>CM069452.1:19986296-20448837 GCA_035610835.1 Ophiura sarsii | reverse complement strand
TTACATTCTAATATTGTTCAATGAACCTTAAAACATATGACCATTATGCAAACAAACAATCTGGGCTTGAAATCGAAACAATGAAATCTTGAAAATAATGAATAATGAAATATTAGTTTAACCTCATTAGGCTAATGAAAGTGAATTGTTAGTTTCCCGTTACCCGACCGACTCACATTTTGGTCCCCGCGTGAATATTTCATTATTTGGTAAATATTTCATTATTTGTTTGTTTTAGTCCATGCAGTACCCATATCCATGATATGGGTACATGTTCAAGCAACTCTGTAAAGTGGAACCAGAACTGTGACTTGAACTGTGACCCTCTAAAAGTGACTAATTTACATAAATAATTAATGTCTAAATTCTGTTTTTACGGACATAACGGACATATTTAACTTAAAATTTTAGTATTCACCTGGCTCTTGACCAATATGTATCTATTATTTGGATGAAATTCAATCCGGTAGCCTTGCACAGAAAAATAAAAACCTAATTGAGTAATTGACCTCGTGTAGTTGTTTCTTTCAAAATGGCCGACAAAAATGTGATTTTGTGTTTTATACCCTGTTTTTCTTGCTAGTGCCTATATAAAAAATGCCAATGCGACTTTTCAGAACACTTTTGCTAGCTCTTAATTTCATAGCAATGCCATGACTAAATAGTGAACATTCAAGGACAACTTTGATTCTCCAAACAGGTGAGTGGGACATAAAAACGGAGGATTTTCAGGTTCCTAAATTTTCTGTCTAGAACGGTTCCTTTCAACATATTAGCATTGAGCCGATACCCAAATCATAGATTTGGTATCTATCGAGACTAGTTTGTTTAGAAAAAATAAGCGAAGTTTGACTACAATTTTATCGTATTTCATCAATAAATAAGTACAAATACGATGTAAATCGAATACTCGACATACCAACCCGTCCATATGACAATATTTTTTTTCATTTTTAGCGATTTCGAGGCACTTTTCGAAGCCGTACAACTTGTACAGCAGGCCTATACACCACAAAGAAATTTAATTATTGCCTCCGCGATCGCTGATTTTCATCAATCCATTTTTACCGAATCGTGATCGCAAGTTCGCAACAGAGCCACTAACCACCATGCATCATATACATTTAGAATGCGCATATAAATATACCGTATCTTTGAAGTAAAATACACTAAATATGTACAATTAAGGGGGCACAGCACTAAATAAACCGCCCATTGGATTACATGTAAATTAGGGCTAAAAGAGTCGCTATTTTGGGCCCTTAGTAACTCTTTTTGGAATGTCTCGAATGCTTTTATTATTCTAACAAACAAATATTAAAATTTCATAAAATCGTCAAGAACAGATACCACTTCCAATTAGATTTTACGATATGATCATTTAAACAGCGCCACCCTTATTTTCAGCCCGGACGCTCGCCTTCTAACCGCCTCCGAGCATGTGTGTTCATCCACGTGATAAATGTTCGATACAATCGAAAATCAATATTTTGCAATATCCTGATCAAAGTACAAGAGATTATCTTTCATTTTAATTATGAAATGCTACCCTCACGCCAAACTAATTCCCAAAGGACCCCATTAATCACAAAATCGTTTTTTGTTTTTGCCGGAACTTACTACCATTACACAAAACGAGGAGTGATTTAGTGCTGTGCGCCCTTAATAAACCCAAACATACGATATTTGCACACACAAAATGTAAAGAAAATATTAAAAAAATGGTAAATTATATATTTAATTACTACGGGTAAATTATTTCCTTTTAAATTTCAACATTTATAAGAAAATACAAGCATATTTTTACCCCGCTATAAAACTGAAAGCATACGTGAACTATACTTTGAAAACTGCAGTGGACGACAGTGTAGTATCTGCTACAACTCTTGTTCCTTCGTTCACACCGTTTGATAAAATGATAGCGACGAGTGAACGCAAACCGGTGCGACAGAGGCTATCTTTATAAAAAGACGATGCACGAGTTTACTACTGGTGCAGCTAGCTACTAGCTATCACATGAATGTTTTTTGAGGATTGTTTTTGTTGCTTTGACGATGCTTCTCTCGGTGAAGGTCGCTGAAGAAGGAAGAACGATAGTCCATTGGATGATTGACCACTACACCGAGAATTCATTTATTTATTGTAGTAAGGACATATTTATGCCCCTATTCACAATTATACACTCTTGGTTCTATACGCTACACGTATTTGGGCACATATTATAAAAATAATGAATGTTTTAAAAATAATGAATAATGAATAATGAAATAGTCGCCTACTCACTGACCCCAAAAAATGTAACGGGAAACTAACAATTCACTTTCATTAGCCTTATGAGCTGGATAATGTTACAGGAAACTAACAACCAAGTTTCATTTGCCAACACCAGGCAAACTGACTAAAACATTTTTTCGACCAAATTCTATTTTCAGGAGTTATTTGTGCAATGTTTAGCCCAGACAGCGTTTGACAGGAGTCACACTCAGAAGACGTTAGTTTATGGTGAGCTAGCTGAAATAGTAGATTCAGATGAAGCCTTCCAATTTCTATCAGGTAATTGCAGGAACAAAGTCAAAGTTTTGTTTTAAAAAGTGGTGTTTTGTTTCTCCTCCCTGTGTGTATATTTTTTAAAGAATAGTTGATGCAATACTCAATGTCTAATTCCATGCAGGGTTGAGATTTCACAAATTCACAGAACCAGAGCATTTGAAGCGTGCTAAGATTCTTTGCCAGCAGATCTGTGTGAATCAAAGTTGATTACCAGAAATATAGTCGTATCCACCAACTCATTTATGAATACGAATCTTAAAATTCTCGTACTGTGTAACAATATTCTGGATTTTAATGAGGTTTCAATGCGTAAAAATGGTCAATTATGTTTCAACGAATGGTGACTTACCAGTGGCGTACCGACCGGGGGGGGGGGGGGGGGCAAGGGGGGCAAGTTGCCCCCCCCTGGCTCCAAATACCGGGACGCTAAATTCGGGCCTAAAAAATAGGGCCTAGGCCGAAAACACTGAGGATTGGGCATTATTTGTTGACTGTTGTGCTTTTTGGACTGCGAAAATTTGTGACCGTGCAATTTTTTTTGACCCCCCCCCCCCCCCCCCACTTACGTGAAATTCACGAGGTGACTAACTGGGAAAAAATTTGGGGCAACCTATTACGAAAATTTACGCCACTGTCGGGACGACATCTGCCCCCCCCCCCCCCTGGCTCACATGCCGCGGTACGTGCCTGTGACTTACTTCATTAGTGTCAGCAAAGTCCTGTCAAAAGTTACCAATTTCAATGAGATAATAAGCTTTTTCACACAAGTTGCCCAACAATATATCTTTGGACGATTGATCGTCGCGAAGTGGAAACTATTTCAGCCGTTACAAAATGTGCAAAAATTGATTGTACCAATTACTGATTAAAATTGTGCCAACAAAATGACAATTGATTTTCCAAAGATAGATTGCCGGGCCAGTATGAAGAGTCATAGAGAATCAAAAATTCAAGTCACATGTTTTAAAACCTGAGTCGCAAAGGAGTAACTTGTTGGTTAAATATTTTAGTTGTAATACTGATTCCATCTTTTTGTTCTCTCTCTCTCTCTTTCTCTTTTTTTCTCTTGTTTCTTTAGATGTGCTTCCAAAGAAGATACTTGTAAGAGACTATATGGCATCCCTTCAACAACAAAATGGCGACACTAGTAGCGAGGATGATAGCTAATCTTCAAATGTTATAATTGTAATTTATCTTGCAGGGAGAACAAACTTTTTATGCTTCACTTTGACTAAAGTAAAAGAAGCAATGATGTTATCTTCAACCCCACTTCATTCCAGATTAGAATATCACTATGAACTGCTGCTGTATACATGATTGATATACACATAATTGAAGCATAGAACTCCTAATAATTTTGCAATATCATTGCTGTTCTGTCACAACCTTGTATGTTTTCGGGCCCTTCTTAAGCATATAACGTAAAATTGCCCAAAGGTTATGCATGAAGTGTTGCTTTATACATGTTCGGGGGCAAGAGCACTTAATTACAAGGTGTTGATAGATGTGTTTTGTCCTTGAACATGTTTAGCGCAGACTGCCTAAAGGTTATACATAGGAAGTATTTCTTTATACATGCTGAAGGGCCAAATAAAGATACAAAGTTTTGACAAAACAGCGACGATATGCTCATATACCGTTGAGTGTCTTCAGTGAACCTACTCTCCATTAATGAAGATATTAGTATGTTTTAAAAAGTGATAGTTCTTCATTTATCTTATATTATGATCAGGAGTAGATCATGTGCACATCTATATATTTGTGAATGGTTAGCAAAAATATTCCTGAATACATTTATATAAAAACTGATTGTTATCAGGAATTTTGTGTCTAAAGTGTTTTGTAAACTATAAAACTCCACTATATGTGAATCTGTATTTAAATGATAAATACATGGGCATAACTGGGGCATCGCATCAGTACTATCAGATCTTGAGAAGAAGTATACATTTGATTGTAAAAATTACTATTTCTTCATTTTTGGTGATCTTTAAAACTAAAAATATTTGGAATGTTGTTGATCATGTTTTGCATCTGATCTATTTATTTGTGGTGGGATATTTTAGAGATTCGAAGCACATCAACAATGTTTAAACTTGCTTAAAAAGTATACTGGCATTAATGAAAATCTACCGTCATGGAAAAATGTACATTTTAAGAGCATTTCCTATCAATATTTTGAGAAGTAAAATAATGAGTATGTTTTTAAAAAGTGATGGTTCTTCATTTTCATCCTGAATAAATATATAAAACTGATTGTTGTTATCAGGAATTTTGTGTCTTAAGTGTTGTTAACTATTAAACTCCACCATACGTGAACATGTATTTAATTTGATTTGATATAGAATTGTGTCCTCATTGTTCTCAGTAGTAAGATAATAAGGTGTATGAGTTTATTCACTTGGCTTTCATTATTAAAGATTAGTTTGCTTTACAAGTTCTGACACAAAACATAATATCAAATCAGATTATTATTTATAAATATCACTTGATGTGAAAATTATGAGTGATAGACGATATAGCCTCACATTATTTTTTTGAGATGCATCAGAAAGCCAATATGGTCAAAATAATTGATTTGAGAGGGATGTACTTGTACAAAATTTTCCAATCCGAGCGAAGTGGATTATGGTATTCATCCCTTTTTAGTTACGTTTCAACACTATGCTAACAAGCAGTGGCGTAGCTAGGTTATTGATATTGGGGGGGGGGCGAGAACTGAAAATGAACCGACAAGATTGTTTTGAGTGAAGACACGCGCGCGAATTTTTTTTTTGACTTTACACCTATTTTTGGCACAATTGAGGTACATTTTGGCTCTAAACAAGCTTGTACCAACGAATATTGCATTTAGGTGACTGTTATGCGCGCGTAGCGCGCGAAAATCTTTCATATGTGTACTTTTGACCATCATAATTCCATGATTCCTCTGGTCAAATGAACCGACAGTGCCAATCTCAACCGACACGACGTCAATATTGGGGGGGGGGCGATCGCGCCCCCTCTGGCTACGCCACTGCTAACAAGTTCTTCAGACTGGCAACTCATGTCTACCTCTGTCAGTATTTGTGTATTTTCGCATGCATTTCCACCTCCCCCCCCCCCACCAAAAAAACCCCACCATTACTCAATCATGGCAAAATTAGTGTAAATGTTCGTTCACGCGCAAAGCATGCATTTATTAGGTCGGTATCGGTTCACTTTTATTTCTTTCGCCCCCCGGGATAAACCTAGCTACGCCACTCTCATATAGATGCTATGTCATCTATTATAGGCCCCCTGATCCTTCTCCCTCATTTAATTTTAGTAGTCCTGTCCAACTTACGACTGACTATCACTTCGCTTTTGTCCTATCCAATGCTTTAGTTGCTCACGCCGTCACGGCCATACTCAGTGGTTGGATGCCGTATTTAAACTAATCTGTGATCAAGGACTTTCAGTTTCCTCAGGTGTATGACTTGGTGTTCGCTGGTTTGGCAACCTCCAGCAGCTATAAAAGCATATGAGCAGTGAAAATAGTTGCCCGTCTTAAAACCCTACTAGCATACATAACTAAAACAAGGTATTTAAAAAAAACTGGACGGGGGAGATAGAAGATTGTTGAAAGTTCAAGAACAGACATTAACAAACAGCGTTGCTACTATGTTTCCTAACAATTTAACTCTAAGGGATTCAAAAGTGTTTTTGATATCAAATGAAAGGTCCCATTTCTCATTACACTGATGATGCCCTTAAATCTAGAATAGGGTCAACAACCTTTAAGACGTATGGTTAACATTGATGAAGAAGTTGGATTGGGGTAATTAAAGTTGTATGGTGGACACCGAATCATTCAGAAATATTATAAGGACACATTGAGAAATAGGTTATGTAAAACTTTTTTTATGAAAGACTGGTACCTTCTGTTTAAAGTTTGAAAATGAAAATAGGCTTATCCATTTTATTTGCGGCGGTTTTAGACTTTGCTAAACATGCTCAGCATTATCAGTCCCGGGCATCAGTGCACGCAGTGTACGTATACAACACACTGACCCATCTGCAGGCCGTCAGCTACGCGGAAATCTCTGCACAACGCATGTATACCATACGCCAACATTTCCACCCTGAAAGTACGTTGTGAAATTGCCGTTTTTTGGTCGAAGTCATGACTAAATTATTATGAAACTCCAGAATTTATCGCAAATGATGTGTATTATAAAAACAATCGATGACAGAAAATAAAATTTATTGATAAATGTGGATTTTTAAGGGGCTGAAGTCGACAGGTTTTCTAGCGATACATAGTCATTGGGAATACTACGCATCGCAAACAGTCGCGATTTAAACAAATTGTTGACACTTTTTAGAGGTGAATAATGATTTTTAAAATAGTTTAGCCAATAATCTGAGAAGAGTTAGAATCTACAGATTTTTTAACTAAATAGAGGAGGGTGTACACTTTTATTTGGTACCTTGGCCAATGTTCAAGTTTTACAACAAGTATTTTTCTTATTTATTTTGAAATATTTACCAAGTTATTTGGAGATTTGATGAGGTATTCATCTCAGTCAATCAAACAAAGGCATTCAAGCCGTAGCGTTGTATTATTCCATGATGGTTTTAGATTACATATTCTTGGTGAAATTATACACCGATATGGCTTGAAAAATAACATACCAGTATATAATTTCCTACGAGAATTGAAATCTGATGATCCAGTATCAAACAACAACGTCCAAAATGTCTCAAGAAATATTCCAAAATGTCTCCGGCCGTCCATACCATCGATGTACTGCATTGCACTAACAGTGCATGGCAAAGGTCGAGGGGTTGTTGCCATATCATTGGGCTAATCATATTGAAGGGTTCACCTAGACTGTAACTCTCAGCCGCCCTCTTATGTCGCTATCTTGCAGGCTCCGATATTTGTACAGCTTTAGCGTCCGTACGGTAATATTGATGACTGGGGGATGTAGCCTAGGGTTCGCCATAATCATTGGGCTAATTGCGAGAGCCAAGGCAACACGGAACAAAGAGGCCGTGCCGTGGCCGTGGACTCAGTGACTCAGTATATTACTAAATCATATAATATAATACAAAATAGCATCCAAATAGCTTAGTATATTACTAAATGGCATCCAAATAGCTGAAATAACTTACTGTGTCCTCTTACCTTCATATTATAACAATATCAATTACATTTTACAACAAAATCGCTTCAGAAGATGATTAATGCAAGTTATTAGCAAATAGCAAATGCCGCGAATTTTAGGGGTTTGTGAAAAGGTTACGACTTAGAAACGTCGTTTCAAATGACGGGCTCGTCATCTCCCCCGTCAAAAAGTGAGCATCATCATAATATACAATTTAGATGAACTTTTTGACCTTTGAGTGACACTTCCCTTATATCTCCTTATCACATAGCAAACTATATTTGTGTGATCCTTATCACCTAACGAGTAATTTGATATATTTAAAGGTCAATCCAAGTATCCTCAAATTTTGACCCCAAGTGACCCCTGCTGGACAGGGGTCAATTGACCCAAAAATGTTGCCCTACACAGGGCCGTCAGAAGGGGGGGGGGGGTGCGTTGGGTGCGGACGCACCCCCCTTGAAAATCTCTTCTTTTTTTTAACTTTTTTTTTTAGGGTAACATGTTGTTTTATGAATGGAAAATGGGGTCAACGATGGCAAGATACATGAAAATTGTGTCCGAAATTCGCTGTAATGCTCAGAGCTTCCGGGGGCTTCGCCCCTGGACCCCACCAGGGGCCCTAAGGCGGGCCCCTGGACCCCACCCGTTATTGGCTTCGCGCCAGAGGCGCTCGCGGTATCGCGCCAAGGCGCTCGCATCGTCAGCGTGCTGCAACACTAACACTCTGACGTCATACTACTACTTCCGGTAACAAATCGTGAAAACGCACCCCCTTTCCGGTAAAAAATCGTGAAAACGCACCCCTCTTTCCGGTAAAAAATCGTGAAAACGCACCCCCCTTGGGCAAAAGTTGCTGACGGCCCTGCCTACATGACTTCAAAATCACCCATAACTCTATTTCGTCAAAATGTGACATCTTCTACAGTGCAACAGAGCATAAATTTCCAAATATTGAATTATAAATATAGTCCCTCCTGATTGTTGTACAACAATGAACATTTCAATCCTATGTATGTGTATCATATATAATTAAAACAGCTTTGATTTAAAGTACTATTTCGTGTCCGTGTATGATTATCAGCATTGTTACATTTCTCATTAAACCTGATTTCGGATTGGCCAATACTTGATTATCCATACACGCTAATCCAACCCGCTACTATCTGAGACTAATATACCTAGGTATATTAGTCTCAGCTACTATCTACTTCCTTTCATGGCCTTGACTATTTAAACATTTATTTTTTATTTAGACTTAGTGCAGGCCTTTAACACGATACCTGTTTGTACACCCATGCATGTCAGCACACCCCCACCTAAAGTATCATACACCATTATGACTGCACACTGGCGAATTGCATTTCAAATTTCCTGTAGCGCGAATTTTAAACCACTGGTCCCTTAATATATTCCTTCCATTGTTTGCGTGCATGGCTGCACAAGTGTTAATAGACTTTTGCCAAGTCTGTGTACAGTTGTATGAAACATGTGTTTTTTCTCTTTTTAAATATACTAAATGTTTGGAGGACTATATTTTAAATACTAAAGGGATATTAAATGATCTGCTCAGACCATTCTTTTAAGCACATCTATACCTTTAATTTGATACCATGCAAGTCTGGTTTGGATACACAGTATTACTTAATCATTTCAACGAGTTTGGTTATTAATTAAGCTTAATTAAGACAGATTTTGGGTTTTTGTTAAAAGTAAAGATAAATGTGAACTTTTTCTCAGACAGTATTGTTGGCAATGATGGGAACTTCATTTCCTGTAACTTTGGTGTTAATAGCATTTATAGTTTTTGCTGGAAATTCCAAAAAGCAAAATGTTAATATATTTCTTTATAATATGCTAATCATATGCAAATAAAGTAAAACCATTTTTTTTCTCTATGACATTAAATCACCAAGCTGTATTCTATAATATGATATTGTCTCCTTGTCTTACATATGTTACTTTTTGAATTAGAGCGTAATTTCAATAACATACAATTTTGGAAATTTATGCTCTGTTGCACTGTATAGTCTTCAGTTTAACGTCTGTTATCAGCGACAATACGATCTGACCGATTGAAATATTGAAATTAATTCTTCACTCTACAATGTAGTCCGTGGAAGAGGTCACGGATCTATCCAAGGAAACACCAAAATGGTTACCAAGGTAACACCAAAGTTGTTTCTGAAATCCCCCTGAAAAGACCCCCTGACATGCCTGATGGCTCAACGAATTACGCCATCTGGATCTGTTAGAAGGGGGAGCCTGAGATCACACTCAATACACTCAACAAAGATGAGAGGACTTGCACACTGCCCTCATTCCTGTTGCAACTAGACAGAGTTGCCAGTCTGACGATGTGAAGAAGCTGCTAGTTCGACTTTAGTAGTGAAACCGGAGTGAAAGCGTGAGTATTTATTGGATTTGTCTACAACGATTTGAGCAAAGCCTACGCTCAAAGAGGATACAGTTATGGCAGTGGAGTGCGCGATGCCAATGATAAAGGGTCAAAAAAAGAAAGTCCCCCCTAAAATGTTATTACATTTGTTGACATAACTCTACACATAATTAGACGTTTTGAGAGATTGAAACACTTATGAAAAGCAAAAACACTTGGCTACCCATAGAAAGTGTCTCCATTTGAATATAATTATTACCAAAATAGTCACATTTCACAAAAATGATGTTTTAAAAATAAGTGGCACTTTTCAAGATTCTATACGAGTTTGTGTGCATAAATCCACACACACCCCGGCGTATTGAAACATTTATGAAACGGGAAAATCCTTGGGTACCCACACAAAGTTTCCCCTTTCCCATACCATGTTTTCTTTTCCCAAAACAGTCACATTTCCCCAAAATGATGTTTTCCAAAAAGTGGCACTTTTCAACGATACAGGGAAGTTATTGACGTGAATTGGCTAGTCATGAATGAAATAAAATCATGTTATTTATAATTTCAAATAAGGACCAGCTAAAGAAAGAAAGAAAAATTCTTTTCATTGGAAATAAAGACAATTCAAATTAATTTTAAACAGCACTGGAGACATTTTTGTAACTTTCTTGCATAAGATTTTGAAATGTGCCACTTTTTCTGATAACGTCATTTTGGGGAAATGTGAATGTTTTGGAAGAAGTAAACATGCTATTGAAAAAGAAAAATTAGCAATAGGTAGCCAAGCGTTTTTTCTTTGGATAAACGTTTCAATTTTTCAAAAGGTACATTTGTGTTAGGGGGGGGGGGGGGGGGGGTGGGGGGGGGGGGGGCGGAGACTTATTACCCCTTTATATTAGGAATGAGGGGTATGGGCGGCCAAATACGCCAAAATGGTACAAATGTGTTTGGTAGTGTAAAAATACAAAAGGTAGTGTAGAAATGTAAAAGCTAGTGTAGAAATTCGAAAGGCAGTGTAGGAAATATGAAGTAGTGTAGAAGATGTGAAAAGTAAACAAATACGAGGTAATGTAGAAATGTAAAAGGTATAGTGTATCAAATGTAAAAGGTATAGTTTATCAAATGTAAAAGGTATAGTGTATCAAATGTAAAAGGTATAGTGTATCAAATGTAAAAGGTAGAAAATGTTAAAGGTAGTGTATCACATTTCAACACTACTCTCATATTTCTACACTACTCTCACATTTCTACACTACCTTTCATATTTCTACACTACCTTTTACATTTCTTACACTACCTTTTACATTTTGTACCCTTTTGGCGTATTTGGCCGCCCGTAGAGGGGCCTACGTAAATGTAATTATGTAAACGAAATCAAATCGCAGATGTTTAATAAAAATCCATGAAATCAGGTCAAAGATCCTCCAAGGACTTTTCTCGAGATGATGAGGCATTTTACATCTATACATATTTTCTGAATCTCTCGAATTAGAAGCACTTTTGTCGGTGATATTTATAATTGGATTGATTAAATAAAATTCGCAACAAATGAAGTCTTTAGGGATATGGTATCGCCAGACCTGCCAACTGTCCCTTTTTTTACTTTGGAAAACACAAAAATAGGGACAGTCCCTATTTGAAATGTCTATTTATGTCAAATTTAGTAAACATTTCCCTTCGATTATACAGGGTGAGTCAAAATATTCATGTCCCGATTTTACCGATCTTTTAAACCAGTTAATAATAGGCAAACATTAATATGTATACTGATTGCACAGTAAGTACGCATTCTTATCTCTACACAAAAATAGGGACAGTCCCTATTTGAAATTTCTATTTATGTCAAATTTAGTAAACATTTCCCTTCGATAATACAGGGTGAGTCAAAATATTCATGTCCCGATCTTAATACCGATCTTTTAAACCAGTTAATAATATGCAAATATTAATATATATACTGATTGCACAGTAAGTACGCATTCTTATCTCTACACAAAAATAGGGACAGTCCCTATTTGAAATTTCTATTTATGTCAAATTTAGTAAACATTTCCCTTCGATTATACAGGGTGAGTCAAAATATTCATGTCCCGATTTTACCGATCTTTTAAACCAGTTAATAATATGCAAACATTAATATATATACTGATTGCACAGTAAGTACGCATTGTTATCTCTACACAAAAATAGGGACAGTCCCTATATTTGAAATTTCTATTTATGTCAAATTTAGTCACACATTCCCCTTCGATAATACAGGGTGAGTCAAAATATTCAACTCGACGACATCACCTCGGAACGCCGTGGTTTTCATCATACTTTCAGTGGCTTTTTCATTGTGCCTTTAGCTCTGGAAGACCCTAAAATCGCTTTGCCACTGCCGTGTCTAAATTTTGCGCTGATCGTTTTGTAAATAATATAAACAATGTGTTTTATTTTATGACGCTAATGTATGGGCCTTTAATATAAGGGTATTATTTTTCAGCTACGTTATCCGCACGTCATCTACTGATTGTTTCGTTTCAAAATAACAGTGATTGTATGAGCATTCTTTCGGCAACATACCATGTTATAAAAATATCATAGAGCTGAATAAAAAGTAACTATATAATATACTAAGAACTATTTGTACTAATATGTAATTGGTAGTTGCATCCTTTCACCATTTAAATTTAAAAAATCCAGAATGGAAGCCTTGTCGATTGTACAATGTACTAGAATCTACAAAAAAGTATACATTTGTGAACTATGTTATTGTGAGCTACGTTATCAAGTATAGAAGACTGTCTTCATTTTATCAGCCATCATAATATTATTATGATGATTTATGGTACGTATAGCATGCATGACATATCTTTATAAAGAAATAATGTAAAAACATGATATGTTTATTGTTTCATTTTGCCCATTCTGCCATATTTATTTATGTGGATATCGTAGCTCACACAATATTAATCAATGTTAATGTATACACATGGAAAAAAGTATCGCACCACTTTTTTTTCTTTGAAAAGTGCAAATGTGGCCTCGAATTTTGCCACCATGGTGTGATATTAAGGATCATTTGTTTGCGTAAGCTGTCCAACAAAATGTTGTGCAATAAAAGGGCCCCATTTGAGTTTGTGACGTAATCGATGTAATGTTTTTTCAAGGCCAAGGGGAAAATGCATGTTTTTGTCCAAAAACATGCATGAAAAAAGTTTGGGTATAACGCGATATTGAGAGGCCCGATGATTAATCTCTAAAGTTGTAATCTTTGGTAACACAATTAAGTATTCCAAGGTCAAAGGTCATCTGGGGTCAAATTAAAAAAAAACTCCCCTTTTCGTACGTCCAACGGTTATGGGGTCTAAGGTCAAAATAGGTCAAATTTTAAAGAAGTTCAAATGACAAAAGCAATATTGCGAAGGTGTTGACCTAGGTCAAATAAACAAAAACAAAATCAACGGTGACTAATATAATGACTATTTTAAGTTTTTAAAGTCTATTCAATATCGCGTTATACCCAAACTTGTTTCATGAATGTTTCTGGACAAAATCATGCATTTTCCCCTTGGCCTTGAAAAAACATTACATCGATTACGTCACAAACTCAAATGTGGCCCTTTTATTGCACAACATTTTGTTGGACAGCTTACGCAAACAAATGATCCTTAATATCACACCATGGTGGCAAAATTCGAGGCCACATTTGCACTTTTCAAAGAAAAAAAAGTGGTGCGATACTTTTTTCCATGTGTATATAATCAGGATCTTATTTTCAATACACCTTTTTGTGAAAAACATAAAATGTTATCAGTAACATCTCAAACAACATTAACAATTTTCATTTTGTTGTGATTTTCATTTTGGATAACGTCGACCACTAATTAGGCCTTGCACATCACACACTATACGTTAGTTTGAAGAAACACGAGGGGTGTTGTTGACAACTTTACTATTGACATGACACAGTATAAGCCTACTTATAAAAAAAAATCGCAAACGTACGATATTTTTTCAAACCCTCTCTAAATGTAAAACGAGTGGAAAGAGAGGAAATTCACTCGAAAAGGAGTGAAGGGAGTGAAACGCGCAGGACAACCCGTTTTAAAGTGGAAAATGTCCACTCTAAAATGAGTGTGAAAGTTAATTTTTTTCACTCACAATAGAGTGGAACATTGTCATATAAAATCCCCTTTCACTCCTTTTAGAGAGACTGGCACCATTTTGTGTGTGTAGAATTGCCCATATGTACTTTCAGACAAATAAATGGCCGTTGCATACGATACTTTCATCCATATTCAAATGATCGTGTGGACTGATTAATTTACTACCATTATCATCGCAATAATCAGGAAATTGTCGCCATAATTTGCTCACTCGGATAGTCAAGATTGATTGGATGTGATTGTGTCCATTTCGCTAGCACATGACCTTAGCCTGATTTAGATTGCGTGTAGACTAGAATTCTGAGTTGCAGATTTGCAGACAATCTATTTTTGAAACAGATTGTTGTGAGATCGACTCAATTGAACCTCGTTGACGGTCAACTGAGTCGTACATTGATAATAACGATATGTTAATGAGGAACCGCATCAGGGAGGTGATCAGGTAAATATTTTTGAGGAGCACTTTCTGGGTGACCTTTCTATGTGTATACGATCGTAGGCTACGTGTAAATCATCACCATTTATCACTAATAAAATTATAAACTAGCTTAAACTTTTCCAGAAAGTTTGGCTCCTTGCATCTGCATACACGTTGTCAGCTTCGTTCAGACCCTTTTCCTTTTCCTTGTCAGTGTCACTCTCTGAACCGATATGTACCGATAGAGGGCTCACTCAGTGCTCCCCATCCTCTGATCTCACCCAGGACAAGTACGATGGTGTATGGAGCGGTTCTTGGATGGGAGCGGTTTTTGGCAAGCCCGTTGGCAAGGCGAAGTACCACGGGGTGTTGTTCGATTGTGTGACAGTGAAATTACACACGGTTTATGAAGTGACTGTAGAATACAAGCGGCGTTCGTGACACTTTTCACGACAAAAGATAGCCTTAAAGGGTTAGGGTTAGGGTTAGGGTTAGGTTTAGGGTTAGAAACAGTCCCTGGGTGGACAGTCCCGGGGGTGAACAGTCCCGGGGTTGTTTTAGAATGATCCGGACAGTCCCGGGCTGTTTTAGAATGATCCGGACAGTCTCGGGGTTGTTTCCTCGTTTTTACCTCCCCGACCACCGACCCCATGAGTGTTTTAACATATAATTTATAATCAATATAGTTTCCAAGGTGTTTTTTAGACAGTATTATTGCAGTTTATTCCGTGAGGGCGTTCTATTGTAGTCTACCCAGGGTTGGTCGACCCAGGGTTGGTCCACCCCGGGACCCCGGGACTGTCTTCCCCGGGTGGAAAGTCATGTGGGTATAATTTCCATCGCTGTGTATATATACTAGTGTAGTATACATGCCCAACCACACATATCCACGAAGCTTTATTGGTATCATTTCGTGTCACGACTCTCGAGTTAAATTCAGAAGTCCTGATTGTCATCCAAGCTGTGTATACCATACAGTCGCGCGAAATATATCAACTTGGGCGGAACGTATAAGGGTCCATATCCAAACTCTCAGTGATTTTAAAGCATTGTTCTACCGATTTTACCCCGGTATTCCAACGGTATTTCGTTCTATTGTTAAAAGCATCGGAAAAAGATCGGTGATTAACTAGAAACCTCTCTACTTATCTGGCGTTAACAATAGAACTTTTGTAGTACTCTCGATGGCTCAATTAGTGAAGCAGACACATGAAAGCGCGAGGAAGATTGTGTTATTAAGCTGACCAGTGTTCACCCGACCCCCGTTGTGACGTAAAGAGCGACCCATTTGCCAGATTGTACACCTACCGGGTTTCTAGTACAAGTGCCAGGTTTTATCATGGCAGGTGATAGAGGCTAATCGCGACACTCCTCAAACTCCGACTCAAACGAGATATGTTTGTAGCCGCCTATTCATTGCTAGGCTTATTGTAATCCACTCGTTAACGTCATAAGAATAATCCTCCTTGAAGTGGCCTTTAAAGACTATTGTTCAGCAGTGGATGATTTTAGAGTTAGCAGTACAAGCATGGATAATGTTATCATTGAATACTAAAAAATATGGGAGCCATTAAACATACAACGTGTTATTGTTTTCTGGTATAGGCATAATGTGTGTAATCAAGTAGCATTATGAATCTTACTCCCCTAAATAGTGTCATTTTTCTGCGTTTTTAGACTATTTAAGAATGTTGCATACACTCTGAACGTGACCTAATAAATAATAAATAAATAATAAATATGAAGAAATTAAGTAATTAATGTAAATAAATAATATATACATTAATAATTATATCAATAAAATAAACTGTATATTAAGGCCTATTTATAATTAATTGATTGATAAATAATTAAATAAACATCAACAATTAAGAAAGTAAATACAAAATAAATAAATAACGTTAAAATTATGTCAATATAAATGAAAACCCCGAACGGACGTATAATGAGAGAACAATAATAAATATTATATTTCGGCATACTTAAAACCCTAACCGACCTCTACCCAGACTCGACCGCTCTAAGTATAGAGCACAAGGAATATAAACCGCCACAAAGATTCGAACGTACGGCCTGCTGATTGAGAGTCCTAATCTTTACCAACTGAGCTATTTCGATTTTCCTGAAATCCTCAGCGCTTTATACCTAAATATAGTTCTCATTCAACTATTCCCTAAATACACACGGATTTTTCAACACGGTGTTGTTGTCTATAAAATGAGTCTATGATTTATTAGATTTAACGAATAACAAATCCCGTACTTTGTGAAACGATTCTTAAGTTATTTTCGTTCGGCCTATATATAATTTTTGAACAACATTAAAAGCTATTCGCGGTCTGATAAAGTCTGATAAATGTACAATTTAACAAAACCCCTAGTATACCCCACTCCCCCCCCCCCCCTCCACCTCCCAACTCAAAGGTTGCATTCATGACTCAACGATTTTTACGAAACTTATGTAAATCCCTATCGATTGCACAGTCAGACATCAAGGAATTACCTCAATAGAATCCACTTCACTAATGCGTGTCCGTATCAAAAGGTTCTTGTTCCAGTAGTATTCGTTGTTCAGATCAATTTGATGCAAGTCAAAGAATGACCTATACATTTGGCGGGTTATTTAAACGAGTATCCGTCAACATGCGTGTTGATCTGTAGTATTAGTCTTTTCACATTTGGGAACAAACTTTAGTTCCTACAAATATGACCGACTCATGGATGGCTTCTATTGCTAGTATTCACATCACATTATCTAAATCAATATTCAATACATATAGCATTGAATATAATTTAGATTACAAAAAGGATTTGGTTTTTCTGTCACGGGGAGGACAAGGAAAACATTCAATTGTACCTGTCCAATTACTGTATCCGATTTCGTATCGAATATTGTTAAAATCCATGTTCTGTTTCTTATAATTTTACGTATGTAGCTCCTTATAATAAAATAACAATCAAAAACCACACACACAAAAAGCCCCCAACAAACAAAAACAAAAACAACAAAAAACAAATTCAACCCCCCCCCCCCAAAAAAAAAGTAAGAAAAAACAGAAGAAATAAATATAAAGGGATAACATAAGTAAATATAATCATAAATATGGGTAAAAACCGAGGGACGTACAAAATAAAGGTACTACTGAGATCGAACTTACGATTCAATGGTATCTATATCAATATGAGTGTTCATTGTAAATCAACTGCCCTACCAACTGAGCTAACCGGTACACAGCAATTTCTTGTCATGCGCATTCAACTATATGGATAGGTTCACATGATTTTTTTTTCTAAATGATAACACAATAATAGGTCTTATGAATAACAAAGCCCCTCCCCCAAGAATAAATAAAAAATATTAAAAAATAACAAAACGAAAACGTTAACAAAACAAAACAAAACAAAACAAAACAGAGAAATTGGAGACACAGAGAGAAAAATAAGAAGAAAAGGGAAAAAACAGACAGAGAAGAAATAATGATTGGTTGAGGAATTGAACCCGGGATTCCTGCGTGCGAGCGCTAGAGCGTGGCCACTATGCTACACTAGACTA
Source organism: Ophiura sarsii (assembly GCA_035610835.1). Classification (NCBI taxonomy): domain Eukaryota; kingdom Metazoa; phylum Echinodermata; class Ophiuroidea; order Amphilepidida; family Ophiuridae; genus Ophiura; species Ophiura sarsii. The sequence continues at coordinate 20,430,639 of CM069452.1, read as the reverse complement.
TTACAATTTTGGCAAAGTCGTTGATAAATATATATTTAGTATGGAGTTATTCAAGCATCAAATTTCTTATGCGTTGCTGATCCCCAAACTTTGTTTTCAAAATTAAAAATAATGAAGCGATTAACATTTAAAAAAATGGGAATTGTTCTTTAGGATTTCAGCTTCTTGCCGGTGCTGTGCAATCATTTGACGCTCAATTCTCATATCCCTAGTGAACGCAATACTGAAGCGATTACAGAATCGCTTGAGTTCACTCGGGCTATGAGAATTGAGCGTCAAACGTCGCAAGTTGTATGGTGGTTTCATGTTCCAAAGGGTTACAGGCCAAATGCAATGCGATGTGACAGTTGACAACCAGCAAAGACCATTATATTCTATTGATAGGGAACATTGTATCGAAAATTGAAGAAAGGACAAAAGTCGGAAACAATATCCTCTCTAAACTAATGACTTGGATTGTATATTGTATAATACATAAGTATTATATTGTATAATACTTCCAAACACGATGGTCAATATATTACGCCCCCTCCGTCATCACCCATCCATTGTACAAATATGTTACGTGACCTATCGCCAAAATGTTTTCAGCATTGATTTCAATGGAATGAAGGGGGAAATGGGCTACTTTCACAAGATCTTGGCAATACTGCGCCGAACAATAGATGAATAGAGTGAGAGTAAACAACATGCCACACTCGTGATGGAGCGGTAGCTTAATTCATATTTCTAGACGACCAGATACATTGATCGGCGGTGAACGTAAACATTTTATGATCGGATTTAAAAAGCTTATAGTATTTCTTAAAGAATATAACACAACCTTCCTCTCGCTTTCATCTGTCTGCTTCACTAATTGAGCCATCGAGAGTACTACAATAGTTCTATTGTTAACGCCAGATAAGTAGAGAGGTTTCTAGTTAATCACCGATCTTTTTCCGATGTTTTTAACAATAGAACGAAATACCGTTGGAATACCGAGGTAAAATCGGTAGAAAAATGCTTTAAATCACTGAGAGTTTGGATATGGCCCCTAAGTAGTATTTATTGATCCGGAGATTAAGTTTTGATTGCGCAAATCATTTTAATTTTGATCCATTTTAAATTCAACCCTTGCTAACTAAAATAATGTTGGTTCACCCAGATTCAAATGCAGCCTTTAGCTCTGGTAACGAACTGCGAGCGTAGCGAGATGCGACCGGATCGCAACACTAGAGCCGGCCGGCCGGGTCTTTGCTACCAATGTTTAGTGGGGCACAGTTTTGGGCTATTGAGGAGGCACGATTCGAGTACTACCTTAAAGTTAAAACAAAACTTTTGAGGAAGTAGTGCAGTTGGTTTAACGATATTATCTAGGTTAACAATTCGACCAATGTGTTGTAAATAAAGTTAATGACTCGGCTACAGTAGGTCTATTATTACAAAAACTATTTTAGAATGTTTTTGGTGTTGATTGACTTGTTATTTAAATTCCCCAAATTTAAATGCAGCCTTTAGATATACAAAACTATTAAGGAAGTAGTGCGGTTGGTTTAACGACATTATCTCGACTAATGTGTTGTAAATAAAGTTAATGGCTCGTCTACGGCGTTATTCCAAGAACTATTTCAGAATGTTCCTGGTTTCGATTGACTTGTTATTTTAAATTCTATTTCACATATTATGGCCTACGAGAAAGATAGGACCCATCAATAGTTCCCCAAATGCAGCTTATAGTAAAAAGATAAAAACTATTAAGGAAGTAGCGTGGTGGGTTTAAAGACATTATCTATATTAACAATTCGACAAAATGGCTCGACTACATACAGCATTATTCTAAGAACTATTTCAGAATGTTCCTGATTTTGATCGACTCACATATGGCCTACGATACAGGAACCATCAAGCAATCCCCATATAACAGAACTACTCTTAAAGGGGTGTGGACCCTCAGCATAGCCTTCGTAACACTGCCGTAACTTCTTCAATATTCATTTAATCTTTATAAAAGTATAGGGTTCAATGAATCCAACCATGATAATGAAATTGACCTTTTTGGAGAACATTATAAACAACAAGTTTTTTACCCATTTTAGGTTCTGCAAAGATAACTCAAAATATGTTTTGTCAAATTATTTTTCATACTAGTTTTATGATAATCCTGATAACATTCCCCAGGGTGCATTTTTTTAATATCTTATTTATTTTTTGAGTTATAGACCAAAAATCACATTTGTTGGCACTTACCACTTTTTGACTCAAATATTTTGAACAAAGCTAACAAAAATAATTTGGAGTAAAAATGCCCAAATCGCTTGATGACGATGGAAAGACTTTTATTTTAAAACCTAATCTCATATTTTTTGAAATTTTCACTAAAAAGTGCCCCCTCAAAAAAAAAAATCCATTATTTTTCACTTTTTGGCACTTTTTGATCAAAAAAATGTGAATTTTGTGATTTTCTCAAAGAATCAACATTTTTGGTCAAAATTGACGCCATATTTCTATTCTCTGATCCATTTCCTTTCCAAAAATGTATACCCGTTATGCATTTGATTAATAGTTCAATAATTACAGTACTCACAAAATTCAAATAATCAAATCAAAAACTTCCTTTAGTCCCCCTTTAAGGAATTCTTTTTTGAATTTTGTGAGTGCTGTAATTATTGAACTATTAATCAAATGCATATAAAAGTATACATTTTTGGATGGGTTTTGGGTCAGAGAATCTATTTATGGCATCAATTTTGACCAAAAATGTTGATTTCTTGAGAAAATCACAAAACAAAATAACTCTTTTGACCATTTTTTTTTGATTATACAATTATGATACTAATCTAGGGAAAATGTTCTCATATTTTTTTCTAAAGCCGTATATTTGAAATGTTGACCAAAAATTGCCAATTATACAATTATGATACTAATCTAGGGAAAATGTTCTCATATTTTTTTCTAAAGCCGTATATTTGAAATGTTGACTAAAAATTGCCAAAAATGTGGAGAAAAAAAAATCACTTTTTGGTAAAATTTTCAAAAAATACAGATTGTGTGACACAACATTAGAATCAAGCAATTTTGGGCATTTTTTACTCAACAAATAATTTTGTTAGCTTGTTCCAAAAAAAATTGGGTCAAAAAAGTGAATTTTGCGATTTCCTCAAAAATTCAACATTTTTGGTCAAAATTGACGCCAAATTTGGGTTCTCTGATCCATTTCCTTTCCAAAAATGTATACTTTTGTATGCATTTGATAAATAGTTCAATAATTACAGCACTCACAAAAATACAAAAATAAAAACCTTCCTTGAGTCCCCCCTTTTAAATGAGATTTCAAGTAAATGCTTGTTTGATATTAATAGTAAAAAAACCTAATGGTCTAAGACTCAGTAATTCAAAGGGAAAATAGCTAAAACTCGTGTTTTAGCCATATAGCAAAGGGGCTATGCACCCTCGGAATTTTGTGTATCGCACTCGCATTGTTAATTTTCAGTAAAAACAAATCTCCCCTTGAAATTCCTAGATCAGCCCCTGATATTTGTATAATGTATCATGCCTTATGATAAATACACAGTACTCCAATATTTGGATCATGTATAATGAATGCCTGGCACATTTTCCAAAATTGATGATGGTAGAAAAGCCACAATAATGTGTTTGTGTCGGGGGGGGGGGGGGAGATCGGTGAGGGAGGGGGCGGTGAGTGCATGGGGGGGGGGGGGGGGGCAGTTTATTTTGTTGCCAATAAAAAAATGCATGTATATTTGCCAAAGTATATGACTGGTGCTATTTCAGGGTACTTCTACTAGTCGGAGTGGAACACTGCGTTAATACAAAAGACTTTCTGTTATTTAAAAAATATATCTGCCACTAAATTGTATTTTAATACAAGCGCATTTTTTTAAAATGCTTTTAGCATCAAATGTCATAATTGTAGAAAGAAATTTAATTGATTCCCGGATCCCTACGAATAAACAAAATGTGAGCGAAATATCTCACAAATGCTATACATGTATCATACCTATACTACTGCGACAATGTTCCCACCTTGGGCAAGACCTTACAACTTAACCTTCGTCCTACATTCTCCGGTGACACCAATAGGCTTTCTTATACCTAGATGTACATGTATAGGCTTTCTTCCTATAGTTAATCGTGTTTTCATCCCTTGCTTTCATTTTGACGAGAAACAAATGAGAGAACCACCTAAAAGCCGTCAAAGTATGAGGGTAGGGCGGTTGCCACCTCACAAAATTTAAAATCGCCATTTGGAAAACTATCTTAATAGTATAGTTTATAGAATCTTATGCGGTAGTACAGGGTGAGTCAAAAAAACTGCAATAGTGGAAAGAAGCCATCTTGTTTTAAAAACTAAGTTGAAGTTTGAATTTATTTAAACGTTATAAGAATACCTTATTTGTTACTAAATTTGTGTGAAAAAATGAAGTCAATATCATTTTCCGTTTGCCTTTGGTGAACCTTTTTACCCGTGCACCGATTTCACACGTTTGTCCACGACGAGATACCCAAAATATGCATCAGATCGCAAAATGTGTCTCTCATTCAAATTTGGAAACTTGAGTAAATTTGTGATGTTATTGGAATTTGATGCATCCTTTCTTGTTTGGATGTGAGTTAGCATAATCCAGTTACCATACTCATGCTATGAAAGCTTATAATGTTCTAAACTTTAATAAAAAACTGACATTTTCCAATTTTTTATTGGCGGGATATTCAAATATGAAAATGCAATGTGTACCATTTCAATTGAAAATCACTGTGCTCGTGGACAAACAGGTAAATTTGATTGTGCAGCAAAGAGGGTCACCAAAACAAACGAAAACTGCGATTGACCTCATTTTTTCACACAAAGTTAGGATTAATTACGTCATTCTTGCAACGTTTAAAAAGTTTTAAAATTAATTTTGGTTTTGAAAACAAAATGGTTTTTTTTCCACTATTGCAGTTTTTTTTGACTCACCCTGTATGTTAGAAACATAATTTCCCTCACATATAAACCAAAAACCTGGTGAAGTTCCGATATTTGAAACTTTGTTATTTCACTGAACAACGGAATTTTAAGGTCGGTCATGTTTATGACGTTATTGTGACGTCATGCGTGGGATGTTTGTATCTTTTGGGTATATATGGAAAGAAAGAGACCTTTAGCTATACCGTGGTACCAACTAAGTATTACTCTGCATCTCTCTCCGTTTGTATTTAATTAGGTCCTCTTAGTAAACCGTGTTACAAAAAAGGCTCAGTAGGACGGGGATTAATCTAATATAAAGAACTAATTTTTGAAGGATCAAGAAAAAGAAGATGCATTACAATCTGCATTACATACAAAGTCACATTTTGGAATTATCTCATTGTATTTGTACTACAACTATGAAAACTATATCGAACATTAGCCTCAAGGTACAATTTAACATCATCCACGTGCATCGCCAATTTTATGCCACCAAATTACATTTATAATGAACTAATAACATGAACACATACAATGTACGTGTTTATAGTTTGAAACCGTAGGTTTTGAGTTATTAGAGCTGTTGAAAATGTACTATAATTGCTAGGCAGGTTTTTGAAAACACATTGCACAATAAAGATATAAATTAAATAGATCATTCAACTTCTAACTTGCTTGTAAGACACCTGTTCAAATGCCGTCTTGGAAGTACATTAATATTAAAAACCGTACAAGCGTAATCTACCTGCTTATAGGCAAACGTAAAGTAAATATAATGGCTGTTTATTCACGTACCGATTGTTATGGCACATTGGGACATTTTCTTCTGATCTTTTTTTTTTTTTTTTTTTTGTCTTGTGTGTTACAAAAAAACACCGTAACAACGTAAATCATTGATTGCTCTTTATGTCACACTATCGGTGGATTAGGGAGAGAGCTCTTATCATTGTACGCCATACCTGGTAAAGCATTTATCATTGTACGCCATACCTGGTAAAGCATTGCATTGCATTGCATTGCATTGCATTGCATTGCATTGCATTGCATTGCATTGCATTGCATTGCATTGCATTGCATTGCATTGCATTGCATTGCATTGCATTGCATTGCATTGCATTGCATTGCATTGCATTGCATTGCATTGCATTACATTACATTACATTACATTACATTACATTACATTACATTACATTACATTACATTACATTGCATTACATTACATCATGGTGTTGCTACCGGGGGGGGGGGGGGGGGGGGACTTAGTGGATATGAGGTCACGGGAATGTGCCGCCAATTAGGGTTCCATTTTTCACCCGTATGGTAAATGAATGACTCCTTTTCATAGCCATTTTTGGTAAATATCCTTAATTTGCCGTTTTTCACAGAAATGTTAGCAAAATCTGTCAAATCTGTAGGAAAATCATGGGTCTCTGGTTAACACATTTGTCCATTTCCCCCCGAAAATGGGTAAATGTTTGGGTCAATTTTCATTTTGCTGGCGGCACAGTCCCTACCAAACAAATATCTAAGTACCTCCCCCCCCCCGGGGGTCGCTGCTTTCCATTCATTTTATAGCAAATATGACACTTTAATTAATATTATACTTGATTACGAATACTGTGTTATAGAGCGAGGTTTTATCAGTACAAGTCAAAGTGTGCAGCCAAATTGCATTCATTGGGGGGGGGGGGGGGGGGGGGGGGATAGATAAAACTGTATCACTTTACCGTAAGGAAGCTTTACTTTAAATACTCAAAAGTTATAGGTCTACTTTGACTATTATATAGTTCACCCTGGGTGAACTGGCTTAGGCTTACACCTGTTCATCTGGTGACAAATGAAATATAGAGTTAAAGGAGAACTACCACTCTGGGTTTCTAGCCACATCCAGTCTCTTGGGAATTTGACATGGATACATTTTTTTCCATGTTACCTCACTCTGTGCAGTATGTCATCAAGTGAACAGGTGTATGCCCAGTTCGTGTGTGGTGAACAACAGAAGTGTAGGCCAGCTTTAAAGATGGAGAAATCTCAACCTTGAGATATTCCCAAAGGACCTGGCTGGTAAGAGCAGACTTAAGGGTTTAAGGTTCTACGATCTTAACACGACCTAGTTATTAACACTATGATATCATGACAATGATGTTACTTCATAAGTTTCCGGTTAAAATGCAATAGATACTTATAAACAGATGTTTTATAACAAAACTTTAACTGGTACAGTATAGGGTCTATACATGTAATATATACTTAAAAATAGTCATAAAATTGAAATATTTAGAAATGTTCATTGATGACATAGTGATTAATATGGTTTAATATGGTTAGAAACATATTTTTATCGTACCATTTGAATACCCATTGATTAAAATGGATGGAGATCTACTAATTAATTCAAATTTTATATTTACCAAAACTGAACATTTTGCTAACATGCTATCCAGTGTCCCATTCTAGTTTATCAATAAGAATATATAGTATTTTACAAAAGGAATACCGGTAGTGTAATTAGATTCTACTAGATATACGCGCGTCATTCAATAAGTCAGTCAGAAATATTACCTAATTGTAGCTTGGAATCTCAACTGTGAATTCATAGTAAATTGGTCCGAGTAATGATTGTACTCTTCTGGAGATGCAGTGAAAATAGAATATAAACAGTAGTCACAAGTATTACTAATAGCGCAAGACAGCATCGCAGCAGATGAATGAAATTTCAAACTTATGTTTGCGATTAGGTCGTGTTACCTGTTTGCCAAAATTAAGAGTGAACATTGATGAAAATAAGGCATTAAGATGTAAGGTTAAAATAATTTGTCGGCAAATAGTATAGAAACAAATCCTTCATCAACTCCTATTACTTTGTTTTATGTTTTGAAATCTTAAGAATCTGCCAGAGGTAAGCGAAATTGATCGTAATCATCATCATAAAGTATGAATTACCTATTCCGGTCCGTGCCTCCAAATGCGCATCGTAATTGAGTTTTATGTTTTTAAAAAAGTATTGTTTCACTTCACTCGGCTAACTGAAAGAATCCAAGTGACCGTAAAAAAGTAATAGTATAACACCCATAGACATTCGGTATTTGTATACTATGCAGATGCTGGCAAGAGAAAGTCTGCATTGCTACTCAAACGTGATAATAACAAAACTCAATTGATGACAATCCTATGTGATATATTGTGCCTTGTCATCCCTTCCACCAGAAGGATTTCTCTGTGAATGATATGGCGTACACGATATAACTATAAAACCAAATACCCAAGCCTACGGTCTTCACGCGACCCACTTATAAACACAATGACCCGTATTCTCGTGCGTATTTAAATACGGCATTTAACTTTGACTTTTACAAACAGATACAACATTTATTTACTATTTTATATTTACTGAAGCGTGAGTTAGGGCCACATTGATTTAATTCCGTCTCAAGTATAGTGTTGATTTTCCTTTCCCGGACGTACCATGAAAGATAAGATATCGAATTAATATTACAGTATATCACTGTTTTGTTACTTTCAAGTACATTATTATCCATAGAAATTATCCATATTGATATATGAAATATTTATACATCACGTTTGGATTAAATCGCGACACGATATATTTTTACATCATAAGGCTAATTCTTTCCGCGCCCAGCACACAATTTCCCTGCAAAAATATCTCACCCTTCGTCAATGTTGGTGCTGGTGCCGGCATTGACGGATACCGATTGTAATTTCATACATAAAGTAGAAACTATAAACATCCAAAATGTAAATCCATAGTGCGAAAATGTTAATCAACCGGTTGCTACCAGCTGCTACTTGTAGTAAGTAGGCCTATAGTATATTCATAATATAAAAATGATTTGATCAAATCTGGGCTATAACACATCAAAAAATGATGATATGTATTCTGTGCACTTTCTATACACAGCTATATGAAACTGGGTTAATGTGATTTTATGTTGACTTGACGTTCATATCCTGCGCTACTCAATAACAATAGAATGTAATATTGATTTGGTTAAAGTATGTTTCTTGTCCTATACCTTCATAAATTACACAGTAGAACAATGTGCCTTATTTAAATACAGTTTATTCCGTCAAAAACTTGATGCCTGTTTGCGCTCTTAAGTTAAATATTTCCTTTATCTCTTAATAGAACGGCTAACAACACCCTACAGCGTGTCCCAAAAACTGGGTTCAAATGTTTGCGAGCTTATAACGAAATTAGTTATTAGGAGACACAGATAGTTTATATTTAGGGATATCAAACAAAATATAGCTGACCTTAATTGGGATAATTTGGAGACCAATCCAATGTAAACTTTTTGAAATACAAAGATTTGAATAGAGCGTGGTCAGAACCCATTTGTCCCGATTTAAGGAATAAACCATCCCTGCGTTGCATGAAACTGTGCGCTATGTGTATTCCCGGCATGGGGGTTTATTCTCCGAAAGAACTTAAAAATAACTCGGACTATAAAAAAGAACATTTTTAATGTTTATGTAAATAATGAACTTGTATTATTGCAATATGACCAAGACCATTTTGTTTACTGCCCAAGTCTGTGTAAAGAATGAATGCAAAGGCAAAACTTTGATAAAGTCACAACAATGCGCAATTGCAATACACATCGGGGTGTTCCTTGAAAAGTGGAACAAATGGGTTTTGACCACGCTCTATTAAAATCTTTGTATTTCAAAAAAGTTTATATTGGATTGATCACAGAGTTTAACCAATTAAGGTCAGGTATATTTATTTTTTGATATTTTTAAATATGAACTATCCATGTTTCCTATTTTTTTAGTTATAAGCTCGCAAACTTTTGAACCCAGTTTTTTGGGACACGCTGTATATTTTTCTTTTTAAAGAGAGATTCTGCTACTTATTTTTGGGAATTACCAACTCTTTGTTTATCATTATGTTCCCTTCCACTTAAATTTAAAGCTAACTTGAGTGACTGGATATAGCAACCAGTAAGTCATTTTCTAAAACTGTCTTTGTCATTATTTACATGTTACAGTAATAAACATAAACAAAGGAGGGTTCTCTCTCTACGATGGCTTAGGTCAATTACAGTTTGGTTTCTCTGAATAATCCTGACTTGCATATTTTGCCTGTTTTCGTTACACGTATTCCATATTGTTGCCTGATTTCGTTTTATATCCGGTTCGCTAGTGATATGAGCCCATACTCCTAAACATTATTTGAAATAGTTTTCTTTCTCAAGGACACTCTAACTTCTATTAGTTCTCATCCTTATCTTCTTGTTGAACACCATGTAATATTCCCCCAGAACATTTTATTCCGTAAGAATGCGAACGTGATCTTCAGTTTACCGGTTTATGGAATAACAAACCACTTAGAGCCCTTGTGTACGTGATTATGTTTAAAAGAAATGACAAGTCTCATTTGTCAAATACATTTTTCTTTTTTCTACATTTATTTTTGTTGCCCATGCACTTGAATTCATGGGGGTGTTTCTTGCACTGCTTTAAACACTGCAGTTAAAACTGTTAGTGTGCTTCCATGAGGGTATTTAAACAGGTGTTTTGAATAGTTTATGTGACTGGCATCGGATGTCAAATATTTCGGTATGTATCTATATATACACACATAAAATGGGTATTTGAATACAGCGTTTCTCGAGAATCTATCATCGAATTGTAACCGTTGTAGTCTAATCTAACTGTTTCGACTCTAGAGACCACGATTTATATGGAAATATCCGTGCATTAATCTTTCATCGATTCATTCTGCCATCGGATCTTCCTAAGCATAATGTTAATGCATATACATTGAGGATGCATGTGGATGATATTTGTCTTACTACCCAGGGGTATTTTGTATTATAGCAGAAATATATAAACATTAGTCAGAAGTATTAATACTATAAAACAAGACAAAATTGACACAGATTGATGAAGTTTATCTTCCTTTTGATGAGGCTACAGGAGCAAGGAAGCAAGGGTAAATGAGGAACATCCAGCAAAGTATTTCATTCTTCAAAACTGATGTTTGCAATTAAGTTTTATATATGTGTGTTGCATATAGACATTTTTGCTAAATTAGGTGTGAACATTGATGAAAAGAGGACATTACTTTGCTACTTTTATTTTTATTCCCGATATTTAGTTGATAGTTTATGACTCTGCCAGAGTTAAGCGAAATGTTACCGCAATCAACATCCTTTCAAAAAGTCCTTGACTAGGTGCTTTGATGTTGGTTAAATCAAAATCAGTAATCGGTACGAAAAATCCGAGATATACATATAATGAGCAAATTTCTTCTCCGAAGTTTGGTACCGCATATTTTTAAAAGTTGAGTGTATATTTTTGACGTTATAATTGTTTCAATGACCATAACTACCAACAAAGTTGCTGCACTAAAATTGGGTTTCTATGGGATATCTATGGCACGCCGTTTGGGTCAAAATTAACATTGTTTTTGTATATCAATATGTGTTTTACATGTTGTTTTTTGTATATCAATTTGTGATTTACATGTGTGTTTTTTGTATATCAATTTGTGTTTTACGTGTTGTTTCAAACTTAACATTGTTTTTGTATATAGATTGGTGTTTTAATTGTTTTTTGTATATCAATTTGTGTTTTACATGTAGTTTTTGTGTACATCAATATGTGTTTTTACGTGTCTTTTTTTACATTTTGAACCAAACGGCGTGCCTATGCCACGCCGTTTGGTTCAATATGTGTCGACGTGTCGGGGTTTTTTACATTTTGAACCAAACGGCGTACCTTGGCACGCCATTTGGTTCAAAATTTTAAAAACACCATGTTAATTTTGAACCAAACGGCGTTCCTTGGCACGCCATTTGGTTCAAAACTTAAATACACCATGTTAATTTTGAACCAAACGGCGTTCCTTGGCACGCCATTTGGTTCAAAATTTAAAAAAACCCACTAAAGCATCCCTACTATCCCAAGCATCCGTAGCATCCCTTCTATCTCAAAGTGCCATTTCGTCCAATAGCCACTTGGTCCAATAACCACTTGGTCCAATAGCCACTTCGTCCAATGTCATTTTGTGAATGCTCTATTGCCACTTCGTCCAATGCCATTTCGTCCATTAACCAGTTCGTCCAATGCCATTTCGTCTAATGACATTGTCCAATGCCATTTCGTCTAATCCCATTGTCCAATGCCATTTCGTCTAAGGCCATTTCGTCCATTAGCCACTTGGTCCGATAACCACTTGGTCCAATAGCCACTTCGTCCAATGTCATTTCGTTCAATAGCCACTTCGTCCAATGTCACTTGGTCCAATAGCCACTTCGTCCAATAGCCATTTTGTCCATTCCCACTTCGCCCAATAGCCATATCGTCCTATGCCATTTGGTCCAATAACCATTTCGTCCATACCCATTTGGTCCAATAGCCATTTTGTCCAATGTCACTTGGTCCAATAGCCACTTCGTCCAATAGCCATTTTGTCCATTCCCACTTCGTCCAATAGCCATTTCGTCCAATGCCATTTGGTCCAATAGCCATTTCGTCCACAATAGCCATTTCGTCCAATAACCACTTCGTCCAATAACCATTTCGTCCAATAGCCATTTCGTCCAATAACCACTTCGTCCAATAGCCATTTCGTCTAATAGCCATTTCGACCAATAGCCATTTCGCCCAATGGTCCAAAAGCCATTTCGTCCAAAAGCCATTTCGTCCAATAGCCATTTCGTCCAATAGCCATTTCGACCAATAGCCATTGTAGTTGACTTTTGGTGGGAAGCAATCGGACGAAATGGCTATGAGGCGAAATGGCTATTGGTCGAAATGGCTATTAGACGAAATGGCTATTGGACGAAGTGGTTATTGGACCAAATGGCTATTGGACCAAATGGGTATGGACGAAATGGGTATGGACGAAATGTGCCAAAAGTCAAATACAATGGCTATTAGTCGAAATGGCTATTAAATGGCTATTGGACGAAATGGCTATAGGACGAAATGGATTTATGTGCCAAAAGTCAACTACAATGGCAATTGGTCGAAATGGCTATTAAGTAGCTATTGGACCAAATGGCTATTGGACCAAATGGCTTTTGGACAAATTACTATGGGACGAAATTGCTATTGGTCGAAATGGCTATTAGACGAAATGGCTATTGGACAAAGTGGTTATTGGACCAAATGGCTATTGGACCAAATGGCTATTGGACCAAATGGGTATGGACGAAATGTGCCAAAAGTCAACTACAATGGCTATTGCTCGAAATGGCTATTAAATGGCTATTGGACGAAATGGCTATTGGACGAAATGGATTTATGTGCCAAAAGTCAACTACAATGGCTATTGGTCGAAATGGCTATTAAATGGCTATTGGACGAAATGGCATTAGACGAAATGGCATTGGACAATGGCATTAGACGAAATGGCATTGGACGAACTTGTTAATGGACGAAATGGCATTGGACGAAGTGGCAATAGAGCATTCACAGCACGTAGGACTGCTTCGGAATCACTTCACGTGAATTTTGTCCTTCTGTCTCATAATGTCTCGCGCTACCGCAGTCGGTTTGTGTTTGTATATGTTTTTTTGTCGATCGTTTTGTGTTGTACATCATTCTGTGTTTATATCCTTTCGTGTTTGTATACACTACTGTGCCAGTCGTTTTGCGGTGTCTATACGAGTTTGTGTTTGTTAAAACTAATTTACCAGTCGTTTTGCGTTTATCATTTTATTTTCATGCTGCTTTGTGTTTCTTTTATATCTTGTTTGCATATCATTTACGTAACACAAATTGATATACAAAAACACACATGTAAATCACAAATTGATACACAAAAAACAGCATGTAAAACACAAATTGATATACAAAAACAATGTTAATTTTGACCCAAACGGCGTGCCATAGATATCATTGCATTGCTTAGTGTGTGATTACGCATTGACGCCTTTCGATACCTGTTACCCATTCATCTAGATACCTGACTGGTTCAGATAGCACACAGTGGACAATACAAATCAATGGTATCCCATAGGAAACCTATTCTAGTGCAACTTTTGTGTCTTTAGTCGTAGTCCTATCCACTTGATATTTATGAATGAGGTATTTAACTTCGAAGAAGAAATGTGCTCATTTAATGTATAGCTCAGATTTTTCGTGCTGAATATTGATTTTGGATTAGCCAACAACGGTCTTGACGCGACCCACTTATAAACACAATATGTCGGTTATGCGCATCTCTGCTTGTTCAGATGCTAGAACATATGTTGATACTTGCAGAAGATACAACTTCAAGCGTAAGTACACTTCAACTCTACAAACGATTCTGATGATTCGCTGGCCTTTCTCCCTGTTTTGTTTAATACGTGTACTAGGAAATCATAGTGTTGGTTTTCCTTTACCGGACTTACCATCAAATATAAGAAATATTGATATGAATTGGTATTTTCACTATTTTTATTAGTTGTCATCCTAATCTTTTTGTTGAACACCATGTAAGATTGCGAACGAGCTAATCAGTTCACCGGTTTATGGAATAACAGACTCCTAAGAGCACTCGTGTACGTGATTATGTTTAAAAGAAATGACAAGTCTTATTTATCAAATACACTTTCTACAATTCTACATTTTTTTCATTGCCCATGCACTTGAATTCAGGTGTGTTTCTCTTGCACTGCTTTAAACAGTGCAGTTAAAACTGTTTGCGTGCTTCCATGAGGGTATTTAAACAGGTGTTTTAAACAGTTTATGTGACCGACATCCTAAGAAAATAGAGACATAAAAATAAAGAACAAGTAATAGGAGTTTCGGATGTCAAATGTTCCGGTATGTATCTATAAACACATAAAATGGGTATTTGAATACAGCGTTTCTCGAGAATTTAGCATCGAATTTCAACAGTTGTAGGCCAATCTAACGGTTACGACTCTAGGGACATGTATACATTGCAGTTGCTGGCAATAGAAGTTGCCATTACTACTTAACACAATTATCTCAAACATTTTTGTTCATACATGTAATGCTAACAAAACTCAATCGACACAAAATACGAATATCCCATGCGATATAATATGCATTGTCATCAAATCTACTCGAAGGATTGCCTTGTGAATAATATGTGTTATACTGACTCATCTATGAAACCAAATACCCGAGGCAACGGTTTTGACGCGACCCACTTATAAACACAATATGTTTGTTATGCGAAACTCTCCTTCAGTAACAAGAACACACGTTGTTACTTGCAGAAGATACAATTTCAAGCGTAAGTACACTTCAACTCTACAAATGGTTCTGATTGTCATTCGCTGCCTTTTCTCCCCGTGTTATATAATAAAAAGACGTTTAAAAGGGAATTATTTGATAAATACGACTATTTGACAATACAGGTAACAGGTAAATATAGCATTGGTTTTCCTCTACCGGGTTGACCATCAAAGATAAGAAATATTGGTATGAATTGGTATTTTCACTAAATGAGACCAAACTATTTATACTTTCAATTTTACAGCTTTTTGTGATTCGCGATACATTTTGACATTTTAAGGCAAATTCATTCCGCGCCCGATGCACAATTGCCCACTCATCATAGTTTTTGTGGAATTGAAATATACATATAACGATTTAGATATAATCATAGATCCTCTGACTACCCCAATCCCGTGTTCGTTAGAGGCGGCAGCCCGAGAAATCTAACAGAATAGGCAGTCGTGTGTATCCCCCTATTGGGATACATAAAAGCGTGCACATACTATTATAAGATTGTATCTTTCTCTAAACTCAGTCATAGGGTCAAATAACACAAGTAACATTACATTTTATTTTATTTGTTTATGAACATCATTCAAAATTGCAAGTGGATATCATTCGCGTGTCATGTGATTTCATGACAATTAATAACATCAGCGAAATTACATCACTCACAAAATAAAAATGTCAACAGCACTATCAACATTTTTTTTTCTTCTTTTTTTTCTTCTTTTTTTTTCTTCTTCTTCACAGTATCCTCATATGTTCATTACAAACATATATTACATTTCTTCATAATATTATTAGTACAATACAGACGATAATGATCATTAAATAAATGTTATTACATGGTCCTTTAATTGTTGATATATACGTTCCATAATGGTAAGAGGGAATTCATTTTTTTGTTAAAACTCACGATGTTCCCGTTTTTACGGCGATATATATTTTTTCAAGGGAGACGAACAGATATGCTTCCTTCCGGAACAGAGCGAAAAATGGTAGCCCCTCTTTCATTTTGGTTTTGTACATATAAAAGCGACACAGTAGGCAAATTACATTTAAGGCACTCACGTTCACGTAACCACGAGGTAACCTTTACTCGTTGGGAGCGCCCTGAGAGATTTTAAGGGTTATTTAAGGGTGTTCCTATGGTTATTTTTTATTTGATATTTTAGTATAGCTTGCTGAGCTCCACAATAATCTGAAATCTGAGATTGATCGAAGGTACGGTTTTTAAATGCTACAAAGCTGGGGAAGCTTTAGGTCATTACAAAATTAGGCTAATTAATGCACTTAAATTACTTTTTCAAGTGTATGCACTTTCCTAAATGTATTACCACTTGGAGTATAGGTTGGGTATACTATTCTCCTTATTTCTTGTGCTGCGGGATTCTACGGGAGTTTTCAATAAAAAATTAGAGCAAAAACAAAAAAAACAAATTTTCATAGACAATTTTACCTAGGGAGTAAAAAAGCCACAATAAAAAACACAAGAAAATAGACTGCCCTCTGTTGGCCGAAAAATAATACGAAACAAAATAATTCAAAATGACTTCAAATGGTTATATCTGTTGAACCGTGCAACTGATTCACCTCTAGTAAAATACTTTTTTGTTGTACTTAACCAGATCTACCTTATACTTGAATATTTTTGATTTTTTTTGCTAGCCATAGGAACAACCTTAACAGGTCCTTTTTATTCGTACGCACAGTATAGGAGTATCTTATCCTAAAACTGTAGAGTCCCTGCTTTAGATCTTACGTAAACTGTTCCGTGTCATGCAAAGTATCATTACATTTTTTGACTTTAATTTATAAGCCAATATTCTAGTAAGTGAAGAACCATTTATAACGGTAAATTTTGTCACGAAATTCATAACAGAAAAACGAATCACAGACTACTTTAATAGAGGAAACCAAATTTTACCAAATGTTCAGTGTTGTGCATTATCAAATAAAAATAAAGCGGTAGAAGGCAGGTCCAATATTAACAAACAGGTAGTAAATAGTAATTGACACCGGGTTCAACAATATATCCTTGGATAAAATGTGGATTTTTATTAACTTTGGTTGCGTACTAATATGCATGCAAGTAACAATGTGGCGTTGATTATTTACAAGGCAGTTTGAATACATGAGCAACCAAATATCGGTGCCTACGATTTTCAGTTGACAAAGAAATCGACTTGACTTGAAGTTGGTGTGTAAAAGGGTTGATTGAAACCTGTTTAGTGATATGGATAGTTAATATTTTATTCCTGCAATAATAATACCTTAATTTACCATCAAGATAACCATAAAACTCATTTATCAACTTCAGCGGCCAAATATATTTGTTTGTATACGCTACACTTCTCTATAATGACATAATCACGAGCTTGACTCTGATATTACTAGTCAGATATGTAATGATCTATGTTCGACCTAAAGTAAAATGATTCGAACGAATACTCCGTCGAGATACCAAAGTACAGGTACTATTGTCTGCTGATTGGATGGCAGATCTGTGCTGTGATTGGCTGACTGGTAATCTTTGATTCGTTGACTGAGCAGTGCTCTGATTGTGATTGGTCAATGATTCCATTAGACTTGTTTTTCCTTAATTAACTGCAAGTCTAGATAGAGATCATGTGCATGTGCGTGACCATAATTTGAAGATCTGAACGATTTCAAAGTTTAACAATCTTTACCCACGGATCTACAAATCAGATCTTCAGAAAATCATCAGACCTTCAAAACATGAATATACATGTATATTCTTTCAGATGATCGCATGCCAAACTGAATGTAAAAACAAACATAAAAGCAAGTTGCACAAGGTTCAGGTTTTTATGGAATGTATTGTTTAAGGACAAATATACAAACCAAACCTGAAACCAAGCTTTTGCTAAGCTACTAAGAACACAACGTGACGCATTGTAATGATTTCTCTACCGTACCTTGAAATCGTTGTTTATATTTTCTTTTTATAACACATGTTACTGTACATGACGTCGTCACAGAATTCAATCATACGGATGCATGAAAGCACTCCATCATCTATTAGGCGCGTGTGGCAGTAGATTCGCGTTTTAGCCACACAAATTGACAATTACACCATGGATATGGTCGTTGCTGCTCATTGCTGTTGTTAGGGGAATCTTTTTACCACGGTAATTGAGGTATGACACGTCGTTTGTGCTTGTTTAGATATGGCCAGTAACAGCTTGGAAGATATATTCTGCAGGATTTATTACAGTAATCTTACACATAGAGGATACCAGCTACCGACAGGCAAGTTTACTCGTTTGCATATTTAAAAAAACCTCTTTCCAGCATTTCAGTTTACTACAATAACTAAATTTGCTTTGACTCCATAGAGTTTCATTATATTATGAAATTGATTTGGTTTAATAATTTATTATGGAATTGCTTTGATTTAATAATCAATTGTATAGTAAAGCTCAATTTCTTTGATCGAAGCCTGATTTGAACCAACATATTCAATTGATTAACACTTCATTGACAGGTGCATATATGTTGCGATTAGAGTTTTATAAGGCGTGACCATGTAGGTATGAATATGGTTTGAGCCCCGGCTCAGTGTATCAAATGGTCAACATGTGTATCTAGAATATGTTTGGTGTTCTTAAAAATGTACATTGTTACAAGACCATGTCGCCTCCGTACACTATCTTATTTCAGTAATGTTTTAGTAACTTTCCTCGGATATTGTGCTCTCAAAAGCAATTTAGAAGATACTTTGGGTGGTCATCATCACAACAGTGGATTACACTTCCACTCAAAATTAACCACCTGCACAGTACACAGAACCTTAAACCAGATAATTATTGTGATCAAATTTGTTGAACCGTGAATCAAATATAGTCCATGTACCAAAAGAGTATCTTAAAATTACTGAACTATAATATTTATTTATGAATCTGCTGATAAGTTGATGACATCACAGATGGACGAGACCAAAAATAGGACAACCCTATCTGAGCCCAAAAATCCGAGAACCACTCCCATTTCAAAGACCGCTATCAATCCCAGAAAGGATGACATACAACTCAGTGTTTCTTAATTCAATCTCGGTATTATTGTTGAAATAGCAGCCTTTAACCCTACTAGTGCTAGTAGATGAGTACTTTAAAATGGTAAAGGAATCGCTTTGTGAAGGTAGAAAGCAAATTGTTACATTCTGTATCATCAAACTGCTGTAAACAATGACTAACATATTGGCGTTATGTATTATAGTTACATTACAAATAACATCAGTATGGTTCATTTTCCAACGGGTATCAATTCAATGTGTACTTCATATTACAAAGAATTTCCACTAATTCAGGGCGTGTCAAAAAAGTGTCTAGTGGGGAACGAAATTAATTAAAAATACATCCCATGTGTTTTTATCCCATTACATTTCCTCATCTAATCGCCGAGATATGATCAATTCAGTAACAAGAGTGCGAATCTCAGTTTGGCCTCTTTTGAACAAGAATTAGACTTTCCACTGAATAACCTGCATGTTGTGATTCCAATGATGATTATAGGATATGTCAGTGTATTGTTTAAAATACATCTAAAATTCATATATTCTGTGGTTTGTCATGAATAACATGGAAGAAAATTTGTTTTTCTTCTCAAATTCAACTTATTTTTAATATTTAGTACGTAGATTTTTATCGATTTTATTGATTATGTTATTACACACTGAATGACGATTCTAATAAAGAAGTTTTTACACATGAAGATTGGCCAAAGCTGAATTTGACATGCCTGCAGAGATTTGCCATATTTTGATAACATAAGCTCCAAAATTGAAAGAAAGAATTCTCCTGACACATTAAAGATTGCTGAACATGATTATTAGTACTTCATGTGGGAAACTTTTTTGACACGCCGGCCTGTACGAGAGAATTTAAAGGTGAAGAGGATTTATTCTAAAATGATTGAAGTCAAAAACAAGTTTTGTCACTGATACCGTATTGAAGAGGTCACCCAGCTACAAGTTTAATGGATCAAAGCATCATCTTCCGCATAAAAAATACTTAATACGTTTCATATACGAGTATTAATGACAAGTAGTCAAATACAACTTGTTTATTATTAATTCCGAATTGACGAGATCACAAAGATTATACTGTAAGGAATTAAGTAGTCACGTTTTATATTGACGCTTTAAGAAGACGTTTCTTAAAGTGTTAATATTATCACATTTATGAAAAGGTCAACGTTATTCGTATAGATTCTATTTACAAAAGTTCACTTGACGGTAGTATCAAAATTGTTATTTGCAAGACAAAAGGGTTGCAGTTTATTAATCAACGTTTAAGCAACGAAACAAAATGTTTTACTGATTTGAGAAAGATATTCTTTTCTTACAAAACAGTTGATAAATGTTTGAAATTTTTTGAAAAACATTTCAATTTGATGTTTCTAAAATGTTTACGAACATTTTGAAGAAGAAAAACCCCCGCCCGACCGACCGACCTACCTGAAAGGTCCATTTGCCCAAGTTTAGGCTAAAAAGGAACCCATGAGTCAGTTTATATATTTGCATGTGTTTTTCACTTTTACCAGGATCAGTATGATTTTATTTAAAGGATCATGTTCAACAAAAAGTAATGAACGTGAAGTTGATTAAGAAAGCTCCAAAATTGATAGAGAAGATTCTCCTGACACATAGAAGATTGCTGAACATGATTATTAGTACTTCACGTTCAAGAAAATTATGTTTCACATGGGAAACTTTTTTGACACGCCCTGTACAAGATAATTTGAAAATGAAAAGGATTTATTCTAAAATGATACCAGTCAAAAACAACTTTTTGACACTGATACCGTATTGACGAGGTCACCCAGCTACTATGAAAAATATTAAATACGTTTCATATACGAGTATTGATGACAAGTGATATTAGTCAAATACAACTTGATAATTATTAATTCCAAATTGACGAGATCACAAAGATTATACTGTAAGGAATTAAATAATCACGCTTTATATTGACGCTTTAAGAAGACGTTTCTTGAAATGTTGATATTATCACATTTATGAAAAGGTCAACGTTATTCGTATAGATTCTATTTACAAAACTTCACTTGACGGTGGTATTGAAATTGCTATTTGCAAGACGAATGACTTATTTCAGGAAAAAGGGTTGCAGTTTATTAATCAACATTTAAGCAACGAAAAAATGACCGACCCGACCGACCCATTTTTTCGAATTTGAGAAAGATTTTTTGTTCTTACAAAACAGTTGATAAATGTTTGAACATTTTCGAAAAACATTTCAATTTGATTTACATTATGTTCGATTTTTTTTGTGTTGTTTTGAAAATTTCTAAAATGTTCACGATCATTTTGAAGAAGAAAAACCCGCCCGAACGACCGACCTACCTGAAAGGTCCGTTTGCCCCGTAGAACATGTTCTCTTTCGTCGCCGTATCTATCATGTCTATGGCTTTAACTGATACTAGCTGGGTAGACTAATTATAGTATATGGTCGGTATATCATGATGATTATTACATGAATGTATCGAGTGTGTGTCACAGGAAGGCTGCTAATAATGTTGTAGAAAATATTCATGTAAATAAGATAGTTAGATATGAGAAATCTTGTATCTCCTGAGTTAAGTGAACAGTTTCCACTATTGCGAACCACAAACGTAAATAACATTTTGTGAAATGAACACCAGCCTATTTGTGACCACTTGTATGAATAAAATGTGTCTATACAGACATTATGTGACACTACATATACAGTTTAGGCTAAAAAGGAAGCCATGAGTCAGTTTATATATTTGGATATGTTTTTCACTTTTACCAGGATCAGTATGATTTTATCCAAGGGTTCATGTTCATCAAAAAGTAATGAACGTGCAACTGAGTCGTACATAACGATTTGGAATTATGTCCGTAGCCTTATGACGCAGACTACAGTTTACTCTCAACTGTTTTGCAGACAGTGTTTGAATGTTTGACTTTGGTTATCTAAACACCCGCTATCGCCTTAACCTTTGTTCTCCTAGAGGAATTTCCGCCGATTGCGCTAAGCCGTCAAAGATCGAGGGTCCACCTATCATTTTTTTGAATCGCCATTTTGAAAAATGTATTAATTGTATAGTCCTGAAACTTATAGTATATGTCAGAAACATCGTTTCCCTCCCTTATAAGCCAAAACACCGGGTGAAGTTACGTGGGGGGGGGGGGGGGGGGGGACACTAAACTCATCTTTGGGTTGGGGTGTGCCGTCCAGGATCTCAAACACGGGGGCTTCAGAGCGGATTTTTGACGAAAAAATGGGGTCTGAAGAACTGATTTTCTCCAGAAAGTAGGGTCTTAAGAACTGCCTTTTCCCACTTTGTTCAGTAATTTCAAACAAATTGGGGATGCAAAGGGTGGCACATAACTATAACCATTTTCTAATGTCAGTGCCCCCACCCCCTCCCCCCGATGGTACCCTCAAACAAAATTTAGGTCACTGTCTGTTGCGTTTTTGATGCCACCGGCAAAAATCCTTAGCACCCCCACCCCCTTAGTAGGACAAGGGTTAAGTAACAATCCGTAACTCATAACATCCTAAAAATACGCATGTTAAAAATGATACATAAGACTAAAGATAAAGGATCAGATTCGTAGGACTCACAGTGATTGGAATAATAATGTATGCTTGTATAACCAATATCATATTTATATAAAGTGTGCTGTACAGTTCTTCCAAGCACAAGCAGTCAATTAAATAAAGCGTTGCATATCACGCACAGTCAGCGATAAAACACGAGCCAAAATTAATGTTGTGAGATATGATGAACGTTTAATTGCAGGATATACGTGATCACGAGACATAAACGTTAAGAAAAATAATAATCATCCGCTACGGCGGGGAATTACTAATCAAAACACTAATTTTAAAGCGGGTGGCCGGATAGCAGTACTAATAGGGAGCGGATTATTATGTCCTTTAGCATGAATTGTTTAGGTAAAGTATCCTCGGGGAAACACTGTTTCTACAATTTTGAAGATTGACATTGGCACTTTATGAAATTTAATTCTATGTTTTTTTGTTATCATAAGTATAAGATAAGATAAGATTTATATTCCAAATCAGTTCAGATAATCATTTAAGATGATATCGGCATCGTATCAAGAATGTATTTGTTTGTATTCTGTTTATGTTAATTGTACATATAACTAATTTAAATGAATTAACATCGCGGTGATACTTTATTTTTCTATATTCAGTTTGTCGGTTAAAAAACAACTTGTTCTATATTTCAATCATTTGAAATAGTTAGAGATGGAGTAATACGAACAACATACGTATGTTGAGAGGCACTTATCAAAATTGGGCGCCATTAGCAAAGGTTGGTTGAATATACATTCACTCATTGCTGCGTAGTCGGTTATATTAGATCGGCTACAGGCATTGAGTATGATAGATACTTATGCCTGATTGAGAATGAATGATTTAAGATTGCATACAATGAATTAAACATTTACAGGAGAGTACGGGTACAGATACAATTGATTGGGTTCGACGTTGGACACATTTGAAACTGTCACACTGTCGTCAAGATTGTCTCTGACTTTCAAGACCCTAAGACCCTCATATTGTGAGCCTATAACAATTTTTAAAAGGGTCTTAGTTTTGGGTCTCAGGACTTTAGAATGTAATTGTAAATGAGTAAAGTCAGTTATCTGCCAAAATCGTTTGGCTCTGTTATACAGACGAGTTGATATAATTCACCATCGAAGTGAATATGTAACTCCCTGGTATGGATCACGCACCTTTTTGTATGCTAGCACACCCCATTGACTTTATGTGGCGATCATTTCTATCAGTGTTCAGGACTCGAAAGTGTGATCCAGTTGCTTTAGTGATAATCGGTTTACACGTAACATTTCGATACTGAATTGTTCATCATGTTCATTGCAGGCCTATTAAAATAGTTACGCCTTCAAGTAAGGCAGCAAGAAATAAATACACCAACGACAACTTTACGTGATATCCCATTGTTACTCATTACATATCATTTTGTACGCATGTTCTATACACATTTGTATCTATATTAATTATTATGTTTGAACTATGGGCTAATTCGTTGTGATCGTTGTGTAAGGCATTGTGCAAACGGTTGAAAAACTGTGATAAGTATATTACAAAAAAAAATCAAAAACACAAAACAAAAACAAACCCAGCTAAAATTGTGCCTTCTGAATATGGCACTGGTTTCAAATGGTGACTGTATTCATGAGTTGCAAGCTATAGATCAGATATTTAAAAACATTATTTGAAGCTGTTTAAATACCAGTTAGAGAGGGCGACTGTGAATTACAAAGATTAGGCACTTTGATTGAAATGTTATGTCGACTGAGGTTGACATTTATATTTAGTAGGTTTTCCAGCAATTTTTGTAGCATAGTAATGCAGGTCTGTTTACTTTCAGATGAAGCCTTTGAAAGAGTTTGGAAAAAGCTTATTATCTTATCAATACATAAATACAGCATTTAAAGGTCGAATCGAATCAAATTGAGCTAAATAGAAAGTACGGTATTACGAGGGGCAGTCAATAAATAATGAAAGTGATCATGGTATGGGATGCATGAATGATTCTATTGAGGGGATAATGTGATCAATACAAAGTATGAGCCTTTGTCTTTCAAACAATACACTTTTGGATTGTTAGATACCCTTGGTTATGTAACGTCATTAACATAAACACAATAGGTTTCAGACACTGACTGAAATCTGTCAATTATTTGGCTGGATATGTAATATGTTGAATATGGGTTGATTGATTCATTTGCGTATATCTCGGTAATGCAAGCATAAAAACAGATAACACTTGACACATAGTTAGAATACACACTTATCTCTGTTTGACACTCTTTTTTAGATCTGAATGCCTTAATACGAACAAGAAGGGACCATCTCAAATATGCTTTTATTTAGCAAAATCCGCAATAATATACCTTAAAAAACAACAAAGGATGAAGAACAATGGAGGGATTATAATTTAATAAATTGTTGTGGGATGTAAAGCAATGATAGTGGGGATTTCAAAAGGAGCTGTTCATAAAATTTCCTCAAACCATTGAAATTATATGGCGATTACTTACACAATACACATCTTGTAGCTTTAAAGATAACAGTAATAAGAAAGGTTGTGGCAGCCATCTTTGATTGATACATTCATGTATATCTTCATTTTGACTATCACAATATTTTTACACATTGATTTAAGCATTTTTCATTATTTCTGATTAGAATTTGAAGGCACAGTAAGCTTTTATCTGGTAAATTTCATGATATTAGCCATTTTGGGCCCGTTTCAAAATGATCTGCCGTCTGCGCATGCGCATTTTTTCTGCAGGTTTCATGCGATTAAGTTCAGATAATTAGTTAACTATCATATGGAATCTTTCAAACTGGTTAATTGCTTGAATTTTTCCTAAATTGTTTGCTTTTCCACAATATTAGTGATTCCCTGACTGGGCATTTTTAAATGAAAATTAGCAATTTAAAATACTGATATTTGCATACCTTTATTCAATTGCTTCTCCTTACTTTTTCCTCTTATACTACACATTCCAAATTACACAGGGATTAAAGTTATTGTCTTTTGTATCATATTTATGCGAAAAAAAATCGGAATTTACCTGCTTCTGATGTCATGTTATGCAATCTTCTTACCACGTGTTTCATAAAAACAATTCAAATTTCCCGCCAAATAACTGATTTAGCAGTGTCCCAAGTGTACTTACTTTGAGACAATGCTATGACGTCATAATTCACACTTAAAAAAAATCCAAAACTGTATAGTTTGAAAGACAAAGGTTCATCTAAATACTATTTGTGGCGAGTCTGTCTGTCCAATGACTCCGAGTGTAGATTCCTGCCCATCTGTCCGTGCAATTGCTATGCACAGGGATCTTCGCCCCGCGTAGCAACCAGTGCCACGCAACAGTCACGAAAGTGTCACGCACGGGCCACCATCGAAATTTTGATTTTCTTTAACCCCGGTAGCTGCTATTTGGACACAAATTGTGGCTTACGGAGTGAGTGAGGACATATGGTCTTCACTTAAAATATTTTCATTATGGACATCGCTACATTCCTGTATATGTTGCTGCTTGTTATCCTTAAAGATCGCATCGCAATATGCATTTATACAGGATAATACGACAGACAAATACTAAATATTCTACGAACTTTTCTATATGTAAACAAACTCTTGCACTGTTGCTGCGCGCTCGCGTATAAACAAAACGTGGCACACGCGTAATGGCGCAGACCGTAAGGTGCGTACGCGTTTGTGGCGCAAACTGGGTGTTATTGGGCGGGTAACAGGACCGTGTCTCCGCAGTGCAAACCGTTCAGTAGACCTACAAAACGGCGCACCAGGAGACGAGAACAAAAAGTCAATCATACAGCCAGGATAGAGAGAGGATTCCAAGTAACTTTAACTCCCCGGCGTGTTTTTGTATGAGTTAAACTATGAATATGATCAGGATGAAAAAAGGGTGAAATGGGGGAAGGGGGGGGGGGGGGGGGGGGTCAGTCTCTATGCGCCGGGAATCAAACCCAGACTGTGAGCGTGCAAGTGTGTAGTGTTGTATTTTAACACTATTGCAATAGGCCAATCATGGTATGTCTGTTATATAAATGGGAGTGTTACATGGATATCGGTATGCGCATTAATCATGTTAATACATTATACGTTTAGGCATGGAGGAATATGGAGGAATAATCCCGGGAATAATTAATGTCAATAGGCAGAAAAATAACTTACGGATATTGCACGCACAGTTCTCAAGACTGGGCACAGATGATCATGACGATAGACACTTCCTCCCGCCGACTCTAAAACAAAAAACCCTCTGAAATAAGACCCCACTATAAAACCCTAACCCTAGGCCTACACATATTATAGGCTTACTGAATTACATGGATAGTATGTGCATGGGGTAGCCTACCCGGATTTACGGGCACATGGAGTTCCTGTATCATGGGGTATCTGGAATATTAAGGGCACCTGTGATAACTGGATTTTAAGAGTAAGCGTACACATCCCATGAATCCCCAACCCGAGAACCGCCCAACCCACGAACCGCGAAATCTAGTACTTTATATTGATCACATTATCCCCTCAATAGAATCACTCATGCATCCCATACCATGATCACTTTCATTATTTATTGACTGCCCCTCGTATGTATACGATGTGGTCAGCTATTTTTGGTAGAAGTATTTAGCATACGGTACTATTACTATTAACACACAGAGGTACTACTAAATCTGGTTGTTATATGGCATGTCTCAGACAATGTTGCAATAGCGAAAGTTAGGTAGATTAATGTGTACTTGTTAGTAAATGTTGGTATTAGAAATTGTTAATTTACTACAACGTGAATCCCTGTCACGTTTTCGCGACTCTCGAAACTCTCTTACATATATTAAACATTCGTAAACTTTGCTAAGATTCCCGTGATATTTAATGGTTGTAATTACATTTTCACGTATTTAAAATTTGCATTTTGTTTCCCAGCTCTTGCTTATATTTCCACGTCTCTAGTTACATTTTCACAGTCTCTTAACGTTTCTGTTGACTACCGCATACTTAGAATTGTTTGGAAAAAGTGCATTAGCCGGCAAATATAATACAGTAATAGAAAGCTCAATATGGGGAATGGTGATGTATCACAAGGCCATCTCAAATCTACTTGCACTTTAATTTACGAAGATAAGTCCTAATAACACATATCAGATGACCTTATACACACATTTCCCATAATATCCCTAATGAATATCCGATATTTGTATGATATCGATCCCGCGCATTTTTGACAAAGCTATATGAATGATTAATATAAATCTGTCTATCCTATATCAAATACAAAATGAAACTATATCTTGATTGTAAAGGTTTTCATTGAAATTTAAGTCTCACACATGCACCAATTACAAGGTAGAATAAAGTGCCTTAATTCAATTACATGCAGTGATATTGATACAAATGCGATTCTGCTGGTAATTTGTGTATGAAATAATCATAACTTATTAACTCTTTGTAATTATAAACTTACGTTTAAAGCTAACCTCAGTAAACTGGGTATAGCAACTACAATTCAATCACTTTCCAAACATTTCTTTGTAAAATGGTCTATAATTTATATTGAGTTATTCTTCGCTGCGATAGTGAAGAGGGACCGGGGGTTCGAGACCGTGTATTTTTAAGGGCTTTGTTAATTTAATTCACGCCAATTTGTCCGAGTCTATATATTATTTATAATTTAAACTCATAAACGAAAGAGAAGGATAACACTTTCTACGATGGCTTAAAACGATTTCACTCTATTTTCTATGAATAATTCTGACTTCTAAATGTCACCCATTTCTATTGCATGCTTCCTTGTTGTTGACTTTTGCCCCTTTTCACTGTCTTGCTCAGAGCCCCGAATCTATGCTAAATATATATTTAATAATTTCCTTTCACAATGCCCACTTCCACTTCCACTTCTATTGTTTGTAATCTTCACCTTCTGGATGAATACCATGTAATAAGTTCCCCAGATAATATTAACCCTGAATAATACCAAACAGCTAGTCAGTCCACCAGTTTATTGAATATCATATAGCACCTAAAGCAATCGTGTACGTAATTATGTTGAAAAGAAATGACAAGTCTCATTTATCAAATGAAATCATCAGTGTCCCTTAATTCTTCGTGTTATAGTTTCCCATGCCCTCGAATTCAAGTGTGTTTCCCTTGTACTGTTTAACTGTTAGCATACTTCCGCTTAGGATAACACTTTCTACGATGGCTTAGAACGATTTCACTCTATTTTCTATGGATAATTCTGACTTATACTATACTAAATTTCACCCATTTTTGTTGCATGCTTCCTTGTTGTTGACTTTTGCCCATTTTCACTATCTTGAGCAGAACCCGAATCTATGCTAGAAACATTTAATCATTTCTTTTCACAATGCCCACAGACACTTCCACTTCTATTGTTTGTAATCTTAACCTTATCGATGAATACCATGTAATAAGTTCACCAGAAAATATTAACCCGGAATAATACCAAACAGCTAGTCTGTCCACCGGTTTATGGAATATCATATAGCACCTAAAGCAATTGTGTACGTGATTATGTTTAAAAGAAATGACAAGTCTCATTTATCAAATGAAATCATCGGTGTCCCTTAATTCTTCGTGTTATAGTTTCCCATGCCCTCGAATTCAAGTGTGTTTCCCTCGTACTGTTTAAACTGTTAGCATACTTCCACATGGGTATTTAAAAATATGTTTGAAATAGTTTATGTGAATTGCATCCGATGACAAATGTTCCAGAGTGTATATATACACTCGAAAAGTATAGCATCAATTTTAACAAACCCCCTGTAATTTAGAGCACTCGCATACGTAATTATTAAGACAAGTCTTGTTATCAAATACATTTTCTTTAAAAAGTATTTAGATGCCCATGCACTTGAGCACGTAAATTAGGTGGGATTCTCTTGCACTGCTTTGTGCTTTTAAACAGTGCAGTTAAAACTGTTAACGTGCTTCCATGAGGGTATTTAAACAGGTGTTTCAAATAGTTGACATGAATTAAATCGGACGTCAAATGTTACAATTTGAATCTATACACACAAAATGGGGTTTCGAATACAGCTTTTCTCGAGAATATAGCTCGAAGTTCAACCGTTGTAGGTTAATATAACGGTTTCAACTCTAGAGATCACGTTTTATATTTTAATATTCGTGCTTTTTATCGCTTCATTCTGCCTTCGGTTCATCCTAAGCATAATTTTACTGCATGAAAATTGAAGATGCATAGGGCCTATGGATGATTTTTGAAGTCTTACTACCCAGGGTATGTTTTTTTCTATAACAGAAATAGAATATAAACAGTAGTCACAAGTATCACTATAACGCAAGACAGCATTGCAGCATTAATGAAGTTTATTTTCCTTTACATCCGGGATGTGATCCTTAAAACTTATGTTTGCGATTAGGGCGTGTTACTTCTTGTGACATAGAATGTTTGCCAACATTAAGAGTGAACATGGAGGAAAATAAGGTATTAAGATTTAAGGTTAACATCATTTGTCGGCAAATAGTATACAAACCAATCCTTCCCCAACTCCTATTACTTTGTTTTATGTTTTGAAATCTTAAGAATCTGCCAGAGGTAAGCGAAATTAATCGTAATCATCATCATAAAGTATGAATTACCTTTTCCGGTCCGTGCCTCCAATTGCGCCTCATAATTTAGTGTATTGTTTCCAAAAAAAAGTATTGTTTTACTTCACTCGGCATAGCGTCGTTCTGAAAAAATTCATGTGACCGTAAAAAAGTAATAGTACAACTCCCATGGACATTCGGTATTTGTATACTATGCAGATGCTGGCAAGAGAAAGTCTGCATTGCTAATTAAACGTGATAATAACAAAACTCAATTGACGACAATCCTATGTGATATATTGCACCTTGTCTGTCATCCCTTCCACCAGAAGGATTTCTCTGTTAATGATATGGCTTCCACGATATAACTATAAAACTAAGTACCCTAGCCTACGGTCTTCACGCGCCCCACTTATAAACACAATGACCCACGGTATTCTCGTACGTGTTTAAACACGGTTTAAGCTGAACCCGTATTTAACTTTGACTTTAGAAAAATCGTTTAACGTTCATTCCATTTCGTTTCTCTCTGTTTTATCGGGGGAAAAGATGTTTAAAATATCATTTAATGAAAAGATAAAGTATCAGGTCACACCGGGCGTGCTATTTATGAAACACTAACATCCGAAAATGTCCAAACAAAAACACATCTAATGCAACGGGCAGTTTTGTACACACACACCCCCCAAAAGAAGTATTACAAACAGATACAACGTTAACTATTTTATATTTCCTGAAGCGTGAGTTAGGGCCAAATTGATTTAATTCCGTCTTAAGTATAGTGTTGATTTTCCTTTCCCTGACGTACCATGAAAGATGAGATTTCGAAATAATATTACACTATATCACTGTTTTGTTACTTTAAAGTACATTATTATCCATAGAAAATAATCCATATTGATTTATATGAAATATTTATACAGCACGTTTGGATTAAATCGCGACACGATATACTTTAACATTATAAGGCGAATTCTTTCCGCGCCAGCGCACAATTACCATACACAAATGTATCACCCTTCTTCAATGTTGATGCTGGTGCCGGCATTGACTGATTCTGAATTTGTAATTTCATACATAAAGTAGAAACTATAAACATAAATCCATAGTGCGAAAATGTTAATCAACCGGTTGCTACAAACTGCTACTTAGAGGTAAGTAGGCCTTATTAAAAATAATTTGATCAAATTTGAGCTATAACAAGAATAATTTGAAAAATTATGATGATATGGATTCTGTGCACTTTCTATACACAGCTATATGAAACTGGGTTAATGTGATTTTATGTTGACTTAACGTTCATATCTTGCGCTACCATAACAATAGAATATATATAATATTTACTTGGTTAAAGTATGTTTTTTAAAAGTCCTAAACATGCATACATTACACGGTAGAACAATGTGCCTTATTTAACTGCAGTTTATTCCGTCAAAAACTTGATGCATGTTTGCGCTCACAAGTACAATATTTCCTTTATCTCTAAATAGAACGGCTAACAACACCCTATATTTTACTTTTTAAAGAGAGATTCTGCTTCTGATCTTTAGGAATTACCAACTCTTTGTTTATCATTATGTTCCCTTCCATTTAAATTTAAAGCTAACTTGAATGACTGGATATAGCAACCAGTAAGTCACTTTCTAGAACTCTTTTAGTCATTATTTACATGTTACAGTCATAAACATAAACCAAGGAGGGTTCTCTCTCTACGATGGCTAAGGTCAATTGCAGTTTGGTTTCTCTGAATAATCTTGACTCGCATATTTTGCCTGTTTTCGTTACACGTATTCCATATTGTTGCCTAATTTCGTTTTATGTTCGGTTCAGTAGTGCTATGAGACCATACTCCTAAACATTATTTGAAATAGTTTTCTTTCTCAAGGACACTCTAACTTCTATTAGTTCTCATCCTCATCTTCTTGTTGAACACCATGTAATATTTCCCCAGAACATTTTATTCTGTAAGAATACGAACGTGCTCTTCAGTTCACCGGTTTATGGAATAACAAACCACTTAGAGCCCTTGTGTACGTGATTATGTTTAAAAGAAATGACAAGTCTTATTTGTCAAATACATTTTCCTTTTTCTATATTTATTTGTGTTGCACTTGAATTCAGGTGGGTGTCTCTTGCACTGCTTTAAACAGTGCAGTTAAAACTGTTAGCGTGCTTCCATGAGGGTATTTAAACAGGTATTTTAAATAGTTTATGTGACTGGCATCGGATGTCAAATATTTCGGTATGTATCTATATAAAATGGGTATTTGAATACAGCGTTTCCCGAGAATCTATCAACGAATTTTAACCGTTGTAGTCTAATCTAACTGTTTCGACTCTAGAGACCAAGATTTATATGGAAATATCTGTGCATTAATCTTTTATTGATTCATTCTGCCATCGGATCTTCCTAAGCATAATGTTAATGCACATAAATTGAGGATGCATATAGATGATATTGATCTTATTACCCAGGGGCAGTTTTGTATTATAACAGAGATATATAGACATTAGTCAGAAGTATTAATACTATAAAACAAGACAAAATTGAAACAGATTGATGAAGTTTATCTTCCCTTTGATGAGGCTACAGGAGCAAGGAAGCAAGGGTAAATAAGGACCATCCAGCAAAGTATTTCATTCTTCAAAACTGATGTTTGCAATTAATTTTTATATATGTGTGTTGCATATAGACATTTTTGCTAAATTAGGTGTGAACATTGATGAAAAGGAGACATGTAGATGTAAGGTAAAATCATTGGTTGGCAAATAGTATGGAAACATACCGCAACTCCTATTACTGTTACTTTAATTTTTATTCCCGATATTTATTTGATAGTTTATGACTCTGCCTGAGTTAAGTGAAATGATACCGCAATCATCATCCTTTAGAAGGAATGATCTACACCTAACACAAAAAGTCCTTGACTAGGTGCTCTGATGCTGGCTAAATCAAAATCAGTAATCGGTTCGAAAAATCCGAGATAAACATTTAATGAGCAAATTTCTTCTCCGTAATTTGGTACCGCATATTCTTAAAAGTCGAGTGTATATCTTTGACGTTATGAATGTTTCAATGACCATAACTACCAACAAAGTTGTTGCACTAAAATTGGGTTTCTATGGGATATCATTGCATTGCTTAGTGTGTGATTACGCATTGACGCCTTTCTATACCCATTCATCAAGATAGCACACAGTGGACAATACGAATCAATGGTATCCCATAGGAAACCAATTCTAGTGCAACTTTTGTGTCGTTAGTCGTGGTCATTGAAAAAATCATGACTTCAAAACTATCCACTTGATATTTATGAATAAGGTATTTAACTTTGGAGAAGAAGTTTGCTCATTAAATGTATATCTCAGATTTTTCATGCTGATTATTGATTTTGTATTAGTCAACAACGGTCTTTACGCGACCCACTTTTAAACACAATATGTCAGTTGTGCGCATCTCTGCTTGTTCAAATGCTAGAACATATGTTGATACTTGCAGAAGATACAATTTCAAGCGTAAGTACACTTCAACTCTACAAACGATTCTGATGATTCGCTGCCTTTTCTCCCTGTTTTGTTTAACAGGGGCGGATCCAGGGGTGCTGCGGTGGCTGCAGCACCCCGGGGTATGAAGAAGAAAAAAGAAAAAAAGGGGAGAAAGAAAAAGGAAAGGGGAAAAAGGAAAGGAGACAAAAAAGGAAAGATAAGAGAAAAAAAGGGCACGGAAAAGAAAGGCAATATTGGGGTTATATAATATAAAATGGGTATTTGAATACAGCGTTCCTCGAGAATTTAGCATCGAATTTCAACAGTTGTAGGCCAATCTAACGGTTACGACTCTAGGGACATGTATACATTGCAGTTGCTGGCAATAGAAAGTTGCCATTACTACTTAACACAATTATTTCAAACATTTTTGTTCATACATGTAATGCTAACAAAATTCAATCGACACAAAATACGAATATCCCATGCGATATAATATGCATTGTCATCAAATCTACTCGAAGGATTGCCTTGTGAATAATATGTGTTATACCGATACATCCATAAAACCATTTTTTTTTGGGGTTAAAACTCGCAATGTTCCCGTTTTTTACGGCGATATATTTTTCAAGGGAGAAGAACAGATTTGCTTTCTTCCGGAACAGAGCGAAAAATGGTAGCCACTCTTTCATTTTGATCTTGTATACTCGTATATAAAGGCGACACAGTAGAAAATTATATTTAAGACACTCACGTTCACGTAACCATGAGGTAACCTTAACTCGTTGGGGAGCGCCCTGAGAGATAGCGCTATTTAAAGGTGTTCCTATGGTTATTTTGTATTTGATATTTTAAAAGAGCTTGCTGAGCTCCACAATAATCTGAAATCTGAGCTTGATCGAAGGTACGGTTTTTATAGATATGGCAATTTCATTGTCAAAAATGAGGCAAAGTTGAAGCGTTCATTTCTTTGTTTCTTATTGTTTTTTGACCCCCTAGCAAAACAATTAATCTATGCAAAAATGTTTAATACATTTTAACAAGAAAAGTATAAATGCAACAAAGCTGAGGAAGCTTTAGGTCATTAAAAATGTTTATACACTTTCCTAAATGTATTACCACTTAGTGTACATGTTGGGTATACTACTCGCCTTATTTCCTGTGCTGCGTGAGTCTACATGAGTTTTCAATACAAAATGAGAGCAAAAACAAAAAACTAAATTTTCATAGACAATTTTACCTAGGGAGTCAAAAAAACCCAATAAAAAAAGAAAAAGATAATAGACTGCCCTCTGTGTGCCGAAAAATAATACGAAACAAAAGAATTCAAAATGACTTCAAATGGTTATATCGGTTGAACCGTTCACCTGATTCACCTGTAGTAAAGACTTTTTTGTTGTACTCAACCAGCTCTACCTTATACTTGAATATCAAGATATTTTTGCGATCCATAGAAACAACCTTAACAAGTCATAAGTCCTTTTTTACGTACGCACAGTATAGGAGTCTCTTATCCCAAAACTGTAGAATCCCTGCTTTAGATCTTACGTAAACTGTTCCGTGTCATGCAAAGAATCATTACATTTTTTTACTTATTTTATAAGGCAATATTCTAGTGAGTGAAGAACCATTTATAACGGTAAATGTTGTCACGAAATTCGTAACAGAAAAACGAAAAAACTTTAAGTTATAATGATTAACAAAAAACAGCCACAGATTTACATAAAAGCACAGACTACTTTAATAAAGGAAACCAAATATCATACAAATATTTAATGATCATGAGGGAAATGGTACGAACTATTGGCCCCGAGGTGACTGGAGGCCTCCAGTCACCGAGGGGCCAATAGTTTGCACCATTTCCCGAATAAAGATCATTAAATATTTGTTTTATATAACGCATGAAAATATTTCTGTCATTTTACACATTTTCATCAACCATCAGTGATAGCGATACGGTACTCACCTACTTTACTTTAGCAGAGTTGAGCTCCCCATCAGTCCGAAATCATTAGTTTCCCAAGT
Source organism: Ophiura sarsii (assembly GCA_035610835.1). Lineage (NCBI taxonomy): Eukaryota > Metazoa > Echinodermata > Ophiuroidea > Amphilepidida > Ophiuridae > Ophiura > Ophiura sarsii. The sequence goes on along the minus strand of CM069452.1, from coordinate 20,394,782 downwards.
AGTCATAAAACAGTCCAAAACAAATTGATTCCTCGTCAAAAAGTCTTTATCGTGTAATTATTCCACGCGAAACAGTTCAAGTTAAAATCATTCAACTGGCAAATGATGTAGTCCTATAATACTAGGCTAGGCCCAGCGGTGGGTCAAGCCAAGCTGCTGGACCTAGCCTAGGGCTAGGCCTAGGTTTATATAATTAGTCCGAACGCTGTCTACGCCATTCAACAGCTCGTTAATGGCATCTTCATCAAGTAATTCAAAACCTAATTGATCCATTCTCGGGCGGTCCGTTCTATCTAGAAAAGTTACACAAAACTGTACTATAAATATACAGTGCAACCGGGAGCGCAGCAACAGCTGCAGACGACGCGTTTTGTTTACTTTCTCACCGTTTCACGAAATGAAGGTAGGGATGGGCGTACGTGGGGCGTGGGCGAGTCGGGGGGAAAAGTGAGCGACTGCCAGGTCCAAAAGCTCCCATCAAAATGTACTATTGACCGCCAGGTCCAAAAGCTCCCATCAAAATGTACTATTGACCGCTTGACCCGTTATTTGGGTGAAAAGGTGAAACTATTTTATGTCACGTGATGCAGTTTCCACCAATAAAATGACAGGAATATTTTCATGCGTTATATAATACCAAATGCATTCATTCAGTGTTGTTCATTATCAAATAAAAATAAAGCGGTAGAAGGCAGGTTCAATATTAACAAACAGGTGGTAAATAGTAATTGACACCGGGTTTAACAATATACATGTATATATCCTTGGATAAAATGTGGATTTTTATTAACTTTGGTTGCGTACTAATATGCATGCAAGTAACAGAGGTCCATATCAATGTGGCGTTGATTATTTACCAGACAGTTTTAATTAATATGAGCAACCAAATATCGGTGCGTACGATTTTTCAGTTGACTTATAGATATTAAAATCCTGTCATAAATACATTAGCGGACATATTCAAAAATAAATTGACTTGATTTGAAGTTGGTGTGTAAAAGGGTTGATTGTTTAGTGATGGGGATAGTTTCTATTCCTGCAATAATAATGCCTTAATTTACCACCAATATAACCATAAAACTCATTTATCAACTTCAGTGGCCAATTTTGTTGTTGTATACGCTACACTTCTCTATAATGACATATTAGGAGCTTGACTCTGATATTACTAGTCAGATATTTAATGATCTTAGTTCGACATAATGTAAAATGGTTCGAACGAATACTCCGTCGAGATACCAAAGTACAGGTACTACTGTCTGCTGATTGGATGACAGATCTGTGCTGTGATTTGCTGACTGGTAATCTTTGTTTCGTTGACGCTCTGACTGGTCAATGATTCCATTAAACTCGTTTTTCCTGAATTAAATACAAGTCTAGATAGAGATCATGTGCATGTACGGGACCATAATTTAAAGATCTGAAGATTTCAAAGTTTAAAATATCTTTGGTGAAGCCCACGGATCTACAAATCAGATCTTCAGAAAATCATCAGACCTTCAAAACATGAATATATATTTTTCAGATGATCGCATGCCAAACTGAATGTAAGAACAAACATAAAAAGCAAGTTCCACAAGGTTCGGGTTTTTATGGAATGTATTGTATAAGGACAAATATACAAACCAAACCTGAAACCAAGCTTTTACTAAGAACACAACGTGACGCATTGTAAAGATTTCTCTACCGTACCTTGAAATCGTTGTGTATATTTTCACTTTATAACACATGTTACTATATGACGTCGTAACAGAATTCAATCATACGTAAGCATGAAAGCACTCCATCATCTATTAGGCGCGTGTGGCAGTAGATTCGCTTTTTAGCCACACAAATTGACAATTACACCATGGATATGGTCGTTACCGCTCATCGCTGTTGTTAGGGAATCTTTTTACCACGGTAATTGAGGTATGACACGTCGTTTGTGCTCGTTTAGATATGGCCAGTAACGGCTTGGAAGATATATTCTGCAGGATTTATTACAGTAATCTTACACATAGAGGATACCAGCTACCAACAGGCAAGTTTACTCTATTGCATATTTTAAAAAAACCTCTGACCAGCATTTCAGTTTACTACAATAACTAAATTTACGTTGACTCCATAGAGTTTCATTCTATTATGGAATTGCTTTGGTTTAATAATTGATTATGGAATTGTCTTGATTTAATAATCAATTATATAGTATAGTATTGTATAGTATAGTAAAGCTCAATTACTTTGATCGCAGCTTGATTTGAACCAACAGATCTAATTGATTAATACTTGATTGAAAGGTGCATAGATGGTGCGTTTATAGTTTTATAAGGCGTGACCATATAGGTATGAATACGTTCGAGCCCCGGCTCAGTGTATCAAATGGTCAACATTTGAATATGCTAGGTCTTCTTAATATGTCCATGGTTACAAAACCAGGTTGCCTTCGTACAATATCTTATTTCAGTTATGTTTTAGTAACTTTCCTCCGATATTATCTCAAAATTAATTTAGAAGATACTTTGGATGGTCATCATCACAAGGATTAAAAAATTTGCTCAAAATTAACCACCTGCACACATAGACTCTTAAAACCAAAATATTGTGATCAAATATATTGATCCATGAATCAAATAATAGTCCATGTACCAAAAAAATATCTTTAAAATGATTGACTATAATATTTTTGTATGAATCTGCTAATAAGTTGATGCCATTATGGATGGACGAGACACACATTTAGGACAACCCTATCTGAGCCCAAAAGTCTGAGAACCACTCCCATTTCAAAGACCGCTATCAATTTCAGAAAGGATGACATACAACTCATTGTTTCTAAATTCAATATCAGTATTATTGTTGAAATAGCAGCCTTTAACCCTACTAGTGTTACATGTAGTAGATGAGTACTTTAAAATGGTGAATGGATCGCTTTGTGAAGGTAGAAAGCAAATTGTTACATTCTTTATTATTAAACTGCTTGTAAACAATGACTAATATTGGCGTTATGTATAGTTACGATCACATTACAAATAACATCAATATGGTTCATTTTCCAACGGGTATCAATTCAATGTGTACTTCATATTACAAAGAATTTCCACTAATACAGGGAGTGTCAAAAAAGTTTCCAATGGGGAACGAAAAAAATACATCCCATGGGTTTTTTATCCCATTAAATTCCTCATCTAATCTTCGAGATATGATCAATTCATTAACAAGAGTGCGAATCTCAGTTTGGGCTCTTTTGAACAAGAAAAACCTGCATGTTGTGATTCCAATGATGATTATAGGATATGTCAGTGTATTGTTTAAAATATATCTAAAATATCTATGGTTTGTCATGAATAACACGGATGAGCATTTGTTTTTCTGCTCACATTCAACTATTTTTTAATATTTAGTAGGTCGATTATTATTGATTTTATTGATTATGTTCCATTACACACTGAATGGCGATTCTAATAAAGGAGTTTTTCACATGAAGATTGGCCAAAGCTGAATTTGACGTGCCTGCAGAGATTTGCCATATTCTAATAACGAAAGCTCCGAAATTGATACATTAAAGATTGCTGAGCATGATTATTAGTTATTCACGTCAAAGAAAATCATGTTTATGGGAAACTTTTTGGAAAGCCATCCATGCTGACAAGATAATTTGAAGATGAAGAGGATTTATTCTAAAATGATATCAGTCAAAAACAACTTTTTGTCACTGATACAGTATTGACGAGGTCATCCAGCTACAAGTTTAATCATCATATTCCGAATGAAAAATATTAAATACGTTTCATATACGAGTATTAATGACAAGGTGATATCAGTCAAATGCAACTTGTTTATTATTAATTCCAAATTAACGAGATCACAAAGATTATACTGTAAGGAAATAAGTAATCACGTTTTATATTGACGCTTTAAAAAGACGTTTCTTAAAATGTTGATATTATCACATTTATGAAAAGGTCATCGTTATTCGTATAGATTCTATTTACAAAACTTTCACTTGACGGTAGCATCGAAATTGTTATTTGCAAGACAAAGGGTTGCAGTTTATTAACCAACGTTTAAGCAACGAAAAAAATGTTTTACGGGCCCGACTGACCCATTTTCTCGAATTTGAGAAAGATATTTAAATTCTTACAAACAGTTGATAAATGTTTGAAATTTTTTTGAAAAACATTTTTATTTGATTTACATTATCTTCGATTATTTTTTGTTGTTAAAAATGTCTAAAATGTTCACGATCATTGTGAAGAAGAAAAAACTCGCCCGACCGACCGACCTACCTGAAAGGTCCGTTTGTCCCGTAGAACATGTTTTCTTTCGTCGCCTTATCTGTGGCTTTAACTGATACTAGCTGGGTAGACTAATTACAGTATATGGTCGGTACATCATGATGATTATTACCCGAATGTATCGAGTGTGTGCCACAGGAAGGTTGCTAATAATGTTGTAGAAAATACTCATGTAAATAAGATAGTTAGATATGAGAAATCTTGTATCTCCTGAGTAAAGTGAAAAGTTTCCATTATTGCGAACCACAAACGTAAAGAACATTTTGTAAAATGAACACCAGCCTATTGTGACCAATTTTCATGAATAAAATGTGTCTACAGACATTATGTGACACTACATACAGTTTAGGCTAAAAAGGAACCCATGAGTCAGTATATATATTTGGATATGTTTTTCACTTTTACCAGGATCAGTATGATTTTATCTAAGGGATCATGTTCAATAAAAAGTAATGAACGTGCAGTTGATGCATACCTTGGACCTTACGTACACTTTACCCCTTTATTTAATTGCATACCGTATTTCGTTCAAACTCCTCGGAACACTGATAGGTTAGTCACTTTAGAGATTTGCTGTTTCCTGTTAGAGTGTTATCAATCTTGTACCTAGGAAATGTAGTATTATTTTAATGATTATAACTATTTTTCAAACGTCGAATGTTTTCATAATCAAAGAATTTGTGTATATCAATATAAAATTTATCTCACAAGATCGTGCTCGACATAATCCAGGATGCTACTATTTATTTGTAGGATTTCGATTTGGTTGGTTGATCTGTTATAAAATGTTTGTTGGATAGTCATTTTTTGATAAAGAACTGATAACTGTATAATAAATACGACGTAAATATTAAATGTCAAAAGTCACAATTGAAACTATTGGTATCCTGATAAATATATTGATCGTCCAGTTTTAAATGCATACCCTGAAATGTACATAAATGAAGGTGATCGATCTTTTTCTTTTTTTATTGAAACCCAAATTAAAATGAAATTTTCTTTGATATGAGAATTTGTAAAGATCAAATCACCAGTTTCTACTGATAACTGGTAACAGCTTGGTCATACGCTTCATTGGCATACGTGAGAGCTGACAGTTAGAAAGGTCTCCAATTGTTATATATATACGAGGGTCATTCAATAAGTTCGACCTCCTACCTCATAACTGTATTATTATATAAGCCAGTCTTATGAAATATCGCACAATTGTAGCTTGGAACCCGCAGCTACAAATTCATTGTAAATTGATCTGAGTACTGGTTGACTTTTTCTAGAGATGCAGAAAAAACTAAACTTACATTGAGTGAGTGTGACGGAAACGGATGAAAAACAGCAAAATATCGTAGAAGTGCTATTCATTTGGCCTATTGTAAGAGGCAAAACATACCGAACGGTCAATTATAACCGTTCTAAATGTCAGATATCTCTTTAACAGACTATAAACAATGAAGGTGACAGATTTATTTGGAAAGATTAAGCCCCCTGATTAACCAGAACCAGATCAGGACAACCATAAATTTACCCATCCCCTAGAGAACCCGGCAAAAGGCATATTTGACTTTCATTGGAATTAAATGTTTTTCAATATACCGGACTTAATAGAGGGATTGCAATTATCCCAAAGAGAAAATGTTCTATCACTGATTACCTGATTGACTATTCTGAAGGTTGCACATAATGAAAACTCATAAAGTGATTATTATGTTAAAGATTTAACATTCGAGGCACCACTGTGGCTTGAGTTGTAACGATGAAAATTTGACTGATTAGCAGTATTCCAATGCCAAAGGCATAGCAATACATTTGAGTTGATATTACACTATTTTCAAGCCTACAAGAGTTAATATTGCTTACAATCTTATTCATATCATTCATTGATTTCTATTTTCAGTATTAAAGTCATGCTCTTATATCTAATCATGTATTTATATTTAAAGTAATTTTCCGTTTCCGTTGTCCAAAATCTCTCCCCGGCTTTGACCGCATCATATCAAAAGTAAAACAGATATCAATTATCATTTAGGGGAGGTTGGGGCAACTGGTCCGTTTAAGCATTTTTCATGATATATAAGATTAAAGCTCGTGTAAATATTTATGGAATTGCTATTAAAATATCACCCATGTAACTGTTTACATATAACATATAATCAATGTTAAAAAAGATCTAAAGAAAAGGCCAATTACCACTAACTGAAAACATTACCTGGCACGGACCAGTTACCCATCATTGGGGCAACTGGTCCTATATGTTCCAACGGTTAGAATACACAGAAATCAGTGAATGACAACACGGAAACTAGGCAGTATTTTCTTTATGAAACCCATGTTTTATACAGTTTTCGTGGTTAACGTGTAAATAGCAGTATACTAATGATGTGCAAAGCAAGCGAACTGCACATTTATTAGATAAAACGGTATGAACCTAGTTAAATGGTTACATGGTTGTGATATATTGCCCCATACATTTGTCTATATATACCCCTTTCTTTAATAATTTTATTTACTTCATATAATCATTATTTAGTACTTATAATAAACAATCTTGATATTTAGCCAGCTTTTCATGTTACAGGGGAAGTTAGTCAATATGACAATGATGACCCAACGGTTAATATACACAAAAGGCAGTGGATAAAGTCATTGCAAATACCTTTACAGACACCATTCAAAATATAATAAAGATGTAATTCATAATACCGAGGTTTTAAACCATTCTAAAGCAATTTCATGTCATTTTGTAATCCTTCAATAGCAGAAATAGTGGTATTAGACCAAAATGCCCCAAAATGTCTAAGAACTAGAAAGAATGTGAATTATTTCATAATCTATTCACATTTCAATACCGAGTCATGAAACTAACAACTAATTTTCAAAATGAATTTTACAATTTTGATTAATTTTTTGCAGGCGGACCAGTTGCTCCATACCCCTTCGGACCACTTGCCCCAACAAATTACTTCGCACTTTGTCGAAATGAAACATTATTCAAACACGCCTGTGACGTAATTAATTTACGCCAAAATGTTTTAAAACATACCACCATTTGTCATAATAATCAATAACTCCAATACATTTCAGAAAAAAGGCAAAACCGTATTTTTGTTTTTAGCCATTACACAGATTTCTGCAGCCAGCGAGTATCTTTGAATTCGCAAATATTACGGCTTTCGGGTCCTACAAGTAGACGAGTGTCTTTAGATAAAATAAGAAATTGTGTACTTTGTTATTTGCAAATTCATAAACTAATAACTCTACCAAAAGAATACCCGTGATAATGATTTAAGTTGAAGCATTCTTTAAATGATAATATTGATCGGAAATCTACCAATGTCCCATGTTAGCAATATGCGCCATTTTACGGTCATTTCAACCACAAACCTATGGTTTTAATCATATTTTGGAAATTCCCTAAGCACACTACAATATAGCACCCATCAAATGTAATATGCACCTAGCATCTTAAGACGACTGTACTGCATGTATATATTTACTGTTGCATATCTGTCAATCATATGAAGTACATTAAACATGATCTAAACCCATCTTCATATATCGCCCATACTATCTGTGAATTTTCAATCAGTCACTCAAGGAGGTGGCTTCAAAGATCTGGAGAATATCACATGTGTAAATACCCTAAAGTTCCAAATGTTTTGGATTGTAGAGGTAAGGATATATGTCAAGTTTCAACAAAAGTCGTACTGTTCAAAAGAAAGCAGTATATATGCCCATACAATTTCAAAAATCCTTCATTTCGGACCACTTGCCCCACGGACCAGTTGCCCCATATTCCCCTACTATAAAGGTGTAGCTAAGATTCAGAGCTATACTCATGACAAATATCATGAGGTTGACATTCATATTAGCAATGTTATGAAGTAGGAGGTAGAATTTATTGAATGACCCTCGTATAATATTCACTAACGTGTCTAGGGATACGGTGTTTATTTTTTATTTTTGCTTGACATATCAATTTGAAAAGAATTAACATTAAAAGCGGTGTGTTTTATTGTTGAGCGTTGAATATCTCTTTTAATTTTTGCGGATTCTTTTTTGGATTAAATTGTTAACTAGTGCACCTGCAATAAATTAGTTTAACATTTCAGTTGCTCTGCTAAAGCTATCGTTATTATATATACACTTCATTCGAAGGAGTAGTTTGACATTTATTCCATAATGGAAATTGCCCTAGGTAATGGTCATTTACGCCTTTACATGAAAACCGTTGTTTTGGGGGTTGCTTATTCTGGGGTTAAGGCAAGATTCGGGTGATTCAGGTGTAAAAAGGATTAATAATTTATATGCTAAACGCGTGATATTCATCTAGTATGAATTACACGGATGCAGAACTACAGTTATTTGTTCTAATTAATAACAAGTTACAGCAAGGTTTTGGCAATGTGGGTTAACTTATTCTAAATTTGAAGACGAACTTTTTGAAATGTGGCGTAGAGGTTTGGCGTAGTTTCAGTATTTTTAATGATGCTTTATAAAGCTCGCTAAAATATGTCTACCCCAACTCCTCACCGACTATTAAATTTGTAGGTTTGTCCACGAATTTTAAATAATACGTCGACGTTGTTTACTTCACTTGGAAATGTTGAATCCTCCAAATTCCTTGACACAATTTAAATGACTATAGGGTCATGTGTTTTAAGCTCGCCTCCTTTCGCGTTACACACGGATTTTGGCTTTCGCGACATGATTTTAACTTTACACATTTATATTTGCTTGTATACCCCCCCCCCCCCCCCCTCTGAGGTAGTAAAAGTATACATTTCCTGAAGGGAAATTGCATGAGGAAACCAAATATGCCATTAAAATTATAGTACGTCCAAGAACTAAAATAGTATAACCGGAAATGTTCGGGAAAATATCAGAGTTTTTTAATTTTTAATTTGAGATCCATATACTTTTTATACCTACCACTCTCATTATTTACTTTAAATATTTGAACTCCTCATGAAATTACCCATTAGATGATATATAATTGTCAAAGTTACTACGTCGGTATGGTAATTATACCGGCTAGTGAATATCTCCAATGTTTATTTTATATATTTTTAGAATTTTCAGAAATATTTGTTTAAGGATGAACCCTTCCCTGATATAAACTGCATTTCTGAATTCCTCTAGTTACAAGCTTTCCAAAAATGTATACTTTTGCTATCATAGGTTGAAAACATTTTCTGTTATAGTCATTTTTATAAATCCGGTAAATTGAGGCTGATTATTCATGTTGACTGTGTAGCGAATAGGGAGAAAGCTGGTGATCATGGTCTTATCCATAATTAATTAGTTGTTACAAATAGTTGACAAGTCTGTTGAACCACATACTTAAAGACTACTAAATATCCTTTAAAATGGGACCAGAATGGTGTTTGTAATATTGTGGGATGACTAGTTATTGTAAAAAGAACAAAGATTATCGCCATTATTGGATTATCCCCATTGAGTTTGTACAGGCGGCACCCCTTCCAGCGGCACCCCTTCCAGCACCACCCCTGGTCTCCAAACATCAAACAGCTGTATCTCCCCTTCTGTATTAGCTATACCAATGCCATTTTGCAGGCAGATAGTTTTTTATTAGGGCTTTAAAATGATACCAAAATTGTTGAGATAGCTTTTGTGGTTTTGAAAATATTTGAGGAAAATTAGAGCATAAAATTAAAAAATGTAACGGCACCACCCTATTGGGAGGCGAGTTCAAAACGCGTGACCCTATATACTTTCTACATTCCGAACTGTTCCAGAGACATCACCTAATTACAATCACGTCCGCAATAGCTGGCACCTACACCCACGTCCGTAACCAAGAGGTTACTTCCGTGTAATCCCAGCATGCAATATATAGGGTCGTGAAAAGGCATCGGAGACCATGGATAGTTCTCAAAGACCATGAAGATTTTACGAAGACTGTGCTAAGTTTACAGATATCGGGTCACACAGAGGGGCAAAAGTCCGATGGACTGTATAAAGGTTCCAGGGATTGGGAAAAGTCAGTAGAAAATAATATGTTTCGCGTACGAGGTTAACAATACAGCGATATCTATGTTCCTCCTATCAATGGCCGTGTCCCGTTATTTGACTATGATAATTAATTCATATCAATAACTTATAAACGATGTCGAACAAAAATATCACGATAAATAACAACGGTAAAGTAGTACTGTCGTATTGACCAACACGTGTAAAATTGATCGATTTATTAAATAATAAATCGTTGACAATACACAGTTAGAATATTAATAGGAATTTGGAGGGCCATATTTAAAACTTTTTAGACTTACAAAATGGCATATTATTATAGTTGGTGTACGCAATTGTGAGTTTTCCACACCATCATACCTTTATCATACTCATATATTGCTGCCCGGCAATCTTCAACAATATCAATGATGAAGATGTATTTTGTATCGACAGACCTTACAGGGGATTTATTGTAATAACAACTTCATTTATTGAATTAGTCTTGAGCAACTAACTATCTGTCGATTCAAGGTTGCTGCCGCGGCGCGAACAATTGTATTAGGCGTGGACAGCAAGTGTAAACTAATTTCCCATTGTCATGATTGTAAATAGATAATCGTATTAGATGAGTGGTTCTCAACCTTTTTGCCCCACGACTCCTTTTGACATTCCTGGTCAGTACCGTGACCCCAAAAATAAAATTGAAAAAAAAACACCCACCCAGCCGGATACCATAAATGAAACTGCTTAGTTTGGATGCGAGCGTAGCGAGCAGGACATTTTGCATATTTGACCGTTTCTTTTAGGTTTTTCTAAGCTTTTTTTTTATAAAGCGAACGGTTCCCCCCAAACCTATATTTATGAGCCCTTCATGACCCCCTGGAAAACCCCTAACGACCCCCATGTGTTCAATGCCAAAATATGAGTAAGATCTTAAGAAATGTCTCTACAAAAGTAAAGACTGAAACACATTTGTTTACCTATTTCAATTATGAATATAATTGTATTTACATTAGTTGTTAAAACAACTATTAAAACAGAATTGACCCCGTCTTCTATATACATCGCTTTGTTTCCCATGAAATTGATTCATGCCATGAAACGGCAAGAAAATATCATTAAAATAATCAACTCGGTTTCATACATCGGAGAAGACCAGTCTTGACTCCTGGGCCAATCTGAACTGCGCAGGTGTTTCACAAAAATACATGTACCACGTTGTAAATTAGTTATTTTATTCTACTTTGATTTTACAATATTCGCAAAAAGGTATGGAGTAACAATAAACAGTTTGTATGTATATTGTATATTTTCTTTCCATTTAAATTCAAAATGTCCTCGAAAAAGTTTTCTCTGGGACACTCAACTGCAGGCGCGGATACAGGGGGGCCGACGGGCCCGGGCCCCCCCCCCTACCAAAAAAAAAAAAAAAAAAAGGAAAAAAAAAAAAAGGAAAAAAAAAAAAAAGGAAAAAAGAAAAGAAAAAAAGAAAGAGAGGAAGAAGAGGGGGGGGGGGGGGGGGGGGGGGGGGGGGGGGGGGGGGGGGGCACATCACCCCTCAGACTCCCCCTGTTCGAGCTTTTAAACAATCTATACTTAAATTAAGAAAAAATCAGTATATACGTCGTATGCTCTACTTCTTTCTTGCATTGATAACAAATATATTGATTGGAAATGAAGAGGTGGCTTTTTGATCAAATGTTGGTCAAAAGTATACACCAGATCGCACCAAATGAGTTCGAAAATTGAAAAAAATTCTACTTCGGAGGGGGGCACTTCCCCCCTCAGACTCCCCCTGTTCGACCTTTCAAATCATCTATACTTAAATCAAAAATATATCAGTATAATATATATGCTCAACTTCTTTCGTGCATTGATAAAAAAACAAAATATTTATTGGAAATGAAGAGGTGGCTTTTTGGATAAAATGTTGGTCAAAAGTATACACCAGATCGCACCAATTGAGTTCAAAAATTGAAAAATTTTCTACTTCTGAGGGGGGCACTTCCCCCTTCAGACTCCCCCCTGTTCGACCTTTCAAATCATCTATACTTAAATAAAAAATATATCAGTATAATATGCTCAACTTCTTTCGTGCATTGATAAAAAAACAAAATATTTATTGGAAATGAAGAGCTGGCTTTTTGATAAAATGTTGGTCAAAAGTATACACCAGATCGCACCAAATGAGTTCGGAAATTGAAAAATTTTCTACTTCTGAGGGGGGCACATCCACCCTCAGACACCCCCCCTGTCCGAGCATAGCTACCGCTTGGATGGTACCGGCAAAAAAAAAAAAATCATTTTTTTGGGCCCCCCCCCCCTAAATTTTCCTGGATCCGCCACTGCTCAACTGACTGAAAGTCATTCATGCTGACAGACGCATACATTGTTGGAGTTATGTCCGTAGCCTCATGACGCTGATTACAGTTGACTTCTCAACTGTTTTGCAGACAGTGTTTGAATGTTTGACTGTGGTTATCTATATACATGTATATACACACATAAAATGGGTATTTGAATACAGCGTTTCTCGCGAATCTATCATCGAATTTTAACCGTTGTAGTCTAATCTAACTGTTTCGACTCTAGAGACCACGATTTATATGGAAATATCCGTGCATTAAGCTTTTTATAGATTCATTCTGCCATCGGATCTTCCTAAGCATAATGTTAATGCATATAAATTGAGGATGCATATAGATGATATTTTTCTTAATACCCAGGGGCATTTTGTATTATAGCAGAAATATATAAACATTAGTCAGAAGTATTAATACTATAAAACAAGACAAAATTGAAACAGATTGATGAAATTTATCTTCCTTTTGATGGGGCTACAGGAAGCTTTTTAATTTTTTTTATATGTGTTACATATAGACATTTTTGCCAAATAATGTGTGAACATTGATGTAAGGTTAAATCATTTGGTTGGCAAATAGTATGGAAACATATCCTACCGCAACTCCTATTACTTTGTTACTTTTTTATTTCCGATATTTATTTGATAGTTTATGACTCTGCCAGAGTTAAGTGAAATGTTACTGCAATCATCATCATTTAGAAGGAATGATCTACACATAACACAAAAAGTCCTTGACTAGGTGCTTTGATGTTGTTTAAATCAAAATCAGTAATCGGTTCGAAGAATTCGAGATATACATAATATGTATATGTATTACATATAATGAGCAAATTTCTTCTCCGTAGTTTGGTACCGCATACGGTATTCATAACAGTCGAGTGTATATTTTTGACGTTATGATTGTTTCAATGACCATAACTACCAACAAAGTTGCTGCACTAAAATTGGGTTTCTATGGGATATCATTGCATTGCTTAGTGTGTGATTACGCATTGACGCCTTTCGATACCTGTTACCCATTCATCTAGATACCTGACTGGTTCAGATAGCACACAGTGGACAATACAAATCAATGGTATCCCATAGGAAACCTATTCTAGTGCAACCTTTGTGTCTTTAGTCGTAGTCCTATCCACTTGATATTTATGAATGAGGTATTTAACTTCGAAGAAGAAATGTGCTCATTTAATGTATAGCTCAGATTTTTCGTGCTGAATATTGATTTTGGATTAGCCAACAACGGTCTTGACGCGACCCACTTATAAACACAATATGTCGGTTATGCGCATCTCTGCTTGTTCAGATGCTAGAACATATGTTGATACTTGCAGAAGATACAACTTCAAGCGTAAGTACACTTCAACTCTACAAACGATTCTGATGATTCGCTGGCCTTTCTCCCTGTTTTGTTTAATACGTGTAATAGGAAATCATAGTGTTGGTTTTCCTTTACCGGACTTACCATCAAATATAAGAAATATTGATATGAATTGGTATTTTCACTATTTTTATTAGTTGTCATCCTAATCTTTTTGTTGAACACCATGTAAGATTGCGAACGAGCTAATCAGTTCACCGGTTTATGGAATAACAGACTCCTAAGAGCACTCGTGTACGTGATTATGTTTAAAAGAAATGACAAGTCTTATTTATCAAATACACTTTCTACAATTCTACATTTTTTTTCATTGCCCATGCACTTGAATTCAGGTGTGTTTCTCTTGCACTGCTTTAAACAGTGCAGTTAAAACTGTTTGCGTGCTTCCATGAGGGTTAAACAGGTGTTTTAAACAGTTTATGTGACTGACATCCTAAGAAAATAGAGACATAAAAATAAAGAAAAAGTAATAGGAGTTTCGGATGTCAAATGTTCCGGTATGTATCTATAAACACATAAAATGGGTATTTGAATACAGCGTTTCTCGAGAATATAGCATCGAATTTCAACAGTTGTAGGCCAATCTAACGGTTACGACTCTAGAGACATGTATACATTGCAGTTGCTGGCAATAGAAAGTTGCCATTACTACTTAACACAATTATTTCAAACATTTTTGTTCATACATGTAATGCTAACAAAACTCAATCGACACAAAATACGAATATCCCATGCGATATAATATGCATTGTCAACAAATCTACTCTAAGGATTGCTTTGTGAATAATATGTGTTATACTGACTTATCTATAAAACCAAATACCCGAGGCAACAGTTTTGACGCGACCCACTTATAAACACAATATGTCTGTTATGCGGAACTCTCCTTGTTCAGTAACTAGAACACACGTTGTTACTTGCAGAAGATACAATTTCAAGCGCAAGTACACTTCAACTCTACAATGGTTCTGATTGTCATTCGCTGCCTTTTCTCCCCGTGTTATATAATAAAAAGACGTTTAAAAGGGGTATATTTGATAAATACGAATATTTGACAATACAGGTAACAGGTAAATATAACACTGGTTTTCCTCTACCGGGTTGACTATCAAAGATAAGAAATATTGGTATGAATTGGTATTTTCACTAAATGAGACCAAACTATTTATACTTAGGCAAATTCTTTCCACCCTCGATGCACAATTGCCCCCTCCCCATAGTTTGATCTCTTACCATTTCTTATATATGATGCTGGTGCACCGCCATGTAATCTTGAAATTATTTTTACTGTTATTTGTGAAATTGATATATACATATGACGATTTAGATATAATCATAGATCCTCCGACTACCCCAATCCAGTGTTCTAACAGAATAGGCAGTCGTTTGTATCACCCTATCGGGATACATAAAAGCGTGCACTTACTATTATAAGATTCTATCTTTCTCTAAATTCAGTCATAAGGGTTAAATAACAAAAGTAACATTACATTAAGTAGATATCATTCGCGTGTCATGTAATTTCATGACAATTAATAACATCAGCGTAATTACATCACACACAAAATAAAAATGTCAACAGTGCTATCAACATTTTTTTCTTCTTTTTTAATTCTTTTTTTTCTCACAGTATCCTCATATGTTCAATACAAAGTATAACATATATTACATTTCCGCATAATATTATTATTACAATACAGACGATAATGATCATTAAATAAATGTTATTACATGGTCCTTTAATTGCTGATATTTACTATACATCCCATAATGGTAAGAGGGTATTCAATGTTTTTGTTAAAACTCGCAAGTTCCCGTTTTTTTTATGGCGATATATTTTTCAAGGGAGAAGAACAGATTTGCTTCCTTCCGGAACAGAGCGAAAAATGGTAGCCCCTCTTTCATTTTGATCTTGTATATATAAAAGCGACACATTAGAAAAATTACATTTAAGGCACTCACGTTCACGTAACCATGAGGTAACCTTAACTCGTTGGGGGAGCGCCCTGAGAGATAGCGCTATTTAAGGGTTTTCCTATGGTTATTTTTTATTTGATATTTTAATAGAGCATGCTGACCTCCACAATAATCTGAAATCTTAGCTTGATCGAAGGTACGGTTTTATAGATAAGACAATTGTATTGTCAACAATGAAGCAAAGTTGAAGCGTTCATTTCCTTTTTTTTTGCTTTTTTTTTTACCCCTAGCAAAATAATTAATCTATGCAAAAAAAAATTAACAAGAAAAGTATAAATGCTACAAAGCTGAGGAAGCTTTAGGTCATTAAAAAATGAGGCTAATTAATGCACATAATTTTTTTTCTCATGTTTATGCACTTTCCTAAATGTATTACCACTTGGTGTATATGTTGGGTATACTACTCTCCTTATTTCCTGTGCTGCGGGAGTCTACAGGAGTTTTCAATACAAATTAGAGCAAAAACAAAAAACTTAATTTTCATAGACAATTTTACATAAATCATAAGGGTCAAATAACAAAAATAACATTACATTTTATTTTAATTTGTTTATGAACATCATTCAAAATTGCAAGAAAATAGATCATTCGCGTGTCATGTAATTTCATGACAATTAATAACATCAGCGTAATTACATCACACACAAAATAAAAATGTCAACAGCGCTATCAACAATTGTTTCTTCTTTTTTTAAATTCTTTTTTTTTCACAGTATCCTCATATGTTCAATACAAAGTATAACATATATTACATTTCTTCATAATATTATTATTACAATACAGACGATAATGATCATTAAATAAATGTTATTACATGGTCCTTTAATTGCTGATATATACTATACATCCCATAATGGTAAGAGGGAATTCATTTTTTTGGTTAAAACTCGAAATGTTCCCGTTTTTTTATGGCGATATATTTTTCAAGGGAGAAGAACATATTTGCTTCCTTCCGGAACAGAGCGAAAAATGGTAGCCCTCTTTCATTTTGATCTTGTATATATAAATGCGACACAATGCGTCAAAACGTTTTACCCTATAACTCGTTAACCAAACATCGGAAGTAGAGCAAACTATACCTTTTTGGAATCCTTGTGCTCAGCCAAACAATTTGGTATGCCTTTTAGTGTAATTGAAGGCATTTGAATTTTTGTGCCCCTGTATGGCGGCCATTTTGGATTCTGGGCTTACGGTATATTTGTCGTGCTCACGTTCACTCACGTTCACGTAACCATGAGGTAACCTTAACTCATTGGGGGAGCGCCTTGAGAGATAGCGCTATTTAAGGGTGTTCCTATGGTTATTTTTTATTTGAAATTTTAATAGAGCATGCTGAGCTCCACAATAATCTGAAATCTGAGCTTGATCGAAGGTACGGTTTTATATATAAGACAATGTTATTGTCAAATATGAAGCAAAGTTGAAGCGTTCATTTTGTTGTTGTTGACCCCTAGCAAAATAATTAATCTATGCAAAAATGTTTAATAAATTTTAACAAGAAAAGTATAAATGCTACAAAGCTTTAGGTCATTAAAAAATTAGGCTAATTAATGCACTTAATTATTTTTTTCAAGTGTATGCACTTTCCTAAATGTATTATCAGTTGGTGTATATGTTGGGTATACTACTCTCCTTATTTCCTGTGCTGCGGAAGTCTACAGGAGTTTTCAATAAAGATAAGAGCAAAAACAAAAAACTAAATTTTCATAGACAATTTTATCTAGGGAGTCAAAACCCCCCAATAAAAAACAAGAGAAAATAGACTGCCCTCTGTTGGCCGAAAAATAGTACGAAACAAAAGAATTCAAAATGACTTCAAATGGTTATATCTGTTGAACCGTGCACCTGATTCACCTCTAGTAAAAGACTTTTTGTGTTGTACTCAACCAGCTCTACCTTATACTTGAATATCAATATATTTATGCTAGCCATAGGAACAACCTTAACAGGTCCTTTTTTCGTACGCTCAGTATAGGAGTCTCTTATCCTAAAACTGTAGAATCCCTGCTTTAGATCTTACGTAAACTGTTCCGTGTCATGCAAAGAATCATTACATTTTTTGACTTTATTTTATAAGGCAATATTCTAGTGAGTGAAGAACCATTTATCAGGGTAAATGTTTGTCACGAAATTCATAACAGAAAAACGAAACATTTCAAGTCATAATGATTAACAAAAATACAGCCACAGATTTACATGAAATCACAGACTACTTTAATAGAGGAAACCAAATATTACCAAATGCATTCATTCAGTGTTGTGCATTATCAAATAAAAATAAAGCAGTAGAAGGCAGGTTCAATATTAACAAACGGATGGTAAATAGTAATTGACACCGGGTTCAACAATATACATGTATATATCCTTGGATAAAATGTGGATTTTTATTAACTTTGGTTGAGGTCCTTATCAATGTGGCGTTGATTATTTACCAGGCAGTTTGAATACATATGACCAACCAAATATCGGTGCCTACGATTTTCAGTTGACTTATAGATATCAAAATCCTGTCATAAATACATTAGCGGACATATTCAAAAAGAAATTGACTTGACTTGTTGGTGTGTAAAAGGGTTGATTGAAACCGGTTTAGTGATAGGGATAGATTATATTCCTGCAATAATAATACCATAATGTACCATCAAGATAACCATAAAACTCATTTTATCAACTTCAGCGGCCAAATATTTTTTTTTTATACGGTACACATCTCTTTAATGACATGATTACGAGCTTGACTCTGATATTACTAGTCAGATATTTAATGATCTAAGTTCGACCTAAAGTAAATTGGTTCGAACAAATACTCCATCGAGATACCAAAGTACAGGTACTACTGTCTGCTGATCTCGCCCCCCCCCCCCCAAAAAAAAATATTGTCATTTGACTCACTTGACACACTTGACTCATTTGACACATTATGCGCGCGTCCCCAAAATGCAACATTCTTTATTCTTTGCTACAAGCTTGTTTAGAGCCAAAATGTACCCCGATCACAAAAGTCTTCTCGGTTCATTTTCATTTCTCGCCCCCTCAATATGAATAACCTAGCTATGCCACTGTGCTGATTATGGAATGACAGATCTGTGCTGTGATTGGCTGACTGGTAATCTTTGATTCTTTGGCTGAGCAGTGCTCTGATTGGTCAATGATTCCATTAGACTTGTTTTTCCTGAATTAACTACAAGTCTAGATAAAGATCTTGTGCATGTGCGTGACCATAATTTGAAGATCTGAACGATTTCAAAGTTTAAAAATCTTTACCCACGGATCTACAAATTAGATCTTCAGAAAATCATCAGACCTTCAAAACATGAATATATATTCTTTCAGATGATCGCATGCCAAACTGAATGTAAAAACAAACATAAAAAGCAAGTTCCACAAGGTTCAGGTTTTTATGGAATGTATTGTATAAGGATAAATATACAAACCAAACCTAAAACCAAGCTTTTACTAAGAACGCAACGTGACGCATTATAACGACTTCTCTACCGTACCTTGAAATCGTTGTGTATATTTTCACTTTATAACACATGTTACTATATGACGTCGTAACAGAATTCAATCATACGGAAGCATGAAAGCACTCCATCATCTATTAGGCGCGTGTGGCAGTAGATTCGCTTTTTAGCCACACAAATTGACAATTACACCACGGATATGGTCGTTACTGCTCATCGCTGTTGTTAGGGGAATCTTTTTACCACGGTAATTGAGGTATGACACGTCGTTTGTGCTTGTTTAGATATGGCCAGTAACAGCTTGGAAGATATATTCTGCAGGATTTATTACAGTAATCTTACACATAGAGGATATCAGCTACCGACAGGCAAGTTTACTCGTTTGCATATTTAAAAACCCCTCTGACCAACATTTCAGTTTACTACAATAACTAAATTTACTTTGACTCCATAGAGTTTCATTCTATTATGGAATTCATTTGGTTTAATAATTGATTATGGAATTGCTTTGATTTAATAATCGATTGTATAGTGAAGCTCAATTGCTTTGATTTAATAATCGATTGTATAGTGAAGCTCAATTTCTTTGACCGCAGCCTGATTTGAACCAACATATTCAATTGATTAACACTTCATTGACAAGTGCATAGATGTAGTGCGTTTAGAGTTTTATAAGGCGTGACCATGTAGGTATGAATACGGTTCGAGCCCCGGCTCAGTGTATCAAATAGTCAACATTTGTATCTAGAATATACCAGGTCGCTTCCGTACAATATCTTATTTCAGTAATGTTTTAGTAACTAACATTCCTCCGATATTCTCTCAAAATTAATTTAGAAGATACTTTGGGTGGTCATCATTACAACAGTGGATTACACTTCCACTCAAAATTAACCACCTGCACAGTACATAGAACCTTAAACCAGATAATTATTGTGATCAAATTTGTTGATCCGTGAATCAAATATAGTCCATATACCAAAAGAGTATCTTAAAATTATTTAACTATTATTTATTTATGAATCTGCTGATAAGTTGATGACATCACGGATGGACGAGACACATATTTAGGACAACCCTACATACCCTAAATCCGAGGACCACTCTCATTTCAAAGACCGCTATCAATCCCAGAAAGGATGACATACAACTCAGTGTTTCTTTAAAATGGTGAATGAATCATCGCTTTGTGAAGGTAGAAAGCAAATTGTTACATTTTGTATTATCCAACTGCTTGTAAACAATGACTAAAATATTGGCGTTATATAGTTACGATCACAATACAAATAATATCAGTATAAGGTTCGTTTCCCAACG
Organism: Ophiura sarsii; assembly: GCA_035610835.1. NCBI lineage: Eukaryota > Metazoa > Echinodermata > Ophiuroidea > Amphilepidida > Ophiuridae > Ophiura > Ophiura sarsii. The sequence goes on along the minus strand of CM069452.1, from coordinate 20,374,034 downwards.
GGTATCAATTCAATGTGTACTTCATATTACAAAGAATACACTAATTTCCACTAGTACAGGGCGTGTCAAAAAGTGTCCAGTGGGGAACGAAATTAATTAAAAATACATCCCATGTGTTTTTTATCCCATTACATTTTCTCATCTAATCGCCGAGATATGATCAATTCAGTAACAAGAGTGCGAATCTCAGTTTGGCCTCTTTAGAACAAGTATCGGACTTTCCACTAAAAACCTGCATGTTATGATTCCAATGATGATTATAGGATATGTCAGTGTTTTTCTGTTCATATTCAACTAATTTTCAATTTTTAGTAGGTTGATTATTATTGATTTTATTGATTATGTTCCATTACGCACTGAATAACGATTCGAATAAAAAGTTTTTACACATGAAGATTGGCCAAAGCTGAATTTGACATACCTGCAGAGATGTGCCATATTTTGATAACAAAAGCTCCAAAATTGATAGAAAAAATTCTCCTGACACATTAAAGATTGCTGAATATGATTAGTAGTACTTCACGTCAAAGAAAATCATGTTTCATATGGGAAACTTTTTTGACACGCCCTGTACAAGAGAATTTTGAAGATGAAGAGGATTTATTCTAAAATGCTATCAGTCAAAAACAACTTTTTGACACTGATACCGTATTGACGAGGTCACCCAGCTACAAGTTAAATACGTTTCATATACGAGTATTAATGACAAGTGTTATTAGTCAAATACAACTTGTTTATTATTGATTTCAAATTGACGAGATTACAAAGATTATACTGTAAGGAATTTAGTAATCACGTTTTATATTGACGCTTTAAAAAGACGTTTCTTAAAATGTTGATATTATCATATTTATGAAAAGGTCAACGTTATTCGTATAGATAATATTTACAAAACTTCACTTGACGGTGGTATCGAAATTGTTATTTGCAAGACAAAAGATTTATTTCGGGAAAATGGATTGCAGTTTATTACTCAACATTTAAGCAACGAAAACAAATGTTTTACGGGCCCGACCGAACCATTCTTTCGAATTTGAGAAAGATATTTTGTTCTTACAAACAGTTGATAAATGTTTGAACATTTTTGAAAAACATTGCAATTTGATTTACATTATGTTCAATTTTTTCGGGGTTGTTTTTGGAAAATTTCTAAAATGTTCACGATCATTTTGAAGAATAAAAAACCCGCCCAACCGACCGACCTACCTGAAAGGTCCGTTTGCCCCTTAGAACATTTCTTTCGTCGCGTTATCTATGGCTTTAACTGATACTAGCTGGGTAGACTAATTATGAGATGACTACCAGTCTCGAATACTGTGTTTGGTAGCATGATTCTGATAGCTCCATTTTTAGCAATTTTTAGGGGGTTTTGTCCGTATGTGTTGTGTTGTCACGGACCAGTTACTGCCTTATATCGTGGTTCGTTTGTGGCACAAAAATCTTGAAAAGTAAGGGCGTTGGTTGAAGGAAATTTTGATAAGTTGTGTATTATATTGATACCTACTGCATGAGCATATTTTTTTTAAAGAAAAACATTAAAAAAGAAGGCGTTGCTAAGGTATTTTGGGCTCGTTACTATGGAACTTTTCTGACCCACATTAAATCTCACGCTAAGCCATGGCGGTATTGAAATGTAGGCCCTATGTTACGCTCCTTGGGCTATAATTATTATATGCTGTTTAATATAGTGTAATGTGTTCCAGGAGTATAATTGGTGGCCAGATTGTTGTGCTTACGCCATGTTTCTGATTCACATTACGTCTCACGCTAATAATCTCGAAGCCAACTGATACTGCGTACACGTTCACCCATGGGTGCCGCCATTTTCGCCATTACCATGCTAAAGTGGACGCCCTCTATGATTAATTGAGCGTGGTATACATATTTAAATTAGCCTTCAAATTTTGTCCGTTTTCAATATCCCGAAGTGCTTTGCGTCAATGGAACAAATATGCCGCAAATGTAAACTACTGCCACTTACTGCGCAATCGCGTAAATCACTTGCAGACAATAATTCACAATGGCGATTTTGTTGTATACAATAGCCACCGTTCGGACTGAAATTGTAGCTTTACAAGTAAGTCTCGACATATGGTCGTCAGCCAAAATATTTTCCTTAGATATATACCTACATTTCTGTATACGTGACTATTTCCTATCTTTCAAGGTAATATAGTTACAAGCATTTATACGTCCGAAAAATGGACAGTATAATGTGATCATTTTTTTCGTACACAATAATCTCTTACACAGCGGCTAGAGTAACACTATTACGTGTTTACGAATGTGCATCGTGAACTCCGATATTAGCATGTGTCAGAGATTGCCTAAATGTGACGCATGCTGGGATTTTATTTCCAGGTCCAATTAGCTCGAATAATGGCAAATCGTATAGGGGAACAAACGATCCAGGTGGTGTCTTGCGGTATCCCTGTTTTTACGTCCCATACTTTCATTGTATTTTTGTATCAATCAATGTGCGTGCGGTCTGGTGCCGAGAAGGATGATTCCCGAGAAGCAGACCCCGAAGTACCTGGAATGAAAACTGGTTTGTGTTTAGTTTTCCCTGATTTATTCGGATATACACTTTCAGAACAGTGGCATCCGTCAACTTGGCGAATGCGTCCATACCATACAATACAAACAGCATCAATTATAACTGATAAGAATCATAGTTATATTGTCACTCGTAGAAAGCTAAGAATTTCCAGAGCTATAGCTGTACATGCTGCGCATGCTTACAAACGGGCTTACAAAACACAACAAATATTGGCAGGAAGGGAAAGTCATCACTTACAAAGACAGAGAGACTATCATCAGAAAAACCTAGCATTAAACACATTTTAATACTAAATTATAGTCAAATTGCTATAAAAATAAATATGCTCCAAAAAGGTTCAGGATCTAAGAATAGATAAGAGTTTAGGTATCTTTGATTTTCGAATCTCATCGACTCTAATGTCATTTAGACAGCAAAATATAGAAATAAGAAATGTTTAAGATCCTCTCACCTCTGTCTCTTTATATAACTATACATTTGCATTAAATAATCGTGATTTAGCCGACAAGGTTTTTTTTTAAAGAAAGCTTATTTAGTTATAATTATATTTTTATAATTATGGATAATTTCAGAATCAAATGTTTATAGACATTTCGGGAATCTCGGGTACCTCCTAAAAAAACGGGTCCTGGCTGGGATTACGATTACGAATTCCGGAAAATTCCAACACAAATGACATTTGCATTGAAAACGCAAATATTGTTTTCGCTGTTGATTTAAATTTGAATTTAGGCTAATAAAAAGGACAGATACAATAAAATGTGCCAATTTGATTTTTTGGATATGATTTAACATTTTGAGTTATGAAGTTTGTGCAGCTTACCGGTCAAACTGTGACACATTGACAGAGAAACAAAATTACCGGCAATTTAGCCTGAAAAATGACAGACACCATAAAATATGTCCCGATTTGATTTTTTGGATATGATTTCACATTTTGAGCTACGTATTAAGTTTGCGTAGCTAACCGGTCAAACCGCAACACATTTGACGGAGAAAATAATTGCCAGCAATTTAGCCTAAAAAATGACGGACACCATAAAATGTGCCGATTTGATTTTTTGGATATGATTTAACATTTTGAGCTATATACGTATGAAGTTTGTGCAGCTAACCGGTCAAACTGTGACACATTGACAGAGAAACAAAATTACCGGTAATTTAGCCTGAAAAATGACAGACACCATAAAATATGTCCCGATTTGATTTTTTGGATATGATTTCACATTTTGAGCTACGTATTAAGTTTGCGTAGCTAACCGGTCGAACCGCAACACATTTGACGGAGAAAATAATTGCCAGCAAATTAGCCTAAAAAATGACGGACACCATAAAATGTGCCGATTTGATTTTTTTGGATATGATTTAACATTTTGAGCTACGTATGAAGTTTGTGCAGCTAACCGGTCAAACTGTGACACATTGACAGAGAAACAAAATTACCGGCAATTTAGCCTGAAAAATAACAGACACCATAAAATGACAGACACCATAAAATATGTCCCGATTTGATTTTTTGGATATAATTTCACATTTTGAGCTACGTATTAAGTTTGCGTAGCTAACCGGTCAAACCGCAACACATTTGACGGAGAAAAAAAAGACAGCAATTAAGCCTTTAAAATGACGGACACCATGAAATGTGTCCTGATTTGATTTTTTGGATATGATTTCACATTTTGAGCTACGTATAAAGTCTGTGTAGCTAGCCGGTCATACTGCAACACATTTGACGGAGAAAAAAAAATCCGACAATTTAGCCTAAAAATTGACGGACACCATAAAATGTGTCCTGATTTGATTTTTTTGACATAATTTCACATTTTGAGCTGCGTATAAAGTCTGTGTAGCTAGCCGGTCATACTGCAACACATTTGACGAAGAAAAAAAAATCTGGCAATTTAGCCTAAAAAATGACGGACACCATAAAAAGTGTCCCGATTTGATTTTTTGGATATGATTTCACTTTTTGAGCTACATATAAAGTCTGTGTAGCTAACGGGTCAAACCGCAACACATTTGACTGGGAGAAAAACAAATCTGGCAATTTAGCCTAAAAAATGACGGACACCATAAAATGTGTCCCGATTTGATTTTTTGGATTTGATTTCACATTTTGAGTTACGTATAAAGTCTGTGTAGCTAACGGGTCAAACTGCAACACATTTGACGGAGAAAAAAAAATCCGGCAATTAAGCCTAAAAAATAACGGACACCATCAAATGTGTCCCGATTTGATTGTTTGGATATGATTTCATTTTTTGAGCTGCATATAAAGTCTGTGTAGCTAACGGGTCAAACCGCAACACATTTGACGGAGAAAAAACATTCCGGCAATTTAGCCTAACAAATGGCGGACACCATGAAATGTGTCCCGATTTGATATTTTGGATATGATTTCACATTTTTAACTACGTATAAAGTCTGTGTAGCTAGCCGGTCATACTGCAACACATTTGACGGAGAAAACAAATCCGACAATTTAGCCTACAAAATGACAGACACCATAAAATGTGTCCTGATTTGACTTTTTGGACATGATCTCACATTTTGAGCTGCGTATAAAGTCTGTGTAGCTAACGGGTCAAACCGCAACACATTTGACGGAGAAAAAAACATTCCGGCAATTTAGCCTAAAAAATGACTGATACCATAAAATGTGTCCCGATTTGATTTTTTGGATATGATTTCACATTTTGAGCTACGTATAAAGTCTGTGTAGCTAGCCGGTCATACTGCAACACATTTGACGGAGAAAAAAAAATCTGACAATTTAGCCTAAAAAATGACGGACACCATAAAATGTGTCCCGGTTTGATTTTTTGGATATGATTTTACATTTTGAGCTACGTGTAAAGTATGTGTATAATGAACTGATCAAACCGCAACACATTTGACGTAACAAATGATGTTCGCATTTCAAATTTTATCTCCAATATAAGTTTACATTAAATAATCGTGATTTAGCCGAAAACGTGTTTTTTAAGTAAGCTTATTTTTATTATTTTTGTTTATTATTTTGATGAATGAAATGATGGATAATTTTCAAATCAAATGTTTAGAGGCATTTCGAGAATCAAACTATCCATTATAACAACACATCGCTAACAATGTGAGTGTGACAGTCATCGAATCTGGTTCCGCTGGGATCCTAAAGTACCAACCACAAATTAAACATGTCTACCGAAACCGCTCAACCAAAAACCATGCAACCCGATAACCGCAAAACCCGCGAACCGCGAAGCCCGAGAACCGCTCTAGTTACAGTATATGGTCGGTACATCATAATGATTATTACACGAATGTATCGAGTGTGTGCCACAGGAAGGTTGGTAATAATGTTGTAGAAAATATTCATGTAAATAAGATAGTTAGATATTAGAAATCTTGTATCTCCTGAGTAAAGTGAACAGTTTCCACTAATGCGAACCACAAACGTAAATAACATTTTGTAAAATGAACACCAGCCTATTGTGACCACTTTCATGAGTAAAACGTGTCTACAGACATTATGTTTACACTACATATACAGTTTAGGCTAAATAGGAAGCCATGAGTCCGTTTATATATTTGGATATGTTTTTCACTTTTACTAGGATCAGTATTATTTTATCTAAAGAACGTGCAGTTGATGCATACATGGGACCTTACGTACAATGTTCTCCTTTATTTAATTGCATACCGTATTTCGTTCTACAGATAAAATAAGATGGGAAATATGCAATCAAGCAATGAGCATAATTATTATTAAGTTTAGCAACAACACGGTCACAAATAACTACAGTATTATATCATTGGTTTGTACAATTCAGGAACATTTGGCACTAGAAATTATTGATCAGACACCAAAAAGCTTGATAAATCATATTACACCGACTGATGGAAATTGATTGATTGAAGTCCAATACGAAAAACAAATTAACCGAACAGGATGAAACCAGACGAAGCATGAAGTAAGATGGAATAAGTGAATAGTGTGTGAAATCCATGTAAAGGTAATCAATGGTGACTTAATGTGTGAGATGCAAGCTATAGATCAGATATCTAAAGTTTACTTGAGTCTGTCTAACTGCAAGTTAAAGGCGGCGACTGTAAATTACAAATTATCCCTGCGATTGAAACGGATTTGCGATTGAGGTTGACATTTGTATTCAGTAGGTTTTTTTAGCATTTTTTGTAGCATACTAATGCATGTCTTATTACTTACATATGAAGCTTTTGAAGGAGTTTGGAAAAGGTTTATTAGCATATCGATACATAAATACAGCATTTGAAGGTCGAACGGCGCTGAGGATGTGGACAGATATCTTTGGTAGAAGTCTTTAGCATAGTAAACACACAAAGGTACTATAACATCTGCTTGTTATTGCTCAGGCAATGTTGCAATAGGGAAAGTTAGGTAGATTAATGTGTACTTGTTAGTAGGGGTGTGTGAAGTCTTTCAATGATCTTAAACTCCTCGGAACACTGGTAGGCTAGTCAGTTAAGAGATTTGCTGTTTACTGTTAAAGTGTTATCAATCTTGTACCTAGGAAATGGAGTATTATTTTAATGATTATCAATATTTTTCAAACGTCGAATGTTTTCATAATCAAAGAATTTGTGTATATCAATATAAATTTATCTCAAGATCATGCTCGACATAATCCAGGATGATGCTACTATTTATTTGTTGGATTTCGATTTGGTTGGTTGATCTGTTATAAAATGTTTGTTGGATAGTCATTTTTTGATAAAGGTTACCGATAACTGTATAATAAATACGACGTAAATATTAAATGTCAAAAGTCACAATTGAAACTATTGGTATCCTGACAAATATATTGATCGTCCAGTTTCAAATGCATACCCTGAAATGTACATAAATGAACGTGCTCGATATTTTTCTTTTATTGAAACCCAAATTAAAATGAAATTTTATTTGAAATGAGAATTTGTAAAGATCAAATCATTATAAATGTCCTAGTTTCTACTGATAACTGGTAACAGCTTGGTCTTACACATTTTCATTGGCATACGCGAGAGCCGACAGTTAGAAAGGTCTCCAATTTTTTATATATAATATTCACTCCCGTGTCTATGGATATGGTGTTATTTTGTATTTGTTTATTGACATATTATCAATTTGAAAAGAATCAACATTAAAAGCGGTGTGTTTTATTGTTTTATTTTAATTTTTTTGGATTCTTTTTTTGGATTAAATTGTTAACTAATGCACCTGCAATAAATTAGTTTAACATTTCAGTTGCTCTGCTAAAGCTATCATTATTGTAAAAACACTTCATTCGAAGGAGTAGTTTGACATTTATTCCATAATGGAAATTGCCCTAGGTAATGGTCATTTACGTCTTTACATGAAAACCGTTGTTTTGGGGTTGTTTTTCAGGGGTTAAGGCAAGATTCAGGTGATTCAGGTGTGAAAAGGATTAATAATTTATATGCTAGACGCGTGATATTCATCTACAGTCATCACAATAAGTAACTGACCAGGTAATAAATGTGCTGATAACTCTAAAAGTATAACTCCTACTACATAAACATATTAAATGATAAACATGTTGAGAAATTTCTCTTCTTGAATTTGAGATATCACACGCTAAGAATGGCTGATTATTAAGGAAGTTACAATCCCAAATGTACTGTCAAGTCATTTTCACATTTTCATTTTCAACACGGGGACTCAGACCGGCAAATTATTGATTACTGGTAGTGGTAGTGCCAATTCACCGATCGATGGCCTGGTTGTTGGATAGTCGGCCGGTGGCATTGTTATGGTTGATCAATACGGCACACACGCTTTACCTGTCATACTCTCCCCGTGTTGAAAAGAAAATGTTAAAATGAAAATCAGACTTGCACTAACGCTCATTAATCAACCATTCTTAGCGTGTAATATATATACTTTTAGAGTTATCAACATGTTTATTACCTGGTCAGTTACTTAGTGTGATGACTGTAGTACAGGTGAATTACACGGACGCAGAACTACAGTTATGTACGTGTTCTAATTAATAACAAGTTACAGCAAGGTTTTGGCAATGTGGGTTACTTGTTCGCCGTGAAAAACTTTAAGACGAACTTTTTGAAATGTGGCGTAGAGGTTTGGCGTAGTTTCAGTATTTTTAATGATGCTTTATAAAGCTCGTAAAAATATGTCTACCCCCAACTCCTCACCGACTATCAAATTTGTAGGTTTGCCCACGAATTTTAAATAATACGTCGACGTTGTTTACTTCACTTGGAAATGTTGAATCCTTCAAATTCCTTGACACAATATAAATGAATACACCGTATGGAATACCTTAATCGCTACACGTAGACAGTTTAAAAGCGTAACATCTTGGTAAGAAATACTTTATACTTTCTACATTACGAACTGTTCCAGAGACATCACCTAATTACAATCACGTCCGCAATAGCTGGCACCTACATACCCACGTCCGTAACCAAAAGGTTGCTTCCGGGTAATCCCAGCATGCAATCTATAGGGTCGTGAAAAGGCATCGGAGACCATGGATAGTTCTCAAAGACCATGAAGATTTTACGAAGACTGTGTTAAGTTTACAGATATCGGGTCACACAGAGGGGCAACAGTCCGATGGACTGTATAAAGGTTCCAGGGATCGGGAAAAGTCAGCAGAAAATAATAGGCCTATGTTGCGCGTACGAGGTAAAAAATACAGCGATATCTATGTTCCTCCTACCAATGGCCGTGTCACGTTATTTGACTATGATAATTAATTCTTATCAATAACTTATAAACGATGTCGAACAAAAACATCACGATAAACAACAACGGCAAAGTAGTGCTGTCGTATTGACCAACACGTGTGAAATTGATCAATTTATCAAATAATAAATTGTTGACAATACACAGTTAGAATATTAATAGGAATTTGGAGGGCCATATTACAAAATGTCATATTATTATAGTTGGTGTACGCCATTGTGAGTTTTCCACACCGTCGTACCTTTATCGTACTCATATATTGCTGTCCGGCAATCTTCAACAATATCAATGATGAAGATGTATTTTGTATCGACAGACCTTACAGGGGATTTATTGTAATAACAATTGAATTAGTCAAGAGCAACTAACTATCTGTCGATTCAAGGTTACTGCCGCGGCGCGAACAATTGTATTAGGCGTGGGCAGCAAGTATAAACTAATTTCCCATTGTATTAGATAATCGTACTATATAGATGATCGTCGTGTACCCCGCTGGCTCTTAAAAGTATTATTATAGGGCTCAATGCCAAAATATGTAGTAAGATCTTAATAAATGTCTCTACAAAAGTAAAAGCTGAAACACATTTTTTTACCTATTTCAATTATGAATATAAGTGTATTTACATACGTTGTTAAAACAACTATTAAAACAGGCGAATTGACCTCGTACATCGCTTTTTTCCCATTAAATTGATTCGTGCCATGAAACGGCAAGAATATCATAAAAATAATCATCTCGGTTTCAAATATCCTCAGCACCCCCCCCCCCCCCACCCCCTTAGTGGGACAAAAGTAACAATCCAAAACTCATAACATCCTAAAAATACGCATGATAAAAATGATACATAAGACTAAAGATAAATTATCAGATTCGTAGGACTCACAGTGATTAGAATCATAATGTATGCTTGTATAACCAATATCATATTGATATAAAGTGTGCTTTATAGTTCTTCCAAGCACAAGCAGTCAATTACATAAAGCGTTGCATATCACGCACATTCAACGATAAAACACGAGCCAAAATTAATGTTGTGAGATATGATGAACATTTAATTGCAGGATATACGTGACCACGAGACATAAACATTAAGAAAAATAATAATCATCCGCTATGGCGGGTATTTACTTATCAAACACTAATTTTTAAACGGGTGGCCGCATAGCAGTACTTACAGGGAGCGGATTATTATGTCCTTTATCATGAATTGTTTAGGTAGAGTATCCTCGGGGAAACACTGTTTCTACAATTTTGAAGATTGACACTGGCACTTTATGAAATTTATTTCTATGTTTTTTTTGTTATCATAAGTATAAGATAAGATAGGATTTATATTCCAAATCAGTTCAGATAATCATTTAAGATGATATCGACATCGTATCAAGAATGTATTTGTTTGTATTCTGTTTATGTTAATTGTACCTTTATCTAATTTAAATGAATTAACATCGCGGTGATACCTTATTTTTCTATATTCAGTTTGTCGGTTAAAAACAACTTGTTCTACACCTAGCACATAAAGTCCCTGACCAGGTGCTTTAAGGTTGGCTTATTCAAAATATATAATCGGTGCCAAACATCTGAGATATACATTAAATGAGCAAATTTCTTCTCCGCAGTTTGATATCTCATTCAACAAAATCGAATGGATGCTTTTAAAGTTATGGCGATTTCAATGACCGCGCATGACAACAGCAAAGTTGCACGAGGTATAGGAAATCATTGATTTGTGTGTGATGATTACGCACTGAAAAAACTCACAGCTAATCAGCTAAGACTTTTATTCTTAGTCACACCCTTTGTCCCGCAAATTGCGGTTATCACAGACCCATTCATCTGGCTCGTTCAGATAGCACACAGTTATGACAGTAATCACACACAAATCAATAATTTCCTATACCGAGTGCAACTTTGCTGATGTTATGTGCGGTCAATGAAATCGCCATAACTTTGAAAATATTCATTCGATTTTGTCTAATGAGGTATCAAACTGCGGAGAGGAAATTTGCTCATTTAATGTATATCTCAGATTTTTGGTACCGATTATACATTTTTAATTAGCCAACACCTGGTCAGGGACTTTATGTGCTAGGTGTATATTTCAATCATTTGAAATAGGTAGAGATGGAGTAATACGAATAACATACGTATGTTGAGAGGCACTTATCAAAATTGGGCGCCATTAGCAAACGGTTGGTTAAATATACATTCACTCATTGCTGCGTAGTCGGTCATTATTAGGTCGGCTAAATGCATTGAGTATGATACATACTTATGCCTGATTGAGAATGTACGATTTAAGATTGCATACAGTGAATTAAAACATTTACAGGAGAGTACGGGTACAGATATTAAACCATTTACAGGAGAGTACGGGTACAGATACAATTGAGTGGGTTCGACGTTGGACACATTTGAAACTGTCACACTGTCGTCAAGATTGTCTCTTACTTTTCAGGACCCTAAGACCCTCATATTGTGAGCCGATACCACATTTTAAAAGGGTCTTAGTTTTTGGGTCTCAGGTCTTTAGAATGTAATTGTAAATGAGTAAAGTCAGTTATCTGCCAAAATCGTTTGGCTCTGTTATACAGACGAGTTGATATAATTCACCATCGAAGTGAATATGTAACTCCCTGGTATGGATCACGCACCTTTATGTATGCTAGCACACCCCATTGACTTTATGTGGCGATCATTTCGATGACCGTTCAGGACTCGAAAATGTTATCCAGTTGCTATAGTGATAATCGGTTTACACGTAACACTTCGATACTGAATTGTTCATCATTTTCATTTCAGACCTATTAAAATGTCGACTGAGGTTGACTTTTATATTCAGTAGGTTTTCCAGCAATTTGTGTAGCATAGTAATGCAGGTCTATTTACTTTCAGATGAAGCCTTTGAAAGAGTTTGGAAAAGGTTATTATCGTATTATTTATATATCAATACATAAATACAGCATTTAAAGGTCAATCGAATTGAGCTAAATAGAAAGTACGGTATTATGTATACGCTGTGGTCATCTTTTTTTATAGAAGTATTTAGCATACGTTACTATTACTATTAACACACAGAGGTACTATAACATCTGGTTGTTATTTGGCATGTCTCAGACAAGGTTGCAATAGGGAATTTGGTGTTATTTTAATTATTATAACTACTTTTAAACTTGAAATGTTTCAATAATTATACGAATTTTTGTGGCATCCTGATAAATATACTGTTCGTCCAGCTTGGAATGCACACAAAGAAATGTATATTGAAGAACGTGCTAGGTCTCTTTTCATTATGAATGTCCTAGTTTCTACTGGTAACTGATAACAGCTTGGTCTTATGCATCATTGGCATACGTGTGTAGAGGACCAATACGTAATAAAAGCCAAATACGTAACAATTTGATACGTATTGGGTTCAAGTGTCTTTACCTAGAAGAAAAAGTGGCCAAAAAAGGTTCACCTTGCCCAATATGTAACAATCAAAACACTTTAATTAAAAAATTAAACATTTTAAGAATGAATTAAAAATGTCATACTCCCTCCCTGGAATTAAAGTGCTTCTTAGCGGTTTGTTACGTCTTGGGTCGCTGAGTCACAACTTTGCTACTTTTTTTTGTTACATAGGTAAACTATCGGTCTGTTACGCACTAGTCTCAAACGGATTTCAAGTTGATTATGTACATGCAATGTGCATGTCTTTAGTATAGAATAACCTTGTTATCATGTTAAAACCCATTTCGAGTCACTTAGAGTTTATTGAGAAGAAAATATCAAGATGTATTTTTGTTACGTATTTTGCTATGGCTGGGTCGCTGAGTCATAATTTTGCCACTTTTTCGCGGAATGTTGAAATTAATTTGTTAACTAATGCACCTGTAATGAAGTCAGTTTAAAATTTCTCTCCTAAGGCTGTAATTATATATTCTTTAATCGAAGGAGTTTAGTTTGACATTTATTCGACAATGGAAATGCCCTAAGCGATGGTCATTTACGTCTTTTACACGGAAACAGTTGATTTGGGGTTGCGTAGGTATTAAAGCAGGACTGTACAGCTTTAAAAAAGGATTAATAATTGAGAAGCTAAACGCGTGGTATTACGAATTGTAATGATGCGAGAGTATGGTAATTTATTCTAACAATTAATAACAAGTTACAGCAAGGTATTGGTAATTTGGATTACTTGTTCGCCTCGGAAAATATGGAGACGAACACTTAGAAATGTGGTGTAGAGTTTTTTCAATGATCCTTATAAAGCTCGCTGTAGAATAGGAGTCTATTATAAAAATTACCATTAAAAGCGTGAATGTCTAAACATTACTTAAACATATTATAGACTGACAAGTAGTCAAAATACAGCATGTAATACGGTATTAAAGACAAGGATATCGGTTACTATCCTTCTCCTTAGTAAGTAATGCTAGAATACCACCGGGGTTAGCTTTGCGGCTCTTTCAAGTAATATGAGATCTACCGCTATAATTAGAAATCTCACCATTGTAGTCAATATTTGAATATGTAGTAGAAGGATGATATTTTCAGACGAAAAGCGATAAACATGATACGAATTGTTGCCACGAGGATAGCGAGAATTATGTTAGAATTATGACATTCAACAAGGTTTATGGACATATTAATGGGCTAGAAAAATGTAATTTTGTACAGATGTCGAGAAAAGTAACGAGCGCCGATATGATCTCATATGATCATGAAAAGGCACCCATGGAAAGTACTTTAAAGACAATGAAGAGGTTACTAAGTCTGCGGCAAGGTTACAGGGATCGGGCAAAAGTCCCTTGGCTTGTTTAAAGGTTCCGAGCATCGGAAAAGGTCAGCAGAACCTTGACGATAGTATGTAGCAAATACTTTGTTACGAGGTTAATAATGCAAAGATCTATGATCCCCTGGCAAATGGCAATGACTGTCATGCTACCTTGCCTTGTCTTGTTGTCTTGTCTTGTAGAAAATACTGCTCAACGCCCCAGAGTTGGGGCCAAACGAGCAAGATTTGGTGAGGCACAATGCGTTGTTGATGAGGTAGTGCTTTGTTATCGCAAGTTTGAATAACTTGGGTTTCTGGATGCTTGTGATAATTACTGCGTAGCCAATCCTTAAAAACGTTAGACAATATAGAACATAGAACATTACGGCAATAACAACGGTAAAATAGTGCTGTTGTATTGACCAACACGTATAAAATTGATCAATGATTAAATAATAAATCGCAGTTGACTATACACAGTTTATTGGAGGCCCAGGAAATTGGAGGCCCATATTTTAAATTTATAAGGATAGTTTAATAGACGGACATATGTGTGCAATTATTTTATTTGTTATCACATATCATAATATCAATTCAATCGCCACAGATTATATTTGGTGAACGCCATGTGAGTTTTTCGCACCTTCATGTATCTATCGTACTTACATTGCTGTCCCCGCAAGTCTTTAACAATATCAGTGATGAAGATCCATTTCGTATCGACAGATTTATGAGGGCTTTGTGTAATAATGAAAAACGTACAGGAAGAGATCGAATTGACGATGACCTTACAGGGGATTTATTGTAAATAAAAATATTATTTATTAAATTTGTCAAGAGCAACTATCTATCTGTCGATTCAAGGTTGCTGTTGTAGCGCGAAAATAATTGTATTAGGCGTGGGTTGTAAAATAATCGACCGAGTGCACCAATGACGAGAAGCTGAAGAATAGCGCTACCTCGCTAGTAACTGAGGCGTAACCCAACATTTTGAGAGTACCAAACCGGGGTAGGCTAGTAACTTGCGAGTAATTTACACTAAATCTTATATTTGACCGGAACCTAGAGTAAGTTTGGGCATAACGTTGTATGCCACAAGTCAATCGATTCTAGCAGTGGCGTACATTTGTTGTGGACTGTGATGGAGTAAAGGGGGCTTTAATTTATTTAGTTGAAGTTAAGTGGTTACACCTGGTTTACAGACATTAAAATTGGGTGGTTATTCTTTAGATTCTTTAGAGTTCATAATTAGAGGTTTTATTGTCGAGTCAAGTTGAGGTTGGGATTATTGTTAAGAGGGTAGTTTTATCTTCTTTGTGGATTTTATTGGTGATGGGTTTTATATTGCTTTACAATAGGTGGTGGCACTAGGCTCTTACCGGATAATCTTTACTCATCTATGCACCTGCAAATTAAATAAGCTGACAGGTGCTCATCAAGCCGACATTCATGTCACTTGCATTTTATAATATTATTTTCACTTACTGTTTGGAACTCGGCAGAGGAACACCTTTGGTTCCTCGGAGCACTTCGAGAAATACTTATGAAATAAAATCATCTATACAGTCAAGTCTGGAGTCTTTTGTTGTTTATCAACGTATTATATAAGGACTTCGTCACATGGACATTGGAGAGGATGATTCGCTGATGCGGCTGGACCAATTGCGCTTGCATGCACAGGGGGTGTCTATCTGAGGTGGGATGTCCCCCCTCATAAGCTGAACAATTTTCTCTATTTTTGAAACTCCATTCATGCATTTTTGGTGACTACTTTTAGTCAAAATGTAGATCAACTCATTTTGCCCATCCAAACACTAAATAAATAAAATAAATGACTAAATAAATAAGTGACCAAATAAATGAATAGTGACTAAATAAATAAATAGACTTATTATTGTTTTTATTAATTAAAAAATGATAAAGGCAAAGTTTCAAGATTAACGTGAGTGGAAGGGCAAAAATGAAAGCGTATCGTGCCGTACGTGGGAATCTAACTGGGGTTCTGTGATTTACAATTCAAAAGACAAGGTATCCAAGCCACGGAAGTATTTGTGTTAAAAGATGTGTTATAATGGTATTATACCATTGAACTACTTGTTTCCATCGGATGCTTGTGTTTGTCATTAAAAGTGTGGTTTTGGTGCAATATTTGTATGTGCCCTCGCCCAAAATATGTTTGTAATGTCATGATAGTCCTTATTTTTGAAAAAGCGGTAAACAACTTCTTTTTTTCGGGGGGGGGGGGGGAGGGGGTACAAAATGGCGTCATTTTGTCCGGACCGTAGGCTGACTCAACGTAATTCTGTATTTACATTCACCTATGACACAGCAAGAAGTGACGACACATTTTTAATATTACGGGGGACCATTCACGTCAGAATTTTATAATAAAGTATAGGTTAACACTTGGCATGTGCGACAATTAATTTTGTAAGGAGACGTTGCTGAATAATGTGGATATTTACCTCCCTATAGTTACTATTCTAGTATTACTCGCCAGTTTTTCTCTCAGAATTACATCGTTAGTAAGTTATGCTACAGTTAGGGCATAACTACTAGGGAAGTAGCTTACCTCCCTATTAAGTTACGCCAATTTGGTGCACTCGGCCGAATGTGTGTATATCCGGCAAGGGATTTCCCTTCCCCTTTGTATTATACGTCTTACTAACGAAATATGAAGTAAGATCGTAATTTTAAATTTGAATTAAATTTGTTCTTTCTTTACGGCAGTTGTTATAACAACTATGTAGGGACAGACAAATTAATAACGTCTATCAACTATGGTAGGTACAGACTGCAAAACATGTGCATGAACATGGAAACATAGTACATGTTATCATATATTGTACAAGTTCTCACATGTTTTAAATGTCGCTGTATAGGGGAGGATGGGGCCACTGGACCGGTTAAGCATATTTCATGATATAAAAGCTTAAAGCTCGTGTAAATATTTATGGAATTGCTATGAAAATATCACCCATGTAACTGTTTACATATAACATATAATCAATGTTAAAAAATATCCAAACAAAAGGCCAATTACCACTAACTAAAAACTTTACTTGGCACGGTCCAGTTGCCCCATCGTTGGGGCAACTGGTTCTATATGTTCCAATGGTTAGAATACACAGAAATCATTGATTGACAACACGGTAACTAAGCAGTATTTTCTTTACAAACTCATTTCCATATTATTTAACGTGTAAAAATGATACAGGTCTCATGAACCCCATGTTTACAGTTTTCGTGGTTATCGTGTAGAACGCAGTAATACTAATGGTGTACAAAGCAAGCGCAATTTTGGACTGCACGTTTATTAGATAAAACGGTATGAACCTAGTAAAATGGTTACATGGTTGTGATATTCAGACACCCCATACATTTGTCTATATATACCCCTTTCTTTAATGATTTTATTTACTTCATATAATTATCATTTAGTACTTATAATAAACCATCTTGATATTTAGCCAGCTTTTCATGTTACAGGGGAAGTTAGTCAATATGACAATGATGACCCAACGGTTGATATACACAAAAAGCAGTGGATAAAATACATAAATCATGATATTTCGTCATAGCAAATACCTTTACAGACACCATTCAAACTATAATAAAGATGTAATTCATAATACCGAAGTTTTAAACCATTCTAAAGCAATTTCATGTCATATTGTAATCCTTCAATATCAGAAATAGTGGTATTAGACCCGAAATGCCCCAAAATGAAAGAATGTGAATTATTTCATATTCTATTCACATTTCAATATCGAGTCATGTTTTATTGACACTAACAACTCATTTTCAAAATGAATTTTACAATTTTGATTAAGTTTTTGCAGGCGGTCCAGTTGCCCCACACCCCTTCGGACCACTTACCCCAACAAATGACGTAGCACTTTGTCGAGATGAAACGTTATTAAAACACGCCTGTGACGTAATACATTTTACGCCAAAATGTTTTAAAACATACCACCATTTGTCATAATAATCAATAACTCCAATACATTTCAGAAAAAAGGGAAAACTGCATTTTTGGGCAATGTCTGGCTAGACGTCCCGTAACTGAAGTGCGCATGCTCAAACCAATTAAAATACGTTGTAGCGAATACGGTTTATTCCGTACGGGACGTGAGGCAAGATATAGCCCATTTTTGTTTTTAGCCATTACACAGATTTCTGTAGCCAGTGAGTATCTTTGAATTCGCAAATATTACGGCGTTCGGGTCCTACAAGTAGACGAGTGTCTTTAGATAAATAAGAAATGGTGTACTTTGTTATTTGCAAATTCATGAACTAATAACTCTACCAAATGAATACCCGTGATAATGATTTAAGTTGAAGCATTCTTTAAATGATAATATTGATCGGAAATCCAAACCACCAATGTCCCAAATTAGCAATATGCGCCATTTTACGGTCATTTCAACCACAACCTATGGTTTTAATCATATTTCGGAAAGTCCCTAAGCACACTACAATATAGCACCCATCAAATGCAATATGCACCTAGTATCTTAAGACGACTGTACTGCATATATATATTTACTGTTGCATATCTGTCAATCATATAAAGTACATTAAACATGATCTAAACCCATCTTCATATATCGCCCATACTATCTGTGAATTTTCAATCAGTCACTCAAGGAGTTAGCTTCAAAGATATGGAGAAAAATCACATGTGTAAATATCCTAAAGTTCCAAATGTTTTGGATTGTAGAAGGTAAAGATATATGTCAGGTATCAACAAAAGTCGTATTGTTCATAAGAAAGCAGTATGCCCATACAATTACAGAATCCTTCATTTCGGACCACTTGCCCCACGGTCCAGTTGCCCCATATTCCCCTATGGTAGGTACAGACGAATTGACCACGTATAATAACTACGGTCGCTACAGACGAACGGACAACATTTAACAACTATAATTGTAGGTAAACATTAATTGAGCACGTTTAACAACTACATGTATAGTAGGTACAGACGAAATGACAACGTCTAACAACTATGGTAGGTAAAGATGAATTGATCACGTTTAATAACTATGGAGGGTGCAGACGAATTGACGTCCACGTCGGACAACTATGGTAGGTACAAACACATTGACCACGTCTAACAACTATGGAAGGTAAAGATCAATTGACCACGTCTAACAACTATAGTAGGGACAGACACATTGGCCACGTCTAATAACTGTGGAAGGTACAGACAGATTAACCACGTCTAACAACTATGGTAGGGACAGACGAATTGACCGCTGCTGACAACTATGGCAGGGACATACGAATTGACCACGTCGTCTAACAACTATGGTAGGTACAGACGAATAGACCACATCTAACAACTATGGTAGGTATAGACGAATTGACCACGTCTAATAACTGTGGTAGGTACAGACGAATTGACCACGTCTAACAACTATGGTAGGTACAGACGAAATGACCACGTCTAACAACTATGGTAGGTGCAGACGAATAGACCACGTCTAACAACTATGGTAGGTTCATACGAATTGACTTGTGCCATGAAACAGCAAGAAGATATTACAAAAATAGTCAACTTGGTGTCTTACGGTAGGGAAGACCTGGGCCCATCTGACCAATGTTAGTGTTTCATAAGATGCAATACCGGTTTAACTAAAAGTACATGTACCACGTGGTAAATTTGTTATTTCATTCTACGTTAATGTCTACAATATTAGGGAAAAGGCTTGTAGTAATAACAAAAACACGAACGTGAAATTTTGTAAGGCATAGATTTCAAATTTGTTGTCAATTAAAGGTATAGTAGACTAAATGTTTCCCCAAGGAGGACACTCAACTTTAAGCTTTCATACTGACATACACACTGATCCGTTCGCTGCTATGCAACTACGCGTTTACAATTAGGTTTTGTTGATAGTAATTCCCCTGCATACCAAATCATTTACTTTTTGAACGTATTCATCCCGTTGTCACGTATATTCTGCAATTAAATGCTCGTCATATCTCATAACATTTTTTTGGATCGTCCTTTATCGTTGTTTGCACTGGAATGGAATCTCTAGTATGTGATATTTATACAACAAATGCGACTTAATTTTCTTATGAAATATGATTATAGTTGTTTTGTTGGATAGTACATTCTGAGTTCATTCATTGTAAATCCTACGAAATTTGATCATGTCTTCATTTACTGTTTTTACCATGTATGTTATCACAACGTCATGGAATTTATATATATTGCTACTGAGTTTTTACTCTATCAGTGTATTGTTATAGTAATTTGTCTTTCTTACGTAAATGTAGATATACGAGGCACGAGGAATGGGTATAAAAATAAAGATGATAACAAGTAATTGCTTTGGTTCAAAAGTGAAAATGTTTATTTAAAGCCTCTAAATAATCACTATGCATTTTTACTAAATGTATTGAATTGAAAAATAGTCATTATGAAGGATTATTGGAGGGTACTGAATACTTCAGATGTAATAATTATCTAATAATAAATACTACCTTTGTTGCAATCCAATCAGTCGATAATGGACGTAATTTCCCATTATATACCCACCCACATTTGTTTCCGAGATTTTCTGACTGTTTAAGACTACCTGATATAGTTTCCCGTTTTAACAATTACGATGATAAGGGTAAGGGTCAACAGTTGTTCATTAACTGTTGTGTATGGTGAAATATTAGGGAAAGTATAATTGATGTCTGGTATTTTGAAATGGCAATAATAAAGGGACTCTCATTTCGCGTATACTAAATACTGATTTTGTTTGTTTGTTTTTTCTTGCATTCCATACTATTCTTTTTTAAATTCTTTTCTGACAGGTGTTTCACACAGTTACCAATACAGCAACACACTAAATAGATTCTTACAATGTCATTTGTTTTACTACATATCACTATCACACCATTGTAGTTATCCAAATTCATATTCAAAATTGTTTAATGTTATTTTTTTTCTAAATCGTGATTAAAATGGGCATCAATTTTCATATCTAAGTTCACAAATGATTACTTGCTCATGTCCTTTCCTATCATTGATGTGCGAGGTGACAGTTCGATATAATGCCAGACTTTGACACTGGCAATTACTTTTGATTACATGGGAGTTGTTTAAAAGTTAATATTAACCAATTCAAATCAATTTGATATGCAAATTAGGGTTGTGTTTGCGTTTTTCTCATTCTTTGATTTCAGTTGTCATGTACACCAGCAATGAATTTCATAGCATTTTGATTTTAAAATACATATTTCGGTACACGTCTTCCTTAAATAACAAATCCCTGCCGCTATAACGTCTTGAAAACATTCACATAATGTTTCAAACAACAATATCACATTTCGTAGGACTCGCAACGAATGAACTCAGAACGTATGCTCGAATTCATGACCTATAAAATATCCTACATTCTGAATTCAAAACACACTTAGTCAATTTTAGTAAAATGTGATCATATCAATCACCCATCAATGCCAGTACAGTCAACGGTAGAACACGAGCCAAAATTAATGTTGTGAGATATGACGAGCGTTTAATTGCAGGATAAACGTGACCACGAGGTGTATACGTTAAGAAAATAAATCATACGTTATGCAGGGGAATTTTTTATCAACAAATAATGTTGTACAGGTAGTTGCATAGCAGCACTTCCAGCAAGCGGATCACTGTGTCTGTCAATATCAAAGCTTTAAGTTCAGTGTCCTCGGGGGAAAATATTTAATTAAACGCAAACTTACATCAATATCCCTTCCACGACTCAAATATTAAAATGTTGAAGACTGGCACACTTTATGAAATTTAATTCCATGTTTTTGTTATCCTACGCAGGTATCATATAACATTTATATTCTACATGTAAATCAGTTCAGATAATCATTTCACCATGTAGTACATGTATTATTTACAGTTGGTGTTGTACGTGGTCTTGGATTTTATTGTTATTGGAAGAAAAAAAATCAGATAAAACAGTGTGAAACGCATGGTTTGGCCCTTTTCCTATTGTAATTGATTTCGCGATGATATTTTTTTCCATATTCCCTATGTTTGTTTGTTTTGTTAAGTTGAGAATATCATATTACGTAAAAAAGACACGTGGTTCAAAAACACAACCGGCCGAGTGCACCAATGAAGGGTAACTTAATAGGGGTAAGCTACCTCCCTAGTAGTTATGCTCTAACTGTAGCATAACTTAATAATGATGTAATTCTTAGAGCATTACTGGCGAGTAACACCAGACTAGCAACTAGCGAGGTAAATATCCACAATAATCAGCATCGTCCCCTTACAAAATTAATTGGCGCATATGCCAAGTGTTAATCTATAGTTTACTGTAAAATTTTGACGTGAATGGTCCTCCGTAATATTAAAAATGTGCCGTCACTCGCTAGGTCATAGGTGAGTGTAAATCAAGAATCACGTGGAGTCGGCCTGCGATCCGGAAAAAAATGATGCCATTTTATGGCCAAAAATTTTGAAGTTTGTTTACCGCTTTTTCAAAAATATAGACTATCATGACATTACAAACATATTTTGGGCAAGGAGCACATACAAACATTGCACCAAAAAGCACAATTTTAATGACAAACACAAGCACCCGATGGAAACAATTATATATAATTATAACACATCTCTTAACACAAATACTTCCGTGGCGTGGATACCTTGTCCTTCGCTTGTTAACCGCAGAACCCCGGTTCGATCCCCAGACCACGCACGGCACGATATGCTTTTATTTTATTTTTTCGTTTTTCTAGTTCTACCCTTTCACTCACAATAATGTTGAAACTTGGCTTTATCAGTTTTTAATTAATGAAAACAATAATAAGTTTATTTATTTAGCCATTATTTAAGGTCCTTCGACAATTAGTACATTGTGGTCAAAATATGACCCAAAGTCGGTGCGATTAGTGTTTGAATGGGCAAAAGGAGTTGACCTAAATTTTGACTAAAAAAAACACCAAATTGCATGAATGGATTTTCAAAAATATAAAATCTTTCAGCTTATGAGGGGTCACATTCCACTTCAAATAGACACCCTCAGGGCATGCAAGCGCAATTGGTCCTTCAGCGTCAGCTAATCATCCTCTCCAATGTTCACAACAAATTTACGCTACTGCTGAATCGACGTGACTTGTGGCATAAAACGTTATGCCCCAACTTACTCTTGGGTCCGGTCAGGTATAACAGTTAGCGTAAATTACCCGCCAGTTACTAGCCTAGAAGCTTACCCCGCATTGGCGCTCTCAAAATGTTGGGTTACGCCTCAGTTACTAGCGAGGTAGCGCTATTCTTCCGCTACCCGTCATTGGTGCACTCGGCCGAACGTTAACATGTTCTTGATTTCAATAGTTTGAAATAGGGAGAATGTGAGCAACGGGAACAGAAATTGAGAGGCACTTATACAAATTGGGAGCTATATATATAGACTTTTAGCAACGGTTGAATATTCATTTCGAACTCATTGCTGAGAAAGTCGGTCAAAACAGGTCGACATAGGGTATGTTGCATGTTAGGATAATGCCCTAATGAGAATGTTTGATATAAGACGGCATAAAATATAGAACGTTTAATAACCGGTTACTAGAGAGTATACATGTAAGAAAAGAACTGAGCAGGTTCGCGCGTCGAAATATGTTTGATAGGGTAAGAATTTTGATTTTGATTTGTTCTGACTTCTTCAGGATTTAAGCAAAACATACACTACCCTTGGTCTATAATGCATCATCATTTGCAATGGGCTGCCCCGATATAAAGGTAGTTGATTTTTCTCTAAGGGCGTGTTCACACTACAGCTTTTTCCTCAACCCGGGTCGGACCCGGGTCGAACCCGGATTGATCGATATTTCATTTTCTGTTCACACTAGCGCTATGTATGTGTTAAAATTCTTGTATCAACTCCCGCTTACCAAGAATCCTCTTCATTATCTCGTACCCAAAGAAAGATTTGGGTTCCAACCCAGACTTGTTGTTATGTGTTTCAGTATCTTTGAATTTTTTTCTTGAGTGCTTTGATTTGATTTTGACATTGCTCATTGTTACGGTGAAAACCCATTACCTCCATCTGGCGTGATATATTGGCGTAAATATCCTTATTGTGGATCATTGAGTTAAAACTAGTTTGCACGGTCTCATCCGCCCAGAGTTCCATCATGGCTTCCGTTTCAATTTGACTCCATTTATTTGTCATTTTGATGAAAATATTAAACAGAACCAGAGGCAGAAGAGAACGTGCGAAAGCAAAGCTCGAAACTGACGTAAACAACTACCATGCCAAACCATGGTCAGAGGGTAGGTCAGCAGTCAGGTTATCTACTTCCGGCAACCCGGGTCGAAGCAGCGATTTCTGTTCACACTAGAGTCGATGCGGGTTGAACCAGGGTTGAACCCGGGTTCTACCCTTCACTTTCACAGGGTTGTAATTTTCGACCCGGGTCGGTTTTTTGAGCCTATTTTTCTGTTCACACCAGACTTCAACCCGGGTTCGACCCGGGTCCGACCCGGGTCGTGGAGAAAACTAGCTATAGTGTGAACACGCCCGAAGTAAGCATGGCCCCCTTGCATAATCAATAGACATTATGTAAACTTCCCTTTGTCCACAGATTTGACAAGCTTATTACAAGTATTTTAACGTGTGGTCAGTGATCCGTTGAGATGTTTTGATTTGACGCTATAATACACTTCAGAATGGTTGATAATGGTTCATTGATGATCTTGTAAAACAATACTCACGCCTTCACGTAAGACAGCGTGAAATAAAATATAGTCAACAACTCTACCAAACCTTAAGTACAATAACAAAGCGTTGTCGATTTGAGATAAGCCCACTGTTCATATGCAAAATACTAGGATGGCGAACCTTATTTGGAAACCATATTGCATTATGCCTCGATGCAAAATTGTAAACAAACAAAAATGTTCGCAAAATGTGTTCATTTTTTCGGCGTTTAAATGCATTTCGACATGCAATCCTTAAAGTTAGCAAACAGCTTTATATACCAAAATGTAGCTATATCCATGAGGAAAATATTGTTGGCGAGGGCCATATGTCATGGATCACTTTAAGGATTGCATGGCGAAATTCATTTATGCGCCGAAAAAACGGGCGAAAAAATGAACACATTTTGCGAACATTTTTTGTTTGTTTACAATTTTTCATCGATGCATAATGCATTATAGTTTCCAAATAAGGTTCGCCAAGGTTCGCCATCCTAGTAATTTGCATATGAACAGTGTGTTTATCTCAAATCGACAACGCTTCATTACTGTACTTCAGGTATGTGGGAGTTGTTAAATGAGGCATCTATGACAAACTGCCTCCATTCATTATCAATACTATAATTGTCTTATTATAATTATTATAAATGTAATTATTTTGGCCAGTTGTAATGGTATATTCAGAAATTTCATTACGGTTGCGACTTAAAGTTTGATAACATTTAATTAAATTGAACTAAACTTTCCGTCATAATATAAACATAAATTGCATCGATCGCAGTTCATTTTAAGGTTGCTTGTACATATAATGATGCGAAATATTACTTTGGCGTCTATCGTATAAGTCTTACGTACAAATCACTAGTACGTATGAGCCATACGTACTAGTTTTGCAGTGCTTCCTAAGGCACTGTACAAACGGTTGAATGCGTTAAGCTTATCATCAACAATTGCTAACTGTGTATTTAATTAGTGTGGTATGAGATATGGTTGTTTGAGTTAATGATAAACGTGTCCGCTTACCCTACAAAGCAAGTGAATCTCGACATGTTTTAGACAATGTAAGCATTTTATTTCTTGATTCATAAAAAAAATGAAACAGTTTGCTTGATACCTTATTCTGGGTCACTTGCTGCACTTGCTGCTACTATTTGAAATATTACCGTTTACATTTGCAAGGAATTAAGCTATTCTCTTACTATCAGATTGGGCCAATTAAACTATCATTGTGTAAGACACTGTACACATGGTCGAACAATAGGTTAAGCTTATTTCAAAAAATGACAAAAGCACAAAACAAACCCACAGCTAAGACCAAAATATTGAATATTGTCTTCAGGACATGGCAATGTCTCAAAACTGCGGTGGATTGTGCTCGCATAGAGCTTTACGTTCTCGTTGTATTTATCATACTGACCGCTTTATGCAATACCAAATTATTTGTTTTAATTCATCACACGTTTTCGAATATATTATTGATTAAACCCTTTGGTACATTATCGAGCAATCACACGTTGCATGTGGATTATCCTTATAATAAACAGTTTGAATAGTGTAAAACAAAAGACACCGATATCTTTTTATTGTATATAATATGTATTCATATTCGCCTATAAATTATAATCTTACCACCGAACTATCTGGATCCATCCATTTTAAATACTGTTGTATCGTGTCTCTGTAATCCTAGAGAACAATTTGATTTAAGAATAAGAAATAAAACCTGTATGCAAACTTTTCATCAACCTACATACATGATAAACCATGGCGTAATGCATATTGGGATCATCTCTGTTTGTAATAAAGAGATTTATCAACGGTTTCCCTTTATATTATTTGTTTCAAATCTATAACAAAAACCGACTGAAAACTTTTATTTTTAGGTTAAGTTAGATCATACAATCTTTAATATATCCAATTGTTATATTTTGGGGGTGATTTTTCTCTAGCTTATGAGATTATAAAAAAAAATGGGATTGAAGATACAGTGATTGAGTGACATCGTGTATAATGTCGAATACCGACATATATGGTAAACCTGCCATAAGTATTTTAAACAATTGGAACAATACCTCTGGCTATCGCATGACAGGTGTGGCGTTTGCTCGCCCTTTGACTGATAGCTGTGTGTTTTCCTAGTCATTATAGCATTAATGATTTACACACAAAAATGATCCGTGGCAATATAATGTATTACTTACGGAATCACTTGTATTTATTCGTCTCACGTTCTTGTATATTTTATTGATTAATCCCTTTGGTACATTATCGAGCAAGTATTGAACATGTGGTTGACCTTCAAATCAAAAATATAGCTAGATATTTTAAACTCTATTCTATAACTAACAATAGAATATCTATTGACGCGTGGCATCTGAGTGTACGTTAATGCGTTTATCACTGAAACGCGCTCTGAAGTCTCGTTTGCACTTCAGATTGAATTGAGTAAAGTAAAACATATAACATTGTTAGCTCTTTAAAGACATCAATCATTTCTTAAATTAAGTTTAATCACTATAATTAACGCCGAATCCTCTGTATAAATATACGAGGGTCGTTCAATAAATAATGAAAGTGATCATGGTATGGAATGCATGAGTGATTCTATTGAGAGATAATGTGATCAATACAAAGTATGAACCTTTGTCTTTCAATCAATACACTTTTGGATTGTTAGATACCTTTGGTTATGTAACGTCATTAACATAAACACAATAGGTTTCAGACACTGACTGAAATCTGTCAATTATTTGGCTGGATATGTAATATGTTGAATATGGGTTGATTGATACATTTGCGTATATCTCGGCAATGCAAGCATAAAAACAGATAACACTTGGCACATAGTTAGAACACACACTTATCTCTGTTTAACACTTTTTTTAGATCTGAATTCCTTAATACAAACCAAGAAGGGACCATCTCAAATACGCTTTTATTTAGCAAAATCCGCAATAATATACCTTAGGAAACAACAAAGGATAAAGAACAATGGAGGGATTATAATTTAGTAAATTGTTGTGGGATGTAAAGCAATATAGTGGGGATTTCAAGAGGAGCTGTTTATAACATTTCCTAAAACCATTGAAATTATGTGACGATTACTTTAACAATACATATCTAGTAGCTCTAAAGATAACAGTAATAAGAGAGGTTGTGGCAGCCATCTTTGATTGATACATTCATGTATATCTTCATTTTGACTATTACAATATTTATACACATTGATTTAAGCATTTTTCATTATTTCTGATTAAAATTTGAAGGCACAGTAAGCTTTTATCTGGTAAATTTCATGATTTTAGCCATTTTTGGCCCAGTTCAAAATGATCTGCCGTCTGCGCATGCGCATATTTTCTGCAGGTTTCATGCGAATAAGTTCAGATATTTAGTTAGCTATTATATGGAATCTCCAAAACTGGTTAATTGCTAGGATTTTTCCTAAATTGTTTGATTTTCCGCAATATTTGTGATTCACTTACTGGGCATTTTTCAATGAAATTGGCTATTTGAAATACTGATATTTGTATACTTTTTATTCAATTGCCTCTCCTTACTTTTTCCTCTTATACTACATATATCAAATTACACAGGGATTAAAATGATGGTCTTTTTTATCGTACTTACGCGAAAGAAATTGGGATTTACCTGTTTCTGGTGTCATGTTATGCAATCTTCTTACCACATGTTTCATACAAACAATTCAAATTTACCGCCAAATAACTGATTTAGCAGTGTCCCAAGTGTACTTACTTTGAGACAATGCTATGACGTCATAATTCACACTTAGAAATCCAAAACTGTATTGTTTGAAAGACAAAGGTTCATACTTTGTATTGATCACATTATCCTTCAATAGAATCACTCATGCATCCCATACTATGATCACTTTCATTAGTTATTGAACGACCCTCGTATGGAGTGTTTCACAAAGTTCTTGACGCATCTTAAAATAACGTTTATTCGTGGTCCAATTGCAGGTATTTTATTGAAGGAAAACTCTTTCTTAAAATCTTCGCCATTGTAGTTAAGATTGGTTTGATACCTTATTGTGCTTCATCATATGCTTCATAACGTGTGGATTTTGAAATGCACCCCTGAATCTAGTTTACTGTTGTTGTGTAAAATTCTTTTCAGCATTACACTGCAATGCATGCATCCTAGGATGTAATACATGTAGTATGTTAATATCAATGATAATGATAGCTATCAGTCTCGCGGCGAAAACCCACACATTTTCCCATAGATGTGATTGTAATTTTTCTGTTGTATTGTATTATTTTTCAGCAGTATACTGCAATGCATCGCATGATGGTGTAGTGTGTTGGCCACCTACAGAAGAGGGTACAAATGCATCATTACCGTGTCCAAACTATAATGCAACAAGTAAGACTATTTAATTATTAAAATACAGAACACACTATTAAGCATCCATACACCATAATAGCATAAGTCATATAAAGGGTTCACAAATTAATTAAAAATAGCAAAAGAGTCATTAGATTCTGAGATATAAAGAGAGGAATATGTGGCCATAAGAGTTAATGACTTATGCTTTTAAGCCTTTTATAGATTTCATTTAAGGGAAGACATCAAAACTCGACCGCCCGTTGACCGCCGGTTACGGTCGGTTCCGCCCGGTTCTTTCAGGTCAAATGTTTTACTGGTATATGAATATTCACGCATGTAACACTGAACAACCGCCGGTTGACTTAATGCCGTAACTGGACCAATTTACACTATCAATCTGTTACTTTGCGATCATAATAGCGCACCCTTGGAATAATTATTATGCTCTCTCTATCATTCTATAAAAATACCATTCATAGACTTTCGGTATTGATTTTAAAAAGTTAATAGAGCTATAAACAGATTGAAAAATCGGTCGTAACCGGCCGTAACCGGCGGTTGCCTGGCGGTCGAGTTTTTACGTGATCCCTAATCTAAAGGATTATGTTGATGTCTTTTGGGTCATCACATTGCTTTAATGCGCATACATTTGGTCGTTTGGGCACCTTTGTGATTTAAGATCCTGCTAATTTACAAGTAGGATCATCCTGGTGTAACATCTGGACCGTGCATTGCACAACAATGAATATCAGTGTTCAAGATTACCGGAAAATAAATAGTAAACATTAAGCTAAAATATAGCCCATTAAGACACACACACATGTAGGCTTAATTTTAATAAATCAAAATGTATTGTTTGATAAAAGAGTTATGCCACTAAAAAACCAGATAATCCTGTTGATTTGGTTTTCATTAGCATCGGATGGAATTGTACAGAGTATCTGATTGAGATGAACAAGGGCCTACCGTATGGCAGTATTTGCGAGCATTAAGGAAACCAAAAACAAGACATCAAATAGACACACTTAGAGTAAATGCCGAGAAATGTAAACTGACCATCGATTTGCCGTATTTGTATATCTCTTCATTCTATTTTACAGCCCTCAGAGCATACAAATTATGCGAAATCGGTGGAAGATGGTCAAATTGGGCAGATTACGCTGAATGCTTAGAGGAATATACAGTTCCGGTAATATCATCATCTTTTATTTTCCTTATGTCTCAAATACGAGGTTTTCCTTACGTGGGGTGGGGGTGTGTGTGTCCATACATTGTCGTTAATAACTTTGATATGAGCATTATGATTACTTAGTTGGCTTTTAATGCTGTTGTTTGATTGTATACCTTCCTTTCAATACAAATCTAAGGAATAGTTGATCAACCAATTACAACCGAGCTATTTAATACGGTTTTAGCTTACAACCGTGTCTAACTAAACTCGTGTCTAAATAAAACGCGAGTTTATCTTTGAAACGAAGTGCTTAACAAACCCCGATTTTAATCTGCGCAAATATCGTCCCCAGAGTCTTGCGTTCACTATATGGCGGTATTAAATTTATTGTGGCCCAAATGGGTTACAACGACCGAATTCCTCAAATGCCCGGGTATTTTAAGACTACCCGATCAGCCTGAACCGGGCATGCACGGTTGAGTAATCATTCAAGGCGTACAATTAATTTAAACTACCCCATACACATGTTTAAAGTTAGACACTTTTCAGTGAGATAGATGCGTTTTTAAGTTAAACACATTTTTGAGAATTGCGTTTAAACGATGTGTTTAAAGTCAAAATTAAACGCGTATTTAGCTTTAAACCTCATTTAAATACGTACGAGAATACGGCCCTATATGTTTTGCGCTGAGAAACTTTTACATGGTACAAGTTAAACTTTGTGTTCTGAAGTGTAATGAAGCATATCCTTCGATAGCCAGGTTAATCAAATACGATAAAATCAAACATTTCCAAAGGCTAGTTTAGTTGTCTTGAAGCTGATATTTACATCCATTAGTATTGATAATGGACAAAATGACTGTTTCAACGAGCAATGTCCTAAAGACAGGCACTTAAAACAGCCTGTATTTAATCAAGCATATCATTGACCTGGTTAAAGTCAACACAATCACACAAACGGTATTTGAAAGCCAATTTAATTATTTCATTCTAGGTTATATAAACAAGATGGCGACGACGTGAAACATTGCAACATTGCAAAGAGAAATCAACAATTCAGGATCGTCAAATAGTTCTGACATTTCCTATTTTGGATAGGCAATAGGCATATGAAATTATTGTATTTTGTCAAGACGTAAACTCACTTGAACCATATTTTGAATACAAAATTGTGAACAGAATTTTAGAAACAACTGTTGACATTCGTTAAATACGAAGTGCAAAGTTTTGTTTATAGATTATTAGGAAAAAGTGTACTTTAGGTCCTAGATTCTGGACTGTACTAGTATCGTCTGACTGGAACATCTAGTATTGTTCGATACTGGTACAAAATCAGTGTTCCAGTATCGGACGATACTGAGACATATAAAAAATGCCAGTATCGGGCTATACCGGAAACTAATTATGTACCAGTATCGTCGTATACTGGGACATATTACACTGGAAGCACGTGTACCAGTATAATAATTGGACCAATTGGGGTCTCTCGGGGTGTGTGTATTAGCCAGGATTTACTGGGCTATCGATCGCACAGTGCTAAATGCGTTGGGTCTTACGACATTGTGTGTGTTAACAAATGGTCCTTTTTTCTCGTGCTGTGTATTGGAAATGCGACTTTTGAAAATGGGATTTTTTTTTTTAAATGATGCTAATCATGGTTTATCTTTGTTGTTAGGGGGAAAATTTGGTATCAAAGTATGCCTAAAAGATTCATCTAATTGCCTATTTAGCCTGTTTGGTCAAAAAAAATTGAATGTTACTCAAAATGACATAAACAAAGTGGTATACTTTCTTTTGTTGAACCCTTTATTACGAAAGGTCTAAAAATCCAAGCTGTATTGCTTGAAAGACAAGGTTCATTCTTTGTATTGATCACACTATCCCTTAATAGAATCCCTCATACGTCATCCAATACCAAGATCACTTTCACTACCTATTGACCGACCCTCGTATTTATTCAATTTTTTCCAATCGTTTCATATACATGTACATAGGGCAGCATATATATTCATAGCATAGATGAGTTTTCGATTTCATAGAATGTTGACAATTGGTACAGAATGTAGGTTATTTAGAATGTGAACACTTAGTTCGAATGAATCTTTAGCTCCAATGTTACTTAAAAGAGCAATTATGATAGGATGATCTTTAAGGTTGTGGAACACGGTCCGTGTAATTGAAACTTGTTTGATGATATCTTGATGACACATTATAATCAGACGTACGAACAAAGAGGTAGGGACTGCTGATTTATTTTTAGGATGGTATAGCCATTCTGACATAGCAAATGGAGGAAAAATAAAGATTGACGGAAAACAGAGAATCCTTTTGACTTTCGTCCTGGACAATCCGAAAAGTCAATATTACAAAAAATACATTTGAGTGCTATCTAGATGATAATAGCGACATATTCTCCTGAATCATTATATAATGATTGTTTGATCTATGAAATACATTGAGATAAGAATAACATCAAGTATTTACTACGATCACCTAAAAAGCACAGCTAATACGTCCATTAAAATCAAAGCATTCAATTACATTTGCAGAAAACCAAGCTATATTTCTACATAAGTAGGTACAGACTGTGCGTTGAAGCAGAAACCACTTACAGCAAGGCTATCACTCAATGATGGAAAATCAAATTGATTAAAGGGATGGGACTAAAAGTTCTATTCTTCAGGGGTTTTGTTTGTATATCAATACAAAGTATTTTTGTGCATGACCATTCCACCTCGATGAATATGTTATTTTTGGCTCTTTATAATATTATGAACATTAACAAGATTTTCAAAGTAATACTTGAATATTGCCTTAGTACAAAACAACACTGTCTACGTGTCGAAAGGTAGCAAACTATCACGAATTAGAATGAGTTCAATTTGCCAGTGTTCATATCCAGAGATAGTCGTTGTTTGCTTGGAAACCCAGTGGTTTGCACAACTGGTTTGACTGTAATATTTACCACATACATTTGTTCGATAAAATAACAAGAAGAGTATTTAAAAAATACAATCATCGCACAGAAGAGGTAGATTAAAAGCTAATTATTGAATTAATTTAAATTATATGGTCACTTTAAACTTGATTGAATTGGGATAAATGTATCGTATTTGTTGTATTGTATTAACTATACTATAAACACAGTGTGCTACTTTACATACGTACAGGCTGTCCTAAATTGACTACTACCCATCGATGTTCAAAGTGCATTCATTTTTTTTCGTATGAAAACATAGAAAATCAATCAAATTAGAACCATTGTTTTTCCTTTATCCGTATGACATATTAACC
The DNA here is from genome assembly GCA_035610835.1 of Ophiura sarsii. NCBI lineage: Eukaryota > Metazoa > Echinodermata > Ophiuroidea > Amphilepidida > Ophiuridae > Ophiura > Ophiura sarsii. The sequence continues at coordinate 20,340,464 of CM069452.1, read as the reverse complement.
TTTCATTAGAATTTTTAGCTTATCATGAATACATTGTAACATTGGACTTATCAAACTGAAGAATAAGACATGGTGGTTTCACCTTTTTGACAGGATGCAAATCAGTATTTTTTTTAATTATAAAGTAAATTTATCACACTTGAGTGACCCCGTATTTTGACATGTGTTTAGGGACTTTTGAATAGCCAATGAAGTGGTATACATGTAGGTGAATTAGTACTTAGTAGTGGCTTAGATAGATTTCATTTTCACATTGCTGGGGATTTGTGATTTTTTTTTAAACTAAAATTGGAATAATCCTTTCCGTTCTGATCACATAATAACTGCGATTGTACCAATCACTACAAATTCGGGCAAGAGGGTATTTATTAATGTTGAAACTGATCATCTAAACAATATTCAAAAGGGAGCTAATTCACAAATTCCCACGTAAAATGGTCAGTAACTTGAACATGGTATAAACTGGCACCGGTATTTGTGAATGGTTACATGAGAATAGTTCCATCATGTCCATGGACCAAGGTATCAATTAGTATTGTAATTCCATTCCTTCTTGTTAACAAAATAGGGGGGGGGGGGTGTACTACATGCTATCCCGAACCCGAAATGATTAGCACCCATCATTGCCAAAAGTTCATTAATTTTTTTCATTATAAAAATCAATGAGATTAGGTCCGTTGTTTAAGTTTCATTTTTTCTCACATAATTGTAGGCCTATATCCATTCATTCGAATCATATTATACTAGTATAAACTGTTCCCTGAGGCCCATAGACTCACTACTTAGAAACTAAATGCATTAATTGTACTGGTTAACTTGTGTCACACAATGTTATTATGCACAGCAGCCAGGAATAAGCAGGAATGTAAACACGCTGATAATTATTACTCAAGTCATTTATTTATTTTGCTCCCTTCGGGTTGAGTAGACCTACTTTTCCAATATTGCTGTTTCACTTTACACGTTACACATGTGAGACTGTATGTACATGTACATGCATAGCTATTATACATGTGGAGCCCAGACACCATCAACAGGCACTGGGAGAGTGCATTAGAGTGTGACCAGCACTACTATTATACCAGTCAGAGATCCAATCAGGAACATTATTAGAAGAAAATCTAGGATGGATATTTTCATTACAGTAGTTTATTGTAAAGAGGTGGCTTGGTGGGAGGTCACAAGTGCTAAAGATAGGATGAGCTTGAACACAGCACTCTTAAGCTGTGATAAAATGGCTGCATGAAAGTGTCCTTGACCGGGGGTCACAAAATAGAATAATACCATCTGCGATGGAAAAACAACCCCTTTGAAACATGTTGGATTGAAAATAAATGAGAGATATTCACCGAGATGGCGCAGCCATCGAGGTAAATATTTCATATATCATACGTGTATAGACAAGGACTCGATTGGGCTGTGAGATAATCGTAAATTAAACTTGTGAGGAACTGAGACTTTTGTACCATTGCTGTCACTCTTGTTTTATGGGTTTGACCGGTCACAATTAAATTTGTTTTGAAAGAGGGGAAAGAGGTGATTAAAAATGCAGGGGAACCTTTGCTGTCACATAAGTTTTATGGGTTTACCAGTGTTTTGTTTTGAAACGTTTGGTCATGTCATCCTGAAATAGAGCCTAATGTTTTGTTTTGGTCATTGTGGCATGTCATAACATTGTCTAGACATCATAATTTATCTACTGACCAATCTTGAGTAGAAGACCAATAATAAGTGTTGAATATATCCTCAGAATGAAAGAAAATGTAGAGTCTTGTTACACAAAAGCTGGCTATATTCATACCACATAGTATCATATATGCAGATAAATGTCATGAATTTAAGATTATATAATCATATTTGTTTTCTTACTTCTTCCAATAAGTATTGGGGTATTGTACTTCAAATGTATTTATCATGATGTTATTTCAATTCATATAGCAACAAAATGCCGCGGACGTGAACAATAACCCTGCGATTAATTTTCATCGGCCTTGAGTAATTAATATAAACACAACACCAAAATAAAGACCCCTCTCAATAGTTCGTCATAACATCGTAAGGTAAACATTTGACCAATAAAACCTTGTTAGTAATAATCCTATGACTGTTTCCTAAGTGTTGTTTGAAAATGAAAGATGTCCATGACTTCAAGGCTGAATGAGCTTAAATGGAAGACAAAAACGGCCCTTCTCAAAAGTCACAACTCACTGTGATAAGCTCTGAGCCAAGAAGGGGATTTACATGGCTGAATGATTACAAATTCCATTATATTCACTCAAGACTCAACCACAGGTTTTTTCCATTAGTAAGAAGCAAATCATAAACTTTTGAAAAGGGCAGTTTTTGTCATCCATTTGAGCTCATTCAGCCATGAAGTCATGGACATCTTTCATTTTCAACCAACACTTAGGAAACAGTCATAGGATTATTTATAACTAAGTTTTATTGGTAAAATGTTTTACCTTGCTATGTTATCACGAACTGTTGAGAAGGAGACTTACTTTTGGTGTTGTATTTAGTTCTTTACCTATGATTTACAATGTTGTCGTTGACCTCGGAAAAGGTTGATACTAATTACAAATTTTCATTTTCACTTTTTAAAAGAATTAACAAAAAATTACCTTTTTTTCTCGCTTTTTATTGTATCCTTTGAAATTGCTTTCATGGATTAAACCCATCTACTATATTACCCGTGTTCTCACGCTATTGTATTTTTATTATTATTTGTATCCTTCCTTATTAAATAATTTCAGCCATGGCCCATTGTACCAGCCTTTGAGAGAGCCCTGACCTACATATATCTAGTCGGCTGTTCTTTGTCGCTCATTCTTTTATCTATATCACTCGTCATATTCTGCTATTTCAGGTACGTTTAGGTAGAAAGGTACGTAGGTAGGTTGGGCGGTCGGTCAAGACGAATGCGTCAGTATTTAACTAGGGGCAGTAAAGAGGTAAAGAATAGAAATTCACAACCATGTCATATATAAAGAAATCAAGGATCTGCCTAAAGGTTTATCCATCGTATATTATCTCATAATTTTCGTTTTATAAATAAAAATAAAAATATAATAGATACCTATATAAACGATTCTTCTAAATTAAACGCCTGAAGTATTCCTGTCAACATTTTGACAGGTGCTTTCAATGATAAGTGAAAATGTGAATGGAGATGCGGAAATGACAGCCATACAAAACCTGGAGCACTCGATGCACTAAAGTGCTATTTGTCTTTATTTGATTTCAGCAAGACTAACTCAATGTTTTGCCTTTGAGATAAAACGTGAGGATTTGTCTCGTATGAGGTACATTTGTCACAAACCCCCCCCCCCCCCCCCAAAAAAACCCCCATTTGTCACAATTTACTCAAACAACGTTGTTTAATACTATCTATACAGGGTGAGTCAAAATATTCAGTTCCTGTTTTTTAGAAAATCAGGAAAAATACTTCATGTTCGAAATGGGTGAATTTCTTCATTGTTTATAGGAGTATAAATACTTTTTCATACTTGGTGAAATTTACAATGTCTTATTCCAGGCCATAGTTACAACATATAAACGAAAAAGCGCGAAATCCAAAGTGTTCCAAATATTATCCCATTTTTCATTGTAGGCATTGTGAATACCAGTACGCCATTGATTGACATATTCAAAAAGCGTGCGTTACACTTTTGCATTCATATATTTTCGCAACTTTGAGCCTGCAATTATATTCGCGAAATTAGATAGATCGCAAATTTAAATAGTTTTTTGCCCCTGGGGTCTTTATTTTAAGATAGCACAGCGGTAGTTCCCTCGCCTCGCACCAATGAAGTCCGGGTTCAATTCTGTGCACGGCCGGGCTTTATGTGCATTTGGTTTATCACGATCCATGCACGCTCTCGCAGGTTTTCCCCGGATTCTCCGGTTTCCTCCTGCTTTTAAAATCGGTGATAAGTTGTTTCGGTTATCAAAAACTTCCTAAGTGCGGATATGTTTGCGCCTGAATTGGCAGCACCCTAGTTGATGCGATCTGATTCTTATGATTCGCCAGTGGCAGCGAAATTACAGCGCTTTGATAAATCTTGGAAAGTTGCTATATAAATCCCGATTATTATTATTATTATTATTATAGGGAATAACGTGCAAAATTCACCACCCTATCTTGCTTCCGCTGTAGGTCGATGGCTTTCGCTGGTACATTCAAGGGTAGAGGTCAATAATTACCCCAAAAATTGCCGCCAGTTTAAGGTGATTCATGCATTTTCGGTACTCCGCAGGTTTTTTTACATAATATAACCTTGGGGGGATTAATATTGAAAAGTCGTATTGTATTTAACTTTATGGATACTCGAGTGAAAACTTCCAATGGTATTATCATAATACACTCGTAACAATCGCCTAACGAGTGAAAAAAGAAGTTTTTATAATTGGCTTTTCTGGTAAAACTGCGTTTACATTACAAGAAAGATGGTCATGTGGCTATATAGATTTAAACCCTTGCGAGAATTGCCAAACACTTAAAGTTTTCAAAGTGGGGTTATCTTCGGCCACGTAGTTTCCAATTGATAATTCTCAAATTATTTAGCCTACTTCATGACCGATCAGGATTCCCCGGGGTGACGGTAATTACGATGACAATTTTTCAACTGTATTAAACTTCGGAAATAATTACTTCGATTTTTACCCCTAGCATTTAAGCAGACGTTTGGTCGTTCCTAAGGGCTCTGTCGGTCTCTCGTGCGGTATGTACGGCTCTATCAGAATATGTGATTAAAATTTGGGTTAAGAGCCAATTTCCTCGATTCACTCTGCACATGTTGAGATCTAGGAAGACAACGCGAACGATTTTCTCTAGCGATTCTTCAGGGACTTATATATATAACCATAAATCCACAATTTGTGTTTAATCTAAGCACTATCCCAAATGTAATACACCCGAGGCTTCTATCCAATGATAGACAGACCAAATATCAGTTTTTCAATGAACCATTTCGCATAAACAGGATAACTCCTTTTACTATTCAAATTGAGTTATTACCTGCATTTTTATACGCTGAATACGTTTGTACTTAGCAGACAAACCCCACTAGATTGACATTGTAGTCGCGAGAGGGTCCATGGTCGCCCTTGAGCGCCAGTGCACCGCGCTTGTTGTGTGCACAAAACAAGCGCGGAGGTTCGGTGCCTTCAGAGCGCCGTCCTGTCGTTCTATGTACATGTATATGTTGTTCTCTTGTCAATCCCCGAGAACAGACTGAACAGGCAGGAGGATTTCTTTATAGGGCGATTCCACGGGGTCATTAGTTGAAATAATCCTTTAGACAAAGACATGCTTGGATGGAGTTCAATCACTTGGATCATTAAGTGTAACAGGTGTTTGGTATTGTGTACTTGGGGTGATGATTTGGATTATGGAAATAGTAGAGAGAGAATGAATAACAACGAGATAACCTAATCCGATTATCTATTCAACTTAACAAAGGATTGGACATTGCTACGTACCCTATGTGTTGAATCATACTGCCGACTATAAACATTCGAAAGTTGATCATACATATTTTGCTTTATACATTTGGTCGCTGTTCTGACATACCGGTACATCACAACAGAAATAAGTAAAGAGATGTGCCGGTATGTCAGTACAGCGACGATTTCTACATCAAAAAATACTCAAAATCGTAAGAGACGCGCCGACACTTTGCAATTGGAAATGTATATTTGTTAAATGTAATATAAACAAATGACAACAAGTATAGCTCCTTGAATAACACAATACCGATAATATTGGCCTGTTTTGACAAATTAAATGTGGTAACATTTCATTAATTAATATTATTAAATATTCCGCTTACACGTGGGTACTTAAATTGCTCGCAAATTATAGCTAAATTAAAAAAACAAACAATCAAATTTGCCATATGAGTGCCCCAGACTGCCCCTTCCTCATATAATGCATAAAATACAATTAGATTTTATAAGCCAAAAATACTTTGCCACAACTATCAAGTGGTCCATATAATTCAATATGGTTTTCTTATTGGACCGATATGAGCAGGGACAAACACATCATGATTACTATCGCTATATCATTTTAATGTATTCATATTCAACAATGTTATTGATACACCTGTTCAAAAATCCCGCCAACAGACACACTACTATTTCCATGGCTGTACAAAAGTGGCATTATCGCATTACGCTAAACTAGGATAATGCTCTCTAATAGGATTTAAATAACAATCAATGTTAAAAATCTGCAATGTGATTGGAGCTTTAATAATGGATAATTGTTATAGCTTCTGTATTGACTATTTCTTTGTTTGAATATAATACCCTTCGTGCAATCGCTCTGTACTCTCCGCGCACATGCAGAGAACGTTGAGCAAACCTATTGAGAAAGTAATAATAACGCAGGAATCAACTTGGACACACTAAGAATGTTTACAGCATAATGGAAGTGCAGTGAGAGCCCGTGAGACTTTTAAGTAGAAACACAATGGATAAGAGCGCCGTGAAATGTGATAAGCGGGATAGGAGCGTACTAAGAGCTACCTTGTTTTAAAAATGACAATTTTGAGCAGTTTTCCGCCCTCTTCCTGCGTGTTACATTGGTACTCTTTTCAGCTCTAGCCAGTGCCCACTGCGTCCTCAATTGTTTCTTATGCGTTTTCTAGGCGCTTTGATACTTTTTTCAGCGCAACGCAAGCGCAAGGCCTGATTGCCGTATGTGTGACAGGGGTATTAAGGGAAATCCGTGCCATGGAACTTCCGCTTAGATATTATTATATAGCCTAGGCCTAGACCACATTAAAAGTGCCACGTTACGACAAAATCGGCTTTGAAATGAAATCAATAAAATCACCTGTATGGACGTCACCATATTGATCGAAACTATATCGAAACAGTTTCATGTATTAATGTTTTCGATTTATGCATTTAATTCTTGTGTGACGTACAGCGACATGCTGCTGATAGTGATTATGTAGTTTTGGTGTTAGTAACGATGGCATTGCAATATCGGGTATGGCTATCCCATCAGAACTTTTGACACAAACCATCGAGTGCGAATTTCAAATAATAAAAGGTTGGGGATGTGCAGTTTAAATTTATTGTTATTGACTAATATAGTTCTGTGTTCAATAACAATGGTCAATATACATTAAATAAATATTTTCATACCATATTATAATGCTTAGTTTCATGAATAGTACTATCTCTTCTTTAACTATAATGCAGGAGATAAATACCTGGGAAACGTTTAAAAGATATAAAGTTTATTTTTAGTACATGTAGTAACAATATCACTTCGTTGTTATTGATGATTGATACTAATGTTATGTTACTATGCATTAATGACAAAAATAAAATGAAAGCACGAGTGCTCCATGTGCTGTGCAAACGTAAATTATCTATGAACACATCATAAGCGCTTTGTCCATTGTCTATGCTTTGTCTTTCTCGGTTTGGTTTAAAATCGGTTGAAAGTACAGTGCGTAAAGAGAACTACCGCAAGGAATATGCATCGCACATTGCCTCGCTGGGCATCGCACATTGCCTTGCATGGAATGCGAATATTTAAATTTGGTGCCGGTTTTTAGGGCAGCAATTTATAGCGCTGCTAAGCGGGCCTTGTAGCGTAATGAGAATTTCCTACGTGCCAATAATGAGATATTTGATTTCCTTTCCCCTTTTATTAACAAAATGTGTCGAATTTCTTCCGTAGAACGTTGCATTGTACACGATTAACTATACACAAACATTTGGTGGTTTCCTTCATACTTCGATACATCTGCCAGCTTGTGACACTTCATACACTACCTAATGCTGATTTGAGAGTGGATGAGCCAGCAAGTGACAATGGAATACTGGAAAATACGGTAGGTTATATATCATTTTACAACAACAATACTCGGAAGCAAAGAAGATTTTAAGGACACCACCACAATGCATTGCGTTTTTGCCAAGTGCCTTTAATCTGGTCTCCAATTCGTCTCGGCTCCCATAGACATTATGCACAACATCATGGCACCATAGTGCATTCATCGTTGGAGCTCTTAGATTCAAGTTTACATCAATTAATACATTAGTTCTCAGTGTTCATGTGTCTTATTTCTAAAACTTAAGAGTTCCACATCATGTGAAAAAGCCTTAGTTGGCTGGTGCTTCCGCAATGTATTGTGGGATATCCTTAGAATCTTCTTTGACTCGGAAGTTAACTAACAACTGTAATTTTTATAATTATGACTATTGGAGCTGAAAACTACTTACCCCCAAGAACTCCAGGAATATCATGAATAGTACATTATTAGAATAAAGCGTTGTAATACATTAGTGGGTCTCTTTTAAAGATGAACACATGTTTCCCGAAAATATCATAAGGCGTACATACGCCACTGTATTGACTATTTTGTTCACATTAGCCGGCCACTAACTGAGCGCCCGAGCACACAGCTACTCAGTGCACACCCATATATGGAGACTCCACCCTTTCATTTGAATCATAGTGCACGTTCGCACACTTCCCTGCATCAATACAATGCCGAGGTTTGTTTGGCTCTAGTTACAGAGTACAGTAGGTGCTTCAACCAGTTTTGAGCAAATTAGTGCTGTACAATTTTGTCATGTAAGCCTCAGAAACAACGAGTCAAAGTAAAAACTAATGGTTTTCATTTTTATTACTCATTTATAATATTAAACTTGACTCTAAACTGTAATAGTATATTCATACCTTTGTATTACAGATTGACGATATATTGAGATATGTAAACAATAGAGTATCTAACTATCTAATTGCCTATTTTTAAGAATTCATAAACATAGTATATTTAATACAGATATCGCGAAAAGGAGGATAAGTGTTATTTCAAAATATAAAAATAGCAACGCCAGACACTTGTAACTATAATATAAATATCTTACATCGCATTCTGGGAGCAAAGCAACATCTTAAACAAAAAAAATAGGGTTTCAAATATCGGCGAGAAAGAGTAGTGTACTATTGCACTTTAAACCTTAATCCATACAAGCATGTTGACAGATTTTAGCATTGGGATACAATTGTGATTATTGCAAGTAGACTTGACCAATTACCTCTAAGCAATTGTTACATATCGACATTAAGCTGAGGTTGTAAGGGGTTCATCGTGTCATATCAAGGTCATCTGAGGTCACACTGCTAGTTGATATTTATGAATATCAAGATTTTTGTCATAAACAATAAACAAAATGCCTTACAGTACCACAATTTTTGTTTTTGAACGGACCTTACTACTACTACTACACAAAACGAGGAGCAACTCACTACAATCTACAACTAAATCCCCGGACTACTCCACAACTCACCATATCACCCCACAACTTGCCTCCCTAAAACTCCCATCCACAATTCGCCACTTTAATATACCAACAGGCTGGTAGTACACTATACAAAACAGGCTGGTATTAACTTACAGACCATGCATGCATAATAAATACAGGAGAGTCAAAACATAACAACCCCAATTAATGTTATTTTTACACATAGAATAGCAAGTTAATTGTGTTAGATTGTGGATAATTTGAGCTATATGTATTAGACATAATATTTCAAATGATATTGAGCATATATTATTATGATTATTTGCTCAATATCATTTTGAGTATGTGTGGTGTGTATATGCTGCATGGAGATGGTTCTAAAACATCGTTTCAAAACGGATAGCAAGTTCAGGTTCGCACAACCTATAACTTTTCAGGGAAAATGGATAGACAACAACATGTCTTTAATACTCGTTTTCTACATGTTTCACGCAGAAAAGCAAACAATGCCATAAGTTTGACAACATTTTGAAGAAGGAAAGAATTATACCCTTAGGGTTCTGTCTGACAGTTATGGATTTGCAAGCAAGAATGTCTATAAATACTATACGCATTCACATTCCAAACGATTTAGACGAAATGAAAACGATTTTGCGATCAAAACAAGTAAAGCTGTAGCTCGTAGATCGAAAAAGGAAATTATATCCTCTGAGCCTGCATATCAGTAGTTAAGCGCAATAATTACATTTGATTATGCAGCGCCCTCTATATGACCAAGCTACATGCAATGGGTACCTGGTTAAAGCTTAAATATAAAGTAAGAATTCGTCTTAAAATTACTTAATAATCAATTTTTAATAATTTTACTTGAACCAGAGGATTCAATTTGTTCCATATCACTTACAAGTGATATTAAAACAAAGTTAAGGGATCATTTTACAGAAAAAAAGAAAGAATGAAAAGGGAGTTTAATTTCAACTTAAATATCACAAAGTCTACAGGGAAAGCCGTTTAACAAACACTCGAGTATAAGGTGGTTCTAATATCGTTACCCACATAAAATACTGACAAATTCTGGTTTAAAATGGGTATTGAAGTCCTAGTACTTCGATGTCATTGAATCATATGGTAAAATTGTATTTCATATTTTTTTTAACGTAAATCAATAATCACCGCCAAACATCTCGAGACAAAATTAACAGTAAGTTGAGTAGCGATGTCCTTTTGTTGTTTAATTTAAGGGAGAAAAGTGGAAATAAACCAAGAACTAAGAAAATACATGGTCAGAATTGAATACAAATACCGCAAAATGTACATGGAGCCTTTGAAATGTTTTCATTGATGTAAAGCATCCTTGGATGGAATGTGACGACATACAATAGTTCGTTTCATTGCATAGATTCTTTGAAACAGACACCGTAAGCTTTATAAGAACTACCCAACATATTTTGTTACATGACATTTTGCATGTTTGTATATAACACAGACTACATTTCAGTTAATGAAACATTTCACCGTTTTTTCTGATTACGATTGCGAGATATATATATATCGGCTAACATGAATAGCTTCAAGTACATGTGGAACTGCAATCACACAGATTGTAATGTATCATTTTACACATTGCTTTGTATTATTGTGACTGAGTAATCAATGCCGGAAGTGTATTGAGCTATTTCACCAATAACACACCATTCCTTATCCCCTAGTCGACTGAAGATAAGGTAGACAAATGGTCGCTCTGATAACACACAAAAAAACCCAAATATATACATTGATATATGTTTTATGACGTGAATTTGGGGACATGTCAGGTTCGCTGCACGGAGACCTGAGGCTAACAGGAGTATTGATTTTTGTGTATAAAAATACCAACCTCACAGCCCCCTGGTTTTTATTGACATGAATCCTTATAGTCAACAATTTACAATGGAAGTGGGAGGAGTAGTTTTTCTTGACAAATGTTGTTCTTTTTGTACCTAAAGAAGAAGAGATACCAACAGATTTTCACTTTTTTGGCCATTTTTGTTATAATTTCAAAAATACAGCTTTTGAAGAAAAATGAGAAAAAAATCGGCACTAGAATAATGTCCTAATGATCAAGCAATTTTGGGCATTTTTTACTCCAAAATAATGTTGTTAGCTTGTCCCAAATAAATTTAGCCAAAAAAGTAATTTTTGGTGATTTTCTAAAAAATTAACATTTTTATGTCAACATTGATGCCAAAAATGGATTCTCTGACCCAAATCCCTTCCAAAATGTATACTTTTATATGCATTTGATTAAAAGTTTAATAATTACAGCATTCACAAAATTCACAAAGTGACTTCCTTGAGTCCCCCCTTAAGTGTTGCAAGGTATTATCTTTCTTTATTAAAAAGATGAATTTGTGACAGCCTTTAAGCATGTAAAGGTCTATTGAAACTTACGATAGAACCAAGCCACGTATGCATAATGGATGTGAAAGTTGACCTTAAATCCTCTCCCGGAAGATTTGTTAAAAACGATGTTGAAAGATAAGTTTACAGTTTTCTGTTTCAATGACACGTCAATATTTGCTTTTTGAGGTTTAAAATCGCTTTTTATCGACGAAAGATGACAAAAACCTAATATCAAAAGGATCTGCTTCAGTGATGAGTGCAACTAATATTGAAAACTGCTTGAGGATTTTTAAAGTGGTTCAGTGTTGCGAGTTAAAAACATGTATGTATATCCTTGTACTAAAATAATCCAATCGCCATTGATATTGTTTTCAGCGAAAAAACACAACAACCGAGATTCATATCCTTCAAAATAGACATATAATTCATAAAACGACATGTTCTGTTCCATCACTGCTACCCAATACTTTTCACAGCAACAAAATATTTCTATTTGAATTCTCCTTTATTGCAGCCAGCTTTGTGCCAACTTCTTGTGACCTTTTTGGAATACTTCAGCATGTGCAACATATTCTGGATGTTTGTGGAAGGCCTTTATCTTACAAGCACATTATCTGTCGCAGTATTCAGCAGGAACCCAAATTTTCGTCTTTATATTATCGTAGGTTGGGGTATGTTTTTGCGACAATATTGTGTTCAAATACACCGATTTTTCATGACATTTCCTATAATGCTCACCACCTTCTGTATAGGTATCCGTATACTTAAAAATTAGGAAGCGTATAACACTCCTAAAGTTATTCTGTGAAATTTTCAGACAAATATATTGGCAATTTTTGAGCTGTATGGGATAGTGTGTGTAAGGTTAAAAGCAATTCCCCCAATTGACTGGAAAGCTTTTACATTAGTCGGAGCTAGCTAACAAATGTTGTCAGAACAGGACATATTTAGGTTAAAAGAAAGCTCAAACAATTTAAATAATAAGCTAACAAAAGCATTTATTCGATAATGTTATACTGATTTTTGAAAGAAATACAAATCTTAAAAGAATACAAATCTTGCCTAAATCCCAAATGCCAACAGGGAAGCATGAATAGTTTTCCCGTACAAACTGCTGGAAACAGTTTCTGACATGCCTCACTTTAATACTGTTTAACTCAAAAGGTTTGCATTGGAATCCCATGAAACAAGAAAGAAATTTATTCTGGAAAATTATCAGCATGTCTATTTTTGGACACAGTTTTTTGGGACACGCGGTACTAACCAATTTCAAAAGACTGTTATGCCATTGACAACATCTAGGTATGACTTTACTAATGAACGGCATAAAAGCTTCAATAGCATTTGGAGACTAAATGTTGGTATATTCATTTTGTAAGACATTCAAAAGTTAGACTAGTGTCAAGACCCTATTACCAGCCAGCTGTCAATTGAGGGCGCTCTATTTAGTGACGCACTGCCGTCATTTTTTTACACGGCGATCGTCAAATGACGGAAGTCCGTCGCCCACCGGAAAACGAACAAAACCCACTTTTCATTAGAGGGCGGGCTTGGGAACGGGACTGCGTTTCCAAGGGACGGCCTCACGTCACAGTAATTTTCAAAATTCATAAAAAGCTAATTTTGCCGATTTTAAACCACGAAATCACTTCTGAATACTATAGGCCTTATATTTAATGTAAAAATTATCACACTTACCCTAAAAGTTCTATAAAATTGTAATCTCGTCCCAGCCATTTGTATTCAAATAAACAAACGATGGATTCAGTTGGCAAATTCAATCGGTATTTAGGAGAGGGACATTCCTGTGGTGATTACAATTAGGTCTAGCGGGAACATCCTGGTGATGACATTATTAAAGAATAGACTAGTACATACAGGGGCAAATATTTTACCCGAGTAAACTTTTACTTGTTTAAATGAGCAAGTGCAAATCCTTCTCAAGGGCATGTTCATATTGCATATTACCATGGCATGATATTACGGAAACCACCTGATGGGAGTAGGCAATTCAATGGAATATACCAAAAACGTAATACACCAACATTATTATTGTGGGTCGAGTAATAAAACCATCGAGTTCATCTCTAGAATTGATACAATTGTCTAATGCCATACTGAATCCTAAAGACCTTCACGAATACTTTTGGGATATGAACTCCTGTAGTAGTTAACAAGAGACGTACCGCTTATAATCATTCTAAAACTTCTACTCATCAGTAAACAGTCATTTGCGTTATTATGAATGTCATAGTCATCATTTCATGACTGATTAAATAAATAAATTAGAACATACATCTCAATAATTATATCGTGATATAATTAGGGATTTGGTAAGAGCAGAATCACTTGACTATGATATTTTAAAATGATTTCTTCACGCCTACAGTTTCCCCCGTTGCGGCTGTGGTGACATGGGCAATATTAATGCATTACACCTCGACGGCTAATTTATCTTGTTGGAATAACTACCTCAATTTGCCTTATGTATGGGTGGTTAGAGCGCCGATGATATCAGCAATAATTGTGAGTATTATGTAATCATGATAATTCTATCGATTTTTATTAAACCCTCGTCTACTCTTGTTATTTTTATAACACAACTTACCAAAGGGCGAGGGGCCACCTATATAATACATGGTGTATCAGAATGAACTGTACCGAGGCAATATGATTTATTACGGTATGAATTCGATTGATATTGTTCCAACAGTTTTCTCATATATCTTGCGCAAACGCCCAGCTTTCGTAGAATTTTAAATTTTGATAATCGGACATTTCTGATGGAAAATACAGACTTTCTGGTAAAGATGGTTGATTTCAATTTTGGTCGAAATGATCAATTTAAAAATTCTGTGAAATTACTAACCTTACCTGAGATATCCATCACTTGGAGATAAATTTTGATTTTTAATCCGCAAATAAAACGGGATTTGTTCTGCTTGAGTGGTTTTAACTTTCTTTTCTTTGGCGGGAGTTTTGAATATTGCTTATGTGGTGTGGGCTACATTGTTTGATATGTTAGGGGTAGTGGTAGAGAGGATTGATTGAAATTGAAAACACGTTTTCATCGAATTTTGATTATGTCTTGCCACACGAGAACGAAAAGAGATATCTCAATGAAATTTAACATATAATATTATAGGAAACATGTTCACCTTTATATTGCAGGTGTTTAAATTTAAAACAATAATCATTTTTTATTTTTTTATTTATTTTAGAATAACGGTACAGTTCTTTCTGATACACCCTGTATATGTTATTAAACACCCTATGTCATTGTGTTTGGTTGCTACTCAACTCACTATTATTGATCTCCTATGTTCATAGATCTACACAAAGTGCCACCATTCCATGCCGTCATAATGACCCAGCACCCAAAAAGCGCCCCCATTTGACCAGAAAAAAGGTAGTTAACCAAACACCCGATTTTCACCATTCCTTTGACTAAATATCAATTTAAGGATTATTAACAACATAAACAACAAGTTTGTAATTGACATTTACACCAATGCAACCCCACTTTTACACTGGGGACTAACTTTGCTGGTCACCCTAAGCCGGTAATATATGTTGGCTTAAATAAGCGTATTCGGTGGTAGTACGTACGGCGTCCCCACAGTCATTTGACGATTTATTTGATTGTTTTTAAGCGCGAGAGAAATACATTAGGGGCGTGGGTGTGGTGGAGCCACAACTCCCACAGGTTTATAATGTCATCTTACTTCTATTTCACCAACTTCAATGTTAAAAGCTTACATTATATCGGTATGTATAGTTTATAGGGGGGGGGGGGGGGGGGGGGGGGCGTGACGTGCCTTCCTCAACCGGCGCTTGCGAGCTAGATAACCGACAGTACATGCCCTCTCGGGCAATGTTGGTGCACATTTTCAAAATATTACAAACATATTTTTATAAAATAAAAATTGCAAAACATTTCAAATATGTAAAGAAGAGAGAGAGAGAGAACAAGAAAGAAATAGGTTTGTCGGGCCCGTATAACAGGGGTTTGTCATGGCCTTGATATAAATTTCAAGTTAACGCAATTGTAATAAAAAGGGAATTTAAACATATCAATATAGAAGCATCTGTCTTTAAAGGGATACACAGTGTTGTTGAAGAATTGTTTAATATTTATTTACCGCAGAATTTAAGATGAACATTAATACTGCCCAGCCTATTTATATTGTGACTGTTAATAGCTGGGGTGCACACATGGCTTTGAATCACATTGAAACACATGTGACCTTCTACCCAAAATAAGGTCAAAGGTCAATTAACCACCCATTTTGGCAATGATGTCCACTTAAGGTTCCTAGGGCTAATTTGTTATTTGATATTTTAATACACCTTGGTGAGCTTCACAATAATCTGAAATTTGAGATTGATCGGAGGTACGGATTTCTAGATATGACAATTGTATCGTCAAAAGTCCATTTAGAATTCTTTTGTTTTGTATTGTTTTTTGGCCAAAAGAGGGCAGTATATTATTTGTTTTATATTGTTTTTTAACTCCCTAGGTAAAAATTCTATAAAAAAATAGTTTTTTGTTTTTGCTCTTATTTTTTTATTGAAAACTCCATTAGATTCCCTTAGCACAGGAATTAAGGAGAGTTGTGTAGCCAACATATTATACACCAAGTGGCATTACATTTAGTAAAGTGCATGAACTTGAAAAAAATTAATTAAGTGCATTAATTAGCCTAATTTTTTGCATTTTTTTTGTTTTAGATAATTAAGTATAATTAATTATGCAGATATTTTACAGCCATCCGCAGCACAGGAAACTTTTTAAAAACTATAGTTAACAAGCTCCTAAAATTTCAGCTTTGTAGCATTTATACTTTTCTTGGAAAAATTAATTAAACATTTTTGCATAGATTAATTATTTTGCTAGGCCAGCTAGGGGTCAAAAAACAACAATAATTTGCTGCATTTTTTACAATAAAATTGTCATATCTAGAAAACCGTACCTCCGATCAATCTCAAATTTTAGATAGTATTGTGGAGCTCAGCAAGCTCTATTGAAATATTAAATACAACATTAGCCATAGGATCAACCGTAAGTTGTTATTCTACCGACTTCAAAGAACATTTTGGTACATAACATTTGTGATATAATGTGATATTGTCTAGCCGTAAACCAGCAGAATATTTGATTTGGCGTTTTGTTGTACAAAGGGGGCTGTTTTTCTGAATCCTTACTTGTGTAAGTTCATACATATCGTCGCTGTTCTGACATACCGGCACATCACTTTACTTAATTCTGTTGTTTAATACAATTGTAAAAATGTACAAAAAACAGTTTGTATCAAAAATGAGTGCGCAGCCTCCAACACATCACTGCGCGTCCCTTTAATGAATACTAACGATGCATAGTTTTGCAAAGCTGTATTTGGCACATTAAACGTTTGATTTATTTGCCATACTTTATAAAGCAAATATACCAAATTTTTAGGAGTATACCATGAATTGATTAAAAGAAGAACGGGAAATTGTCGCCAATTTCCCCTCTGGCACTGTTCCAATACACTCATAGGAGTGTGTCAACTCAGCTCAATGAGCTTACATAGCCTGACGTGTTGCTGCGGTTTAGTTTAATATTTGAAATTCGAAGTGATGTTCTCATTTCCAACAGCATAAACAGGGTGGCTTAAATCAAATTCACAACTTGACTGATGTCATTTCAATTTATGAAATACGGTATTGTTTTAGGACCACCCTATATTTCTTAATGCAAAATCCCAAGGAAAAAGATGTAAAATGTCTCATAACATTCAACTTTGGATATGTAAGTTATAACAGTATTATATACGTAATAGCCTAGTAACGTGTTAACATATTGGTGTCTTATTAATATCTACAGTTCCTATTGCACAGATTACCGCAAATAGTTATATGAAAGACTATAATTATTTATCTTTACTCTTCAGATAAACACTGTATTTCTTATAAACATTGTCCGCATATTGGTGACTAAGTTGAGAGCAAGCAAGACAAATGAAGTAGTGCAACTAAGGTAAGGTGGTATCATTTCATATCAGTTTCTAGAGGAAGCGAAATGTAATCCAACACCCGTACTACTACTACTACCTTTCGCGATGCCCCTGTGTCTGTATGTAGTGACAAACAATTCTTTCTTTAGGGTATGAGGTTGGTAAATAATTCCAAGTAAAGAAAATGAATAAGTTGGGATGGTAAAATTCTATTTTAAATCTCAATGTGCAAACTTAATGCGAACGTAAAATTCTATCTCAGAAGGTTGCATACCAAATTGTCTTTGAAACCATGAATGCAATCAACCAGCTTCCTGTTTATGCGAAAAACATTACTCTCTAAATGTAAAGAGCTAAAACTCACTCTTTGAGAGCTCTAGGAGGGACAGCTCTTTTTCTGGAGTGAAGTTCACTCTTTTCAGAGTGATTTCTACTCTTTTCACAGTAAAATTCACTCTGAAAAGAGTCAAAATCACTCTAAAAAGAGCGGAAAATCACTCCGAAAAGAGTGAACTTCACTCTAAAAAGGAGCCGTCCATCCTAGAGCTCTCAAAGTGTGAGTTTTAGCTCTTTTTCATTTAGAGAGTACACAAGCCCATGGGTGCGAGTGTAACACCTAATCAAATTCGCTTTTTCTTATTGGGAAAAAGCCCAAACATTTCTTATTATCCTAAAAGACTCATGGCTTGAGAGATCTCATCTTTTAGATACTTTCAGCAAATATTTTCTAGTACAGGGATGATAATCTTTATTGAAATGTCGTTAAGAACTGATACTACATGTAAGTGTGTTTCAATAGCACCTGTATGACTGGCATGTGTGAAAAGCGCGGCGCGATTAGTATGGGCATTGGTAGTCTCTTGCGACAACATCATCGCTCTTGTAGTGGCTGTTGTGAAACAAAACTGACTTATAGACCTATGCCACGGTGAAAGTGTAAATATTTCTAACAATTTTAACTTATTAAATTATCACATACACTCATCGTGTCCGATTGATGTAACTATTTTGTAATGTATTGTACATAACTTCTCCACTCAGTGTTTTATAGAACTAAACTCGAACCAATTTAGTTTAGGAAATGCGGGTGAACTACATGGTCTTTATCTTGGTCTGAAACACACAACGACTTGGCGCACATGCATATCTCCTAATTTGAATATCTTTGCTTTAAACGAAATATATGCGATCTACCACACTAGGAGTCCATGTGCTTTATTATGAGCTAATTTGAAGTGGGGATTCATAGAAGTCTCGTCTTAATGTTTACCTTTTTTTCTTCTTTCGTACTGCCCTTATCCTGTAGAAAGACGATGAAAGCTGTTGTTGTTTTATTTCCGCTGCTGGGTCTTACCCATCTCATATTTCTGTGGGCACCAACAAAGAATGGTCGGGCAGACGAAGTCTATCAAATTGCTAACGCTATACTTCAATCATCACAGGTATTTAATACCCTTCCCATTAATACCTTGTAGTGCGTACATGTATTAAGTTAGTCTAAATGTGCCTTGAAATGCAAATGACACTTTAGGCGATATATAGATTGCAAGATCGGGTTATTATAGTCATGGTAGGGAAGTTTACCAGACTTTTCATATTTTATTTGTGTACTTGGGGTTGTGCAGCAGTAAACGGTACAGTGCAATCTCGATTGAAACAACTTTTTTATAAGCTATTTCAGTGAAATAGCGTTTTAGTATTTGGCTATTTTAAGGGATTGAAGAAATAATTTTGTATACAATTTACTTCATAATGGTCATGTTTGCTCACGAAAGTAGCCTTTGGCCCAGCATATTTATATTGTGACTGTTTATAGCTGTGGAGCACACATGGCTTTGAAATATATTGAAACACATGTGACCCTTCTACCCAAAATCAAGGTCAAATGTCAATTACCCATCCACGTTGGCAAGGATGTCCACTTACAGGTTGTAATTCTACAGACTTCAAAGAACATTTTGGTACATAACTCCCTGTGTCTGTCCCTAGACTGGGACCGAAAAAACCCTATATGCTCCCAAACTATTAGTGTGAATTCAAAATTGAGGGCACAGCCTCCAACACATCACTGCGTGTTCATTTAAATGAAATACCCTCAATGAAGTAACTGTTTTAAGCTTTTATAACACTCAAATGTGCATTAACAAAGACTTTCATTAATCACTTACAAAATGATGGCATGGCATGGCTGTATGCATACTCCTTAATAATAAATTCTCGTAGACAACCAGATATAAGAAATAAATAAATCTGTAGTGTTATTTATGTATCATTTTTTGGCATCTTGAGACATGGCAGCAAATACAGATAGAAATAAAATATACAAAGTAAAACAGTTGAAGGAGTAGTCATGCCATTTATACATGTTATACGTCGCAATTAACTAACCCTCAAGTGCTAAGAGTAAAAGCAAGATATACCAACAGGGTGTGGGGAAACAGGTAATAACAAGGGAGAATAACGCGATAAAACAGATAAATAGCAAAATAACAATAACACAAGGAAATGCACTGGGACAAGCAATGAAAATTGCTGTGCAATAAAACTACAAAGATATATGGTAACAATCAAGTGTTATCTTTTCGATAAATATTACAACAAAATCCTCATTAGATTTGTATGTACGTTGAATTACTCATAAACATATTTTAATGTTATCTTTAATTTTTTTGTGTTACAGGGAATATTTGTGTCTATCATATACTGCTTTCTCAATGCTGAGGTAACTTTATATATATAAAATAATCGTGTACTAAATCGAGTTTATAAATAGATTGCGGTAAACAATTTTCTAATATCTTGCGAGATCTAAATTGAAGGATCCTCGCATTATCTCAAATCTGAAGTATAATTGCATGAAATACTTCAGTTGAAGTAAGCGTTTCATTAGAGTCCTTTATTAACCAATTTATTAACCACCTGTTTTATAATCATGCATACAGAATAATTCTATCTAGTGTCCTCGTCACAATAATCGTATGTGTATCAATATAAGGAAGAACTTGAGTGTATTGTCAGTATGTTTATTGATATCTTACCTCACAGGTTCGCACTGTTTTGCTTCGAACTTTTTCAAACACAACAACCAACTTTCCTCAACTGGCGACGAGAAGAGTTCGTTCTAATCAATTCGCACCCAATGGATCGTACGTGATAGCGGCTTCGTCCGAGGTTGTCTTGTCTTTATCCCTTAGAAAATGTAAACAGACTATGGTCCGAACACCATCAAAAGTAAAAAATGGCATGGAGATGGAGCTTCAAATGGAGATTGATAATGGGACCTTTGTAAACGACGTCAACTGCCAGTCTCAAGTTTAAAATTATGTCCAGATAATACATCACCCTACTGAAAGAGAATGTTATGGTATTGTGAACTTATAGGTACTTGCGTGTGAGTGCATCTTCACACTAATATGTGAAGATGGTCTTGTTGACATTTTATGTACGCTTTAATTTGTCTCAAAAGAGGATTTTTGACCCTCCAAAAATAGGGGTCCATGAGGGGGTTAACCTGCATCAACCTGGTTAATATTGACCAAAGGTGAAACAAGGTCAAAACTGAATATGCGATTTGTATGAATGATATACGCAATCACCCATATATTCATGGGCGTCTCAAACATGAATACCTTATACACGTGAGTATTTGTTTCAATCAGACTCATGGAATTTCTTACGAACCAAATTTTCACTTTTGGTTATAAATAGTCAGTTAATGACAACCAGCGAGATTTATGCTAATACAATAAATATGTTGTCAAAACATTTATCATAACAGCTTTTAATCTATTTTCTGTAAAATCATGTTAATTTGACTACTGTTGGAACTGCCATGACTATACAGTCTTCAAACAGGCTTGCTATACTGTGTTATTGGCATTGAATGAATGATAAAATAACTCGAAATGTATTTTCTCGTTTTAATGGGGGTAGGGGATGAAATGACACATTAAATAAAAATATATTCATTATATCGGATTTCCATTGACAATTGTGGTGAGTGAATTTTTAATGAAGAAATAAATGTTTTGCAATTTTTTTTCCCTCCATAAACTGGCCATTCTGTGATCACTATAGCGGGGCTTTTTTTTTCTAAAAGAAAAAAGAAAAAGAAAAAACACACCATTATAGCATAACTATTTCTATTTCCCGCGGGGGGGGGGGGGGGGGGGGTACTTAGTGGATATGAGGTAACGAGGATTTGCCGCAAAATAGGGTCCCATTTTCACCCGTCTGGTAAACGAATGACCCCTTTTCATAGCCATTTTTGGTAAATTGATGGGTGTAAAATCCGTTTTTCACCGAAATCTTAGCAAAATCTGTCAAATATATAGGACAATTATGGGTCTCCGGTGAACATATGGATCCATTTCCCCGAAAATTGGAAAATGTTTGGGTTAATTTTCATTTTGCTGGCGGCACACCCGTTCCCCCCAAAAAATATCCGACTTCCCCCCTCCCGGAGCTATTTTCCCAAATGCCTGAGAAACTCTTTTTTTTAACATTCTGGATATTTTTGCCCATTTTGGATATGAAATTGAAATATGAAATTAAGAGATACGATGTAATTTGTGATTAAAACACATCAATATTTTGTTTCTTATTATCATTGTAATGCCACTAATAGTGTTAACGAATTGGACACCTCCCTAAGAAATCCTGGACATTTTCGATCGTGACGTAATTCATTCATGGCACGTAATCTCCGCCCGTGAATTCAGGGGCGTACCGACCCGGGGGGGGGGGGGGGGCAGGGGGGGGGGGCAACTTGCCCCCCCCCACCTGGCTCCAAATACCGGGACGCTAAATTCGCAATACCGAGACGCTAAATTCGCATAATAAAAAAAATAGGGGCTAGGCCGAAAACACTGAGGATTGGGCATTATTTGTTGACTGATTGTGCTTTTTGTACTGCGAAATTTTGTGACCGTGCGAAAAAAATTTGACGTGCGAAATTTTGTGACCGTGCGAATTTTGTTGCCCCTATACCTCCTCGAATTTTCCCCCCATGGTGTGATATTAAGGATCGTTTGTTTGCGTAAGCTGTCCAACAAAATGCTATGCAATAAAAGGGCCACATTTTAGTTTGTGACGTATCGATGTAATGTTTTTCAAGGCCAAGGGGAAAATGCATGCTTTTGTCCAAAAGCATGCATGAAACAAGTTTGGGTATAACGCGATATTGAATACACTTTAAAAACTTAAAATAGTCATTGTATTAGTTCTGTATTTAGCGCAAGATATGTTCCATTTAGACGTTATAGGCTACAATGCAGTGACTGAATCCAAACATGCCATTTTTTTGATGGTCATAAATTCAGCATATACGAAGAGGTCACCGTTGATTTTTTTTAAATTTGACCTAGGGCAACACTTCCGCAATATTGCTTTTGTCATTTGAACTTATTTACAATTTGACCTATTTTGACCTTTGACCCCATAACCGTTGGGTTTACGAAAAAGGGAGTTTTTTCATGTTTGAGGACAATCAGGCAACTTTTGAAATTTGACCCCAGATTACCTTTGACCTTGGAAGACTTGAATGTGTTACCAAGGCTTACAAATATAGAGATTAATCATCGGACCTCTCAATATCGCGTTATACCCAAACATTTTGCTGGACAGCTTACGCAAACAAATGATCCTTAATATCACACCATGGTGGCAAAATTCGAGGCCACATTTGCACTTTTCAACCAGTGGTGCGATACTTTTTTCAATGTGTATATTATAGTCGTACGTTCCTGTGGCAGTTACCTCCTTAGCTCAATTAGTAGGAGAGTGGAATTGAATCAGCATTTAGATGAGCTTACCAAGTCAAATGTGGCATTACTCTCCAAGGGATACTACCGTATGTAATTCTCTGTTTAAAAAAGGCAATACATTTTGTTTAAAATATACATCAATGAATTCCTGAGGGCAACAATTCACTCTATGAACCAAGCATGCAGTGTTCTTTCTTTAAAAGTACAACATCGCCCTCTGGAGTTGAATAAAATAAATACTGTATCAACATCGTTTTCTTTAAAATGCAATTTCGACCTGTAGATTTGACTAATATAAATTATATTGAAATGTTTATTAAAGCTGGCCTACCACTTTGATAGTTCACCACAGACGAACTGGTCATACACCTGTTCACTTGTTGACAGGCTGATAAAGTTAGCATGGAGAAATTGTAACCTTGTCAAATTACCAAGAGAACTGGATGTGTCTAGTAACCCAGAGTGATAGCTCACCTTTAAGATAACATTGAACCTTACAAAACGACACTCTTTAACAAACCGAAACTGTGGTGTTTCAAAACCTAGCAAATAACACTGTGTGCATGTACTTCTATTGTTATCGACATAATCGACATAATTCTATACTTTATTGTTACAATATTTAAAATATTCAACGCTTGAGGGCGATACATTACGGTACGATCCTTACATTCTTGCGACATGTTGATGGAAAGAATACAGTACAATACAACGAAGCACAAAACAACGGCAGGAAATCTCACGTCACTCTGAAACGGTAATTATTATAGATTAATAAATATTGGCCGATCGGTTATTGATTTAGAACTATTCAATTTAACCATGAAAGTACTATAGACCTGGAGGCTAGTCAGCCCTATGATCAAAGCAGATTCATACTTGCCGCTCGACATTTATTACCATGATTACTCAGTCATGTGGGTAATAAAACCAAGACGCCCAACAGGCATGTTAAATGTGAATTCAGTAAATACTGTAGAATACTGTTGACAGAAACTAAGCTCAAAATATTTATGCGATTAACGAAATCCTCAATTTAGTTGACAACGTTGCACATTAACTTAGATTACACATTCGAGCATTTCCGGGCAGATTTGAAAAACTAGTATCATACTTATGTAACATTGATGAGACCAACATACCAAAGAAATGTTTGCGCCATGGTTCTAACATGATTTTAAAATGATCCGAAAACAGCCAGATTGAATATAAATGGCTTTTAACTTCTATTCATTCTCCAAGACGACAAGAAGGACTTTGTCGCTTTCGAAATTTACTCCACCTGCACCGATTGAGCACGAACCGCAATTTTTGTTTGTACATGATCCTGGTGAAATTCACTTTATTCCGTTTTAATACTAAAGAAAGCGAAATTCACTGAATAAAATGTTTTTTTGAACAAATCAACTGATTTCACTAGGATCATGTACGAACAAAAAAAAATCGCGCACGGACCGGCATTCGCTTGATTTCACCAACGCGCATGACAGAATCGTGGGTATAGCCTTGAAGTACACTGCAAAAAGGTTGCTTAAAATACGTTGCTAAAAGTACTTTTATCATCCGTAAAATTCATTCAATATAATATGTAGAAAATTAGGCGTTGTATAAAAGTAAAAAATCCCCAGCGTTGAGCAATTCGTCGAAAACAATGTCCTTAAAATGTTGGTGGAAACTGTTTCTGTTGCTAAAATATGTTGCGTAAAATATTCCACTTTGGCAACTGTTGCATGAGCATTGAGGACAATCACGCAACAGTTGATGCAAGTTACGCACATGTGAATTTTAAGCAGCTGTTGTCCAAAAAAGCCAATTTCGTGAGCTGTTGCATACTTGAACAACTGTTGAGTGAATATAATTGCCTAACTTTTGAGTAACTAGAATTGTTCAACTGTTGGTGAAAACATGTTATCTAACGGTGTTGGGCAAATTTTACTTAACAGTTGAGCGGTTGCATACTTGAACAACGTTGTGTAAAATGTTGAGTAAATATTTAAGCAACCTTTTTGCAGCGCAGGACCACAATTAGATTTTTTCTGTCTTGGCATCCAAAACGGAATAAATCGCTAACACTGACAAAATAGTTTAAAATTGCCATCCTTGTTTGACATATATTTGTTTATGAATATCATTTCAGCGGTGTTATTGCGACGTCACTAGCGATGAATATTGAATAGTCGATTTTTATAGCCAAAAAATACACGATATGGACA
Source organism: Ophiura sarsii (assembly GCA_035610835.1). Classification (NCBI taxonomy): domain Eukaryota; kingdom Metazoa; phylum Echinodermata; class Ophiuroidea; order Amphilepidida; family Ophiuridae; genus Ophiura; species Ophiura sarsii. Next base: position 20,314,832 of record CM069452.1, on the reverse strand, counting down.
TATACTGAATAGTTCATGTCATGTGATCTATTTTCCACCAAAAGAATCACATAAATATGTTTATGTATTATATAATATGGACTATTTATACCTTCATACCCAGATAGCAAGACTACGTTTGGCAAACGTTCACAGTAAATAACACCAACGATAAGAGATGTCAGATATTATATATATAGGCCTAGTTAAATAACATGTTAAAATAAATTACAGATTCACTACCGAAAGGGAATAGTGTATGTAGCTCTGCTGCATCGCCTAGAATTCCCATTACAAGTTACTGGTTCACTACCGAGAGGAAGTGATATAGGCTATGTAGCTCTGCTGCATCGCCCAGAATTCACATTATTTGCCTAGCCCGTGTTGCTATACAAAAATGCTCAATATATAATAAAAACTTGTCACAAATAAAATACCCAACATATGGCTACATTTGATAAATTAAGCAACAGTTGCTATACAAAAATGCTCAATATGTAATGAAAACAATTCACAAATTAAGCAACAGTCACAAAATGCCCAACATTTGGTTAATTAATAATACCCAACTGTTGTGTAATTAAAATTGTGCAACTGCTGAGTAACTGGAATCGTTCAACTGTTGGTGAAAACATATTATACAACGGTGTTGGGTAAATTTTACGCAACTGTTAAGCGGTTGCATACTTCAACAGCGTTGTGTAAAATGTTGAGTAAATATTTAAGCAACCTTTTTGCAGTGTATGAATCGACCATTTATTTCCCCAATTCGAAAATTAATTCAACCATCAAATAAATGAGCAACACTACGGCAAACCTGATCGTAGATCAGAGAAGGGATTCGGACTTGTGTGCTATAATGTGTATGATCTGCCAAAGTTAATAAATCCATTAATTCCAATCGGCGGGGATCATTTATCTTTAGAAATATAATCGCTATTAAGAAGAAGGTACTATGCAAGACTTGATGGACCAGCTTCCAGATCTATAGTACTTTCATGATTTAACATTAGCGGAACCACAATGGACCAATCAAGAGTTGAAGCAACACATAATAGGTTCGTTCACACCAGCGGAAGTAGAGCGGAAATCAGAATCGAACGTAAGTTTATCAGTAGTAAGAGCGAGAGTAGTGACCGTGTGAACGACGTCGGACGTAAGTTACGTCCACCTTACTTCCTTTTAGGCAGGGGTAGCGAGGTGGCGTAAGATCCTTCCGGATGTAACTTACTTTCGATGACCGTGTACGTGTGAATGCAATTCGTTCGATAAGCGAAAGAGGGGGGGGGGGGGGGGGGGGGGGGGGGGGGGCGGGTGCCCCGTCTTAGCGTTCGATTTTTTCCCCATTTTCGAACCCATTTGGTGTGATTTGGTGGGCACTTTGACTGATATTGGGGGGGGGGGGGGGGGGGGGCGATCGCCCCCTCGCCCCTCTCTGGCGACGCCACTAATTCACAGGGTCATCCGGAAGAATCTTACGCATTGTTCACATCGTTTGTATACGTCTGATTCTTAGTTCTGCTCTAATTCCGCTGGTGTGAAAATGTACCTATTGATCATCATTTCTTCTTCGAATTTTAATCCTTCTTGTATAGATGAGGATTAAATTAAACAAAATCAATTTGTACCAGATAATTAGGAGCGTTCACGCAAGTAATTACTGCCGGATGTAAGTTACTCCCGATGCAATAACATATGTTGGCTACTCCTGCCGTACGCCTTGCATTACGCGCATTTGTTTCCTCGAAAAGATTGTCGGTTGACTTTCAATTCTTGCACCCCCACATATGAAAATACTATTTACGGCACTGCGAACCACACAGAATATTCTAAATATTATGCGGGTGACGTTAAAAACGTCATAATGGACCATTAAAGTGTTAGAAATACAGTTTTTTGCGCGCATTTCTTCTATAGGTTTCTCCATGATAATGAATCTCGATTGAACCACACCAAATATTTATTTGTATCAGCATTCAACAACGAACATTTAAATAATATATCGGTCAAAGGTGCCCACAAATCACACCAAATGGGTTCGAAATTTGAAGAAAAAAATCGAACGCTGAGGTGGGCACATCCCCCTCAAACTCGCCCCTGTCCGCGCTAGCGCGGAACGCCGTGCTTCGCACATTCATAAATAACAATTCAGTTACAATTTATCATAATTTTTGGCCGGGTAACTTATGGTGTCCCCCCCCCCCCCACATTTACATGTGGATTGATGCCCCGACGCCATGGCGAGAATTACAAATAGCGCGGCCGCCAACAGGCAGGGGTGCAAGAATTCATAAATCCATCAAGTGCGTATAATTCTCGACGTGTGCGTATACTTCTCGACGTGTGCGTATAAAATTCTCGCCGTGTGCGAGTAATTCTCGTCGTATTTTGACGCCTGTGGCATACCATACTTACACCCGCTGATTTACTGCTGTCTTGGGGCAGGAGTAATGGCAGGGGTAGCGAGGTTGTTTAAATCCATCCGGATGTAACTTACTTCCGATAGCCGTGTAAATTTACTTAACGTCCGATGGAAGCTACACTGCAAAAAGGTTGCTTAAATATTTACTCAACATTTTACACAACGTTGTTGAAGTATGCAACCGCTTAACAGTTGCGTAAAATTTACCCAACACCGTTTTCACCAACAGTTGAACAATTCCAGTTACTCAGCAGTTGCACAATTTTAATTACACAACAGTTGGGTATTATTAATTAACCATTTGTTGGGCATTTTGTGACTATTGCTTAATTTGTGAATTGATTTCAGTTTATATTGAGCATTTTTGTATAGCAACTGTTGCTTAATTTTGTCAAATATAGCCATATGTTGGGTATTTTTTTTGTGTCAAGTTTTTATTATATATTGAGCATTTTTGTATAGCAACACGCGGTAGGCAAAATAATGTGAATTCTGGGCGATGCAGCACAGCTAAAACATCACTTCCTCCCGGTAGTGAACCGGTAACTTGTAATGGGAATTCTAGGCGATGCAGCAGAGCTACATACACTATTCCCGTTCTGTAGTGAATCTGTAATTTATTTTAACATGTTATTAAACTATAGGCTTGTACATAATATCTGACATCTCTTATCAATGGTGTTATTACTGTGAACCTTTGCCAAACGTAGTCTTGCTATCTGGGTATGAAGGTATAAATAGTCCATATTATATAATACATACACATATTTATGTGATTCTTTTGGAAAATAGATCACATGACATGAACTATTCAGTATATGTCCATGTCGTGTATTTTTTGGCTATAAAAATCGACTATTCAATATTCATCGCTTGTGACGTCGCTATAACACCGTTGAAATGATATTCATAAACAAATATATGTCAAACAAGGATGGCAATTTTAAACTATTTGTCAGTGTATTCCGTTTTGGATGCCAAGACAGAATAAATCTAATTGTGGTCCTGCGCTGCAAAAAGGTTGCTTAAAAAATAAATATTTACTCAACATTTTACACAACGTTGTTCAAGTATGCAACCGCTCAACTGTTAAGTAAAATTTGCCCAACACCGTTAGATAACATGTTTTCACCAACAGTTGAACAATTCTAGTTACTCAAAAGTTAGGCAATTATATTCACTCAACAGTTGTTCAAGTATGCAACAGCTCACGAAATTGGCTTTTTTGGACAACAGTTGCCTAAAATTCACATGTGCGTAACTTGCATCAACTGTTGCGTGATTGTCCTCAATGCTCATGCAACAGTCGCCAAAGTGGAATATTTTTACGCAACATATTTTAGCAACAGAAACAGTTTCCACCAACATTTTAAGGACATTGTTTTCGACGAATTACTCAACGCTGGGGATTTTTTACTTTTATACAACGCCTAACTTTCTACATATATTGAATGAATTTTAATCAACACGTCAACCAACGGATGATAAAAGTACTTTTAGCAATGTATTTTAAGCAACCTTTTTGCAGTGTAAGGAGCGAGCTTTTTTTCTCTGTAGACGTAGCGAATGACGGCAATTTTTATACCGATATAATTTTCAATTTGGATGAATTTTACATAATTTCGGACATCTTCGGTTTATAAAATATGTTCTTAATTTATGAAAAACCATACCGTATTGTATTAAATCATGCAATAACAATATGGTATATACCCTTAAACTTTCGGATAAGGGGTGGATTTTTTAAAAGTTTGGATGGGTAAATTATATCGCGTTTTTTTGTACAAATTTCTGTGGATTTATCGCGCAGTTTTGGCAAAACATGGCATTTGTAGATTATATGTATGCATGCATGTAAAATATATCGTCAGTGGCATTACATAGTAAGTGATGGTCGGTGGTATAACATAGAGACGTATGATAAACCTTTGACGATTTTGTGATGTATAACCTATTGATTTGAAATCTTACTTATCTTAACAAAGTACCAAAGCCAAAAAAAAAGATTAGTTAATTTTCAATCAAAAATATGATTTGATGTACAAAAAAGCTAATAAAATCTTTTAACATAGTAGGCCTATACATTATATGTAACTATGTAAATTAGTACGACCCATGATATCATTCTAAAGATCAAACTCTATTTAAATATAGCCATACCCGCTTTCAAATGGTATTACTTTCATTTATAAAATCAGTTTGACGCATCAAGGGCGCTTTGTATTGGCAAACAAAATATTGCTTCCGCTCAGACTTCATTGGAGGTAAATCATCGGATGTAAGGCGGAAGTAGCTGTTGTGTAGACGTACGGCAGGAGTAGCCAACATATGTTATTGCATCGGGAGTAACTTACGACAGGCAGTAATTACCCGCGTGGACACTCCTAATTATCTTGTACAAATTGATTTTTTTAAATTTATTCCTCATCTATACAAGAAGGATTAAAATTCTAAGAAGAAATGATGATCAATAGGTACATTCACACCAGCGGAATTAGAGCAGAACTAAGAAGCAGACGTATACAAACGACGTGAACGATGCGTAAGATTCTTCCGGATGTAACTAACTTCCGATGACCCTGTGAATTAGTGGCGTCGCCAGAGGGGGCGAGGGGGGCGATCGCCCCCCCCCCCCCCCAATATTGACGTCGTGTCGTTTGAGATTGGCACTGTCGGTTCATTTGACCACAGGAATCATGGAATTATGATGGTCAAAAGTACACAGATGAAATTTTTTCGCGCGCTATGCCCGCATGTGTCCCAAAGATGTAATATGTTTGGGATAGAAGCTTGTTTGAAGCAATACCTCAATCATAGCACAAATAAATGTGAATTTTCGCTCGTTGTTCAGATCAATTCAATGCAAGTCCTTCAATACAAGTGTTACAGTTCAAAGAATGAGCTGTGAATTTGGCGGGATATTATGAAACGAGTATCCATCAACATGTGTGTTGGTCACACGCAGGAGTGGATATTTGTGGTGATGGTCTTATTTAATTCGGAAACAGACTTTATAAGTTCCAGCAAATAATTATGGCGGACACATGGATGGCCTCTACACAGAGACAAACGTGTACAATGAAAACATTAGGCATATTTTTTTAATAAGCATGATAAATAGCATCGCCAGTAATCAGTAATCAATGTTTATCAATCTCTCTGGTGTTATTTAATTCAGGTGTTTCGTGAATTAATGATTCATGTCATACCCATAACAATTTCAAATTTGTTTGTATAAGGGCACCGTTGAGATTGGACAGGATATGTAGTAAACACGTATAGCAGCTGTGTGGTGGAGAATATTGATGAAATAGAGATTAATATTTTATATGCTCGACGATATCGAGACAGCGTAACACTTGAAGCGTGGAAGAAAGAGCAAATAAAAATAGAAGTCCATCTTTTGGTCGGTCCACGTCAATTAGTTGGTGATGGCAAGTGTAGTATGTAATAATACTGCATAGAGAGGAATCCAAAAACCCTATAATGCAATATTTTGTCGTGGAGATGTAGACAAATATTGACTAAAATATCAGTCAAGACAACCCAAATTATGTCCTCAATTTTCAGCGATCTATATCACAAATTGATTGTATATTTACCATGTTTACGATACAGTACAATGTTACTTTGCTTATTTGATCTAATCTAAACCGATAGACCTGAGGAGTGATTTACATCTTCGAATTATCATGCAACCACAATGTTAGAAAAAAGGGTTCGAACACTTTGTAGGTGTAATGTAAAATATTTCCCATTCCCCCCTGATCAATGTTGAATCCCACAATTTGCCCACCATCAGCACAGAGCCTCGCAACATTGATCGGTGGGGAAGGGGCGGGATATGGGTAAGGGGATAATTCAGGCTACCAGAAACAAGTGTTGATTTTCACGTGACTCAAATAGCGTGCCTGTTATGGTCTAATAAGCATGGCAATTAGGGTCCGTGTTCGAACACTTTTTTTCTATGATTGCAGGTACTATGATTTCCTTTACTCCCTCCTCTTTTTGTAGGTTCCCCCTTTCCTTTTCCTATTTGGTACTTATTTCCATTTAGTTTATTCTGTGTGCATGATTTTCCCCTTTACTTTGGGACCTTTCTTATCCTTGTAGGCTCTTCCTGTTTCCTTGATTTTTCCTGATCAGTAAATGCCTTTACTTTGTTCTTCTGTTTCTACGAGCCTGGATTCCAGGCCTCCATGGAGCTTGTGAACCAATAGGCATGGACGCAATTGTAATGAACTCCGTAGTAGTAGTAGCGGGGTCAAAAACCAAAATCTGCTCTAGAGATGCTATATTATGACTTAAGTAATGCAAAATGAAGATGCTACTTGGATTTGCTTGTTTTGTACTGTTGTACTTATGGCTCACACGTTGACAGGCATGGTAAGGACACACCTCCTAGAAGTATTCATGGGTAAATTTCAGAAAGGGATTGACATGAACAAAATGGGAGGGGCTGGGGAGGGGAATCCAGGAAATACTTGCACAAGTCTAGTTTCCAGTTGTCCTTTCTTGCTTGTGAGTTTCCCACCGCTTTGCCCCCATTTCATTTGGTTCCCGCTCAAATCCGTCAGGGGACCTTATGACCCAGCCGGGTAGACTCCAGCTGACAAAATGGTGTTACAAAGCAAGAGATCGATGTAGTTTACGGAAGAATTTGTTTAAATTCTTGTTGATTTTGTAATTGTGTGTGTACAGCGAGATATTTCACACAATCATGTATCAACGCAACTATGAGTATGTTATTTCGTTTCAATATTTGAATGATATGGATGTCACGTATATTCGCGTCACTTCAAAACCTCAGAGCGCAAATTATTCATCAATGCTTTTCAGACCGTAGTCCCAACAGAATGGCGCTAAACCAAAATACTTGTACTTCGATATTCCAGTATCACACTATTTGAAATTAAATAGGAGTCTAGCAAATGCACCGAACTACTTGTAGTCAAGAAATAGGACAATTTATGATCTAAGCGTAAAATATGATACTTAACATTCCGCGTACGCTAGACACTCTCAACATGCTCAATAGACATTCCTAGCGAAAACTAAAGGTATAATGTGTGCATCAATACGCTTATGATTTCAAAACGGTTAAAGGAATTTTTAGATATTTTTGCAGACGATGGCGGTCATGATTTGCCTACATTTGCAATTCGTATTGGTTTAACACGTAATCGCAAATACCCATCGAAAAATTCTAAATATCACATTCCTAGGTACAACTAAATTAAACAATCCCAAAACCAATGAAGTTGATAACCAACTCCACTCTAAGTGTCCTTTCTTTTCATTTTTGCAAGTTAAATAACAGTTCTTGAACATGGCGGGTGATTTTAAATAAGTCTCGTGTTTAGCTCGAAATTTCGTATTATATATACACCTCAATTTTGATGCGAAATGGTAGAAAAGGGATAGTCCAGTGGCGGATACAGGGGGGGGGGGGCGGAGAAGAGAGGGCGGGCGCCCCCCGTAAAATTTGACAATACACCTTTTTTGTGTACCACTTTACCTTTTTCAGAGGCATAGGTAGGTTCCGTCGGTACATTTGCCACTTGTACCATGCGATTTTTTCTTCAGGTTTTGGGACAATCACATGCCTACCACCCCCCCCCCCCCCCCCCCCCCCCCCCCCATCCCCACTTAGCAGAATTTCAGGAGCTGACGGCCAAACAAATTGGGGACCTTTGTACGATTTTTTGGGGGTACCAATTTAAAAAAAACTTGTTGGTCAGCCCCCCGTAAATTTTAATCCTGGATCCGCCACTGTAGTCATAGGCAATAACATATAATACTTCACGATATTCTGGCCTTATATTATAGTTTTATGATTATTGGGGAAATAACGACAGTTAAAAATACTTAATACTTATTATAAGTACTAAGTATTTTGTTAATTCTTTGCCACCGGTATTGTTATCTGACCGAGTGGTCAAAGGCGTTGGCTTGTATTAAAATGAATATGTTCGCGTGAGTTCGAATCCCACTGGGGTCACCTTTTTTTTTTAGAGTCATTATTTTTGTAACTAATGACGTTGTTTTTTCAATTACTAAAATTAATTTATACTATACGAATCCTATTTTCCCTCTGAAATATGACATTTGAATAAATTTCAATATAATGTAAGAGATGTACGGCTTTTCAAGAAGCACGGCGGGGTATTTTTGTTTCGTGTTGCCGGTGTGTTCTTACGATACCAGCATGTGACCAGGGGTCTTGCCGCAATGATTTTTTCGTGACCGCCATCGTCTGCCATTGTGTAACATTTCGACAGAACCACCCTCACCCGATTCGGCTGCATAGAGCGAGCAGTACCACTCATGGAGCGTGTTTCTTCCGGGGAACTTAAACGGTATTTACCGCTAAGTTGCCCATTCGAAAAATCAAGATAACGCTAATTAACGCTAAGTATTGTAACCGCAAAAACCTTCACTAACAGGTTTGTTAACTTGCCAAGTAGAAACAGTCACCCGTTAAATATTAACGCTAAGTTCTTGTGACCCGGAAGTTTACACGTACACCCTGGATTCTATGCATTGTGAGGCAGTCTTTTTCAAATGCCGTGGCCCATCGATTAGGACGCTTACACACTTAGCGGTAACTTTTCGCGAGTAGAAACGGTGGGTGGGGAGATCAAAAAGTTAGCGGTTATTACCCCGTTAAGTTAACTTAACGTTAACTTTGCAGTGCCCCAGTTAAACACGCTCATGCATGCACCCCATCCATGTTGCTTAAAGTTAAAAAGTGGGGTGACGGGGATGAGACATAACCTGAAATCTAATATACAGAATTCATGAGATAATAAGAGATATTACTAACACAACAATCAGTTGTTGAAAGATATCAACGTGGAGCAACTGTTACAACTTTCAATATTGTACAGTTCAAATAGAAGTATTGAGTATAATGTCATGCTGGGTTTGAGTAGGAACTACAAGGATGTGTATGGGTGTGGGGGAGGGGTTGAAACGGTATGTACCATGTGCTTTTTACCTTTTCGTGTTTTTGACACCTTTATCTGCATTTGAGACCTTTTCGTGATTTTGACACCTTTTTCTGTATTTGAGACCTTTTCGTGAATTTGACACCTTTATCTGTATTTGAGACTTTTTCGTGATTTTGACACCTTTTTTGTATTTGAGACCTTTATCTGTATTTGGGCCCTTTATCCACATTTGAGACCTTTATCTGTATTTGACTCCTTCATCAATATTTGAGACTTTTTTTCTGTATTCGAGCCTATCATCAAAATGTGAGACCTTTATCTGTAGTTGAGCCCTTTAACCACATTTGAGACCTTTACCACATTTGAGCCCTTTATCAACATTTGAGACCTTTATCTGTATTTGACTCCTTTATCAACATTTGAGACCTTTATAAGTATTTGAGCACTTTATCAACATTTGATACCGTTATCTGTACTTGACACCTTTTTATAATTATTTGACGTCCATTTTATTATTTAAGACCTGTTCGACCTAAATGGCCGGCCACAACAGTGTTCCCTAGGGTAGGGTTAGACTTAAAGGAAATCCTTACCATGGAACTTTAGCGCTCAGACATGTAGCATTATTATTATACAGACCACATCCGTAGGTATAAATGTTTAAAAGTGCCGCGTTAAAGACAAACTCGGATTAGAAAGAAGAAAAAAATCACCTGTATGGACGTCGCCATATTGATCGAAGATATGACGAAATAGTTACGAGATTTCCACATCTCTGTTCAATGTATTGATATATTCGATTGATGCATTGAATTTCCGTGTGATCACGTGCAGCGACATGTTGCTGATGACGCGGTTTTAGTAACGATGAGGTCACAATAACGGGTATGGCTATCCCATCAGCACTTTCGACACAGACAACTGGGCGCGAATTTCAAATAATCACAGGTTGGGGATGTGCAGTTTAAATTTGTTTTATTGAATATTATAGTTCCGTGTTCAATTAAACTGGTCAATATACATAAGATAATTATTTTCCTACCATATAATGCTTGGTTTCATGAATAGCACCGTTCTCCTGTAAGGGTTGTCCAGATCTGGTTCTGGCTAATCAGCGGGCATATTTACCTACCAAAGCAGTCACTTGTATTATTGTTTATAGACTGTTGAAAAGATATCTAGAACTGTAACTTGGCCAATAGGTATGTCTGTCTCCTCTTAAAATTGACCATGTGATCAGTACTCAGAAGATATTTTGCTGTTTTTCATCTGTTCCCGTCAAGCTAAATGTACATTCGGCTTTCACTTCATCTCTAGAAAAGATAACCAGTAATCAAAGCTTCTCAGACCAATTTGTTATAAATTCGTAGCTGAGATTTAAAGCTACAATTGTGGAATATTTCATAAGACTGGCTTTATAATATTAGGAGGTAGAACTTATTGAACGACCCTCGTATTATTACATTGTGGATTTGTGTTATATTTAGAGCTATGGTTTTGATACTTAAACGTAATCGTCATGGTATTTATGATTAAGGGGTTTCATGATTGAAAATGCTAGCGTATTCCGCTGTATGTGCTTGCAAACATGCGCACTTTGACGAGCGTACTTTTGACGCAAGCTGTCGCGTTTAAAAATTCAACAACGCACGCAATAAATGCGAAAATCAGTCGTGCGCGGCGGCAAGACAATTTAATGGTCGATTTTTACATCATCCCACCATATAATCCGTCGGCTCTTTGCCGGTTGCAAATGTGATCAAAAACTAGCCTTGGTGCGCTGTATACAAACTAAACACTGACAGGTAAAACCCGTTATCAATGTAGACGGAGGGTGCATAACGCGATTGACTAGTCAGTAGGCCGTATACGGCCATATTGACCTCCTATGTTTGAAACTATTATTACTCAAAAATATCCTATTTCTAGTTTATCTAAATTATCCTTTATTTAATAACCTAACTAACACTGAATGAAACCCTATTTGTAAGATTAATTTCTTATTGAAACCCCATTTGCAAAAGCACGATATTTGTGAGATATAGTGGGAATCTCATTGAATGATATGAACATTGTCCTCTTTTAATCTATCGAAATTACTCTTATATTTAATAACTTAATACTGAAAAAAATCCTGTTTGTAAAATCATCTTCTTAGTGAAACCCATTATAGTGGTCCCTTAAACCCGATTAGGCCTAAATGTTACACTTTAACAAAAGACTGCGGTCTTAAAACAAAACTCAACATTAACAAAACAAATTAAAAAAAGAATAATCAAAAGGAAACCAAAACAAACAAATAAACAAGTAAATAAACTAACGAAAACAAAAACAAACACTACTGCAAACAAGCAAAAACAAAAAAGATAAATTAACAACACTAATAACAAAAACAATATAGCTAGTATATTACCATTTTCCTAATTTAATAAATATCTTGTTATGGGCATTGTTTCTACCTTCAAAAGGGAACAGGCGTAGGTGAATATGAGGGAATAATTCAAATTGATTTAGATGATTTTTAGGGAAAAGTGTACTTTAAGTCCCAGATTCTGGACTGTACTAGTATCGTCCGATACTGGAACACCCAGTATCGCTCGATACTGGTACAAAGTCAGTATTCCAGTATCGGCCGATACTTGCACATATAAAATGTTCCAGTATCGACCGATACTGGAACAGTAAAATCGTACCAGTATCGACCGATACTGGCAACATTTATGTTCCAGTATTGAACGATACTGGTATACCAGTATTTGGGACCTAAAGTACACTTTTTTCCAACTTTTTATTCAAAAATTGATATGATTTGAAAGCATGATATGCTGTTCAAAGCTTGTATTTTACCAGAAGTCGATATGTCGTGTCAGTTTGAATTTATGGCGTGTAAATGCAAAGTTCATTTGTAAATGTAAATTCTATGCAAATTAGGATGTACCTAATCTATCACCCCAAATCCTTGCAACTTTCAGGACTTGAAAGCTCAAACATCTGTCTTTAAATTTATCGAAACAATTCCAATCCTTAACGTAGCTATTTTCTCTGTAAACTGCTGTCCTATGAGGTAGTTTAACTAAACTCGTACGCCTTGAATGATTACTCAACCGTGCCCTGTGCAAGCTACGTGCAAATCCTGTAGTGTTACAATCACCCGTACACTTGAGGAAGTCGGTCGATATCTAAAATAATCCATTTTGTTTTAAGTTCAAACCACGAGAATACGGCCCGCTGTCGTCGCTAAAACAGTCAAACTCCAGGTCAAAAAAAGAGAAGGTTTTTGGATGGACGGCATCCAACATTCAACGAATGCATGGATTGAACCAGAAAAATATAGACTTCTATTTGTTCCGTTTTAGGGGGCTGACATTTTCTTCGGTAGTGGGGGTCCATTACGGTTCCGTTCCCTTTATATTCTGAGATTTTTTTGACCACGGATATGCCCTAGTATCCGGGGTAATATATCATGACTTTCTTTGGCTGATTTATTTGATTTAGTGCACCACGCCTGTGTATTTTCTAGCCCAGCTACTATATAGGATCGCTGGCCAAGGACCGCTCAAGACCCGCCGCGCCAGGGGTGGTATCCTGGTTTTGTCCATAGTGGAAGAACTTGGTACAAGCATGGTATTAGTGGGTACTTTAGAAACGCAGTTATTACAGTTGTTGCTGTTTTTCTTGTGTTAATGTTCATAAATGATAAATGAATAATATTCATATTGTTTGCTGGTCAAACGAGTGAATTCCATAGGATATTAACGAAATTAGCTAAAACTATTCTGACAGAAAATGTTCAAAGTTTACTCATACAAAAGTTTATTTAGATTCAATTAAATTGGATAATTTTCTGGGTGGAAAGAAGCCCAAAGTCTTACTTTTGAAAGTTGTTGTGTTGAGAAATTCACACTTTAACTTCAATTTGTCATTGGAATTAGTACTGTTTCAAATTTGGTTAAAGTCAAAAGTCACTGAAAGTCACCGCGTGTGTAAATTCATTTGAATAAATTGTAGACAGACTGCCTCAGGGTTTTCCCAGCGTGCGGTCAATGTGTTGAATTGAACAATACTTGGGTGGAATTATTTTAGCCCAACGCGCGACTTTTCAATGTTCTTGCGTTAAGAAACTCAATGTTTGAACTTGAATTTGCCAATCATGGGATGTTTGTTATATAAATGGGAATGTTACATGGATATCGGTGTGCGCAAAATGCAAGTTTTAACTACATATACATGGTGCCTACGGAGGAATAATCAATGTCGTCTCATAGTTCTCAACGGACTTGTCACAGATGATCATGACGATAGACCTCCTCTCGCCGACTCTAAACTAAAAGACCTCTGAACTAAGACCCAACTATAAAACCCTAACCCAAGGCCTAATAACACATGTACTGACTTACATGGATATAGTATATGGACATGGGGTAGCCTACCCGGATTTAAGGGCACATGATGTTCCTGTATTATAATATGGGGTATCTGGAAAATTAATGGCACCTGTGATAACTGAATTTTAAGAGTACACATCCCATGTACCCCCAACCCGAGAACCGCCCAACCTACGAACCGTGAATTCTAGTATAATATATTTCTGTCTTTCAGTCTTTCTACTCGCGTACGCCATCGCCTCGAATATACGCATGCGTTACGTTTATGTTCCACAATCAATGCATGCCGCACGGTAGTAAATGTCTCGTGGAAGAGTAAGCACATAATATTTTATACACAGCCAAATCCCTATGCCAAAACACTCTCATATACCCATACTATTAATATATCATATTGCTATCCGTGTTTTGTTTTGTAGATACGAATGATCAGAATCTTCTGTCGCTGGTCGTAGATGGTACACAAAGTAGTCCATTGCATACATCATATGTGGTCTAATGTAATGGCACGAAATAAGGTAGTCAGAACAGCACTTCATTTTCTGAAATATAATAAAAGGAAAAGTTCAAGTGAGTGAAAGAATTATGTTGGATTTATTTAGTCCCCTGCATACTTTAAAATAGTAATAGAGATTGAGTTTTAAAAATAACAAAATAATTTACAATTAAGTAAATAATAAAAACAATATACCAAGGTCATATCGTTTTATTTGTGTATAATCGTTTGTATTTGTGTATTATGATTAAATTAAATTTTGCGGATTGTTACCTATCTGTGAGCAAGAAATCACTTTGTCCATAACAAGTTTTGTTGTGTCGAAGAATAACTAGGAAAATAGTATTTAAAAATTTGGAATACCTATTTGAAGATATTTAAGAGACATTCTCACAGAGACCCTTTTTGACCCTGTACGAAGATTATGGAGCTAATCAGAAATGGAAAACTAAATAAAACCGTTTAAAGAAATAACTAACATTTAAAAATGTCAATAATCAATAAGTTAGATCAATTTTTGTGCGAGACGTCATTTATGGGTTAACGAGACTAATATAATACCAAACGTTACAGACGGGTATGAAACCCCGGGTACCTACACTCCATGCTATAAGTCGTCGCTGTTCTGACATACCGGCACATCACTTTACTTAATTCTGTTGTGATGTGCCGGTATGTCAGAACAGCAACGAAGTGTATGAACTTCAGTTATATTCGCTCTACTTCGGTATCGAGCACTCTTGCTGCTGTTTATGATAACTTTTTACAGTGTATAATACAAATAACTCATGCAAGTTGTGTCACTTTTTTGTCTTTTGCTTCAAAATTCTAAAACACTTTAGATACATATCCCAAAAATGACAGATATATAGAAGAAAATGTGTTTTATTACGTCTCAACCTACTTTCTGTAATTTGTGTCGAGCATACTTGTAGTACCAATCAGGAATAATATCGTCGTTCATAACTTGTGTTACACCAAAAGGTAAAAATCTAGTTCTATTGAGGGAGTCTCTTGAGTCTGCCGCTACTACGCCTACATTCTGAAGGCACAATCCCATCATTACGTCTTCAGACGAATCTCTTATTGGACACACATGCTTATCTTTAAGACCAATTTCAACAAATTTCTCTACTGCAGTTTTGCTCAATAGATACCCAGCTCCACCACTCATATAACCATTTTGAACATGTGGTTTAAAATGATGTCCAAAATACAACGGATCACTGGAATTTTTGTCACGTAAGAAGTATTTCAAATTCTCAACTATAACGTATGTATCATCGTCTACTTTCAAGAACCAATCGTACGAATCTGTATAGTTATGATCATAGATATATTTGAATGCAGCTCTGGTTTTATTCCATAAAGCAGCACGTCCTTCGTTAACGTCCAGACCGACAGCTGGGAAGGTTTTGTTTTCTTGAGAGCTCATGTAGAGTGTCTTATCACACCTAGATCCCCATGTATTCCTGACGTGTAGTGCTTTTGACATTAGAGTTTGTGGCGACGTCATTATCCAACATAATACTCGTACTCTTGTAAGAAAATGATCTTCTGTGTTTGCCTCTGTAGAAATGAAACAATAAATCAGAACTCATCAAATATTTGTGTGAATAACGCAAATTAGCTGACAATGGTTTAAATTGATATTATTGATTTAAAATAATCATGGGTTTTCCTCTTTAATTCTAGAATAAGATGTCGCTTTTATGCTTGATTACAAAATCCACAATTTTTTTTTTATTGGGGTATTATTATTTCAAATATTCTAAGTGTAATATAGCGCAGATGGCGGTGACACATTGGTACAAGTTGTCCATGGGTTCTGTATGGAAGGTTATACCACCCTGAAACCACCCAACCAGTGGACCACCAGTGTTATTGTTCCTCTACCACAGAAAGGGGACCTCTCTCTATTGACTAACTATAGAGGAATATCTCTTTTGTCAATTGAAGCTAAAGTATATAACAAGATCCTGCTCAACAGAATTAGAGATTATGTCGACCCCATCTTTAAGAATAACCAGGCTGGCTTTCGCCCTGGCAGAAGCTAGCAAATCCACATCCCAAGGAAGATCGTGGAAGGGTTTAAAGACCAGCAGCTACCTCTCACAGTCACATTCATAGACTTTAAGAAAGCCTTCGACTCCATAAACAGGAAAGTAATGTTTGCAGTATTGCGACATTACGGAATCCAGTGCCTCAAAAGAAGTGCTGTGACGGTCGATGGCAGTATCTCTGATCCTTTTGCTGTCTCCACTGGAGTGCTACAGGGTGACGTTCTGGCTCCATTCCTATTTGTGATATTGGTAGACTACCTATGGAAGAAGGCCACATCTGATCTTGACTCAGGAGTTGTGGACTCATCCACGTCATTCGAGGCGTCATCCTGCCGTTGTTCTCAACGACCTAGACTTTGCTGATCACATTGCCTTACTCGAGACAACAATTCCACGAGCCCAGACGCAGCTGACAGAAACTGCTGCCGCAGCAATATCATTGGCGTCTTCATTAGTGTATCTAAAACGGAGTACACGACTGCCAACTGCAATCCTCACCCAACACTTCAAGTCTATGGGGATACCATCAACCATGTGACAAATTTCAGGTATCTTGGCTCTATGATGGCATCGGGTGCAAGTGATCTTAAAAGACTCAAGGAATTGGCATGGTGCGCATTCTGGAAGTTAGATTGTCTCTGGAGGAGCCCTCAAATAAGTATCACAACAAAGATGAAATTATTAAATACCACCGGTGTGACTATCTTACTGTATGGATGTGAATCCTGGGTGATATCTCAAGATATGAAATGCAAAATAAATGCCTTCGCTAACTCTTGCTACAGGATAATGCTAAACATCAAACGTATGGATCATATCCCAAACACCACAATATATGACATGACCAAGTCAGAGCCTCTTATCCACCGTGTACAGCGCTGTCAGCTGCAATTCCTTGGCCATATACTCCGTCTCCCTGATGAAGAGTCTGCTAAAAGGTTTGCCACCTACGCACCAACACATGGCCGAAGGAGGCCTGGTTGTCCTTGCACAACATATCTGACATATATACAACGCTTACTAGAAGACAATGACGGCATGATTCAAGAACGACAGATCGTCACTCTTGCTCAAGACCGTCGTGCATGGAAGAAACTTGTGGTCGCCTGCTCTGCAGCCGAAGGATGATGATGATGATGATAGCGCAGCAATGCACTACTTCATATTTTCAAATGCACTACGCGGTTGCAGAATGCACCGTTCACTATGTTGAACAATTCATAGGCACTTTCCTCAGTATTAGAATGCCACCGAAGATGACCATGCCAGAATGATTGATACCGACCTTGACTCATACATAAGGGGTGTTCTTTCTGAAACAAACGTATGCTATACTCTGTTTGGCCATCTCGAGACAGTGACGTAACCGCGTATTCTACTAATTGCATCACATAACGCGCGCGCATACTCGCGGCGCTGGCGTACAAACACGAGCGTTGAAAGGCGGAAGATACACACGCGTGCGTAAAAGCTGCGCCTGTTCTGTTACGTCACTGTCTCGAGATGGCCAAACAGAGTATAGATATGTTTTATTTTATTTTATCGCCGCGTCCTGATAAATATAATTCATGAGATTATGTGGAAAAAAATTGTATGAGTTATAGATGAGGTGACCGTTGTTTACATCAGTAGTGTTTACAAATTGATTAGCGCCTGGTCTAAAGACATGCTAGAGGTACTAGTCCATGACTACTGCATACATTACTATATGAAAGCAAAACACACATCACTGAGCGCCAATTTTAAAAGCACATGCCCTTATGGTGCGCACGCAAACCGCCGGGCAACCAGATTTAGTGCCTGGTCTCTCATTGTGCTTGGGGATGCATACCATGACTACTGCACTATTACACCGTAAGCATGGTAAGTAATGATCAATCAAGTGTGAATTAAAGTACCGTTCCCTGTAGGTGCGCACGCAAACCGCCGGGCACTACGTCACCGGTCACACCATCTATATCAATTATGTTTTAGTATAATAATATGGTAACGTTAATAGGTTAATATGGTTAAGAACACAACTATGAAGAGTTCATTTCCAAAAGTGGCTACAAACAGAATTTAGTTGAAATTATGTAAAATAGTTAGAATTTCTTGATCAAACTGTTTTGAAAGATCGTAGGAAATTGCTGCTGCAAAATTGTCCAAAGAAAATTTGACATAAAGTAGTCACACGATTTAACCACTTTTGGAAACATACTCTTCGTATTGATATTGATACTGATATTGATATTTCTCAAGACTGACTGTTCACATTTCCAAACAGCTTTACATTGTGTGACTACTAACTATGGAGAGTTAATCATCAAAATACCCATTTCTATTCCCGAATATCAAATGGTATGAGATCGAGAACGTGGCAATGGGAAGATGTAGGCCTACGCAAACGACAAGCAAGGTCTTGCGAGGAGGGTTCAAACTCGCTAGTCATAAGGGACGATAGTCATAAGGGTCACTGGTCATAATGGTCGCTACTAATAAGGGTCGCTAGTCATAAGGGTCGTTAATCACAATTCAAATAAAGGTTCGTCATTCATAAGGTCCGTTAGTCATAATGGAAACAAAGGTTCGCTAATCATAATGCAAAAAAGAACCACTAGTCATAATAAAAATAAAAGCCAACTAGTCATAATTAAAAAAGGTCCGCTAGTCATAATGGAATAAAAGGTTCGCTAGTCATAATATGAAAAAAGGTTCGCTATAGCTGGGGAGCGGGAGCCCATTTTAGGTTTTTTTGGTCGCGGTATGCTGGCACAGGGAGACATATACCAAAATGTTCCTTGAAGTCTGTAGCATACAACCTAGGTGGACATCCTTGCCAATTCGGATGTTAAGTTGACCTTTGACCTCGATTTTGGTTCAAAGTTTACGTTTGTTTCAATGGGACGTAAACACTTTAATTTAACATGGAAAAAAATATATAAAAACATATATTGACCATAAAAAGTATATCATATTGTTCGGCTGACTGTTTTGAACGGAAACAAATCCATCACAACTTTAACTTTAGATGTTTTATCATTTCCCAATGAATTACAACATTTTTTTAAAGCAGGAAAAAAGGGAATTTTGGCCGGATTTGTGAATAATTGCCAATATTTTCCTAACCGAGAACATTTTTAGAGATTACACAGGGTGTTTTCAAATTTAAATTGAAACACCGTCAGTTTGTTATTGATTTTGCTTGTTAGAAATGTATATAGAATGAAACATGCCATGTTATAATCTAGTAGATGTATGAACTAGACAGTTCATCCATTCTCTATTATAAATAGCAAAAATCATCGGGTACATCTGGTTTGATGGAAAGGTTAAACACGCTTACAATGCGTGTTAGAACATGTGTATAAATCATCCAATTTTAAACTGATTATAGTTCTAGTTAATAAAAGAATTATTTTGCTTGTCTAAATAATTCCGATTTGCGTATGCACTAAGGTTGCCGGCACGTTTTGTTTCCGGCTTTGCAGACGGCCCGTGGTTTTAAGTTTTTAAACCAATCCCGAGTTGGGATTCCCCAACCCGCGAAATTTGTTTTGTTGTCCAGTCAGGCATATCTCTTCCGGTTTGGCCTTTTTTCCCTTGTCTCCTATGTCTCCTAGACAGGTCATATCGTATTCTGATTTCAAACCAGAAGGATCATAAATGTTATTCATCGGAGATTAGAGATTGGTGTGGTTAACCTTCTATTTCTAGTTCTACATTCATTCATCAATAGGTTTTTTAAACCTTTGTTTTTCGTCTCCGATCGCTTATTGTGATATCAATTATCATCACATCTTCTTGAGTTTGATTTCCTTTTGTAAGTACTTTATATAACTGATAATATAACTATAATTTGAGCTCGAAATCAAACCGAATCCACGCCAAAAATGCCGGCGGCAAAGAGAAAGGCAGTGGATCAAGGAACAAATTATTCTCGAGATCGGCAAACTAGATCCCAAGCAAGGGCTATTGACGATCTTCTCCGCTCCCGCCCGTCAACAAGCGGGATTAATCAAGCAGTTGCCGTAAATGTCAACAGCAGTCAAACGCAGGCAAAGCCAACACGGGGTAGGGGTCGTGGTCGTGCCCCAATTCGTGCCCGTGGACGCGGCAGAGCCAGAGGCCGCGGACGAAATATCTCTGTTTCTGTACCTCGTCGGCAAGTCGCCCACAAAACAACCGTGAAATCGAACTTGAACCTGAGGATGTCTTGGACATAAACATCGACGAGGAAGACGCACTTCGCATCGAAATAGACGATGCAGATCATCAGGAAGCCGGGGTTTCTCAACAACAGCAGCTGCCGGTTCAATCGCCGATGATACCGCAACAACAACAACAAGCCGTCTCCATGCGACCAATAAGCACATCCGGGTCATCGAACTTACCAAGTGGAAATCGCCGCCATGATGGAAATCAACCAGGCGCAAATTCGGCAGGCAGTAGCAGAAATGTGAGCCGAAATGTGTCTTTCCAAAGCCAACCCAGGACGGACCAACTCATTCAGGGAACAGCTGGTGAGGATGCTTTAAATAATTTTGGGCGGGTTGTTACTGGGGGGATTGATTTTCGTTTCAATAACTATGATAATGCAAATAATGTGCAAAATCTCGATGTTAACTACGACAATTTGAGTTCTAGCATTGGCGCTGGTATTGATTCAATTAGACGTAATACTACTGCTAATAATAATAGTGTACAGTTCAACGAAATGGGGGGTTCATCCGTAGGTTTTCCAGGCATGTCATATCACCAACCACAGGCACTTACGTCAATTTGCAGCCCCCTGGGCGAATGCCTTCCCCCGAATCTGCGTGAAAAAATTGTTAAGGGTGACTATGTGGACTTCAGTCTCTTGCTTGATAAAGGCGAAGCTCAAGCTGTTTCACACCAAAACGAGTCCTCAGTTCTTGAGGTAAATGCAATGGGTCAAGTAGTGATGAGGGAGGTAAAGCCGCAACAAAAAATAGGTTCAATTCATTCTTGGACAAACGCTTTCTTTGTATTTACTGCTGTTTACTTGTCCGCTCACCCTGATCGTACGCAAGAATTATTGAAGTATGGCCAAATAATTAGGACAGCCTCAGCTCGATTTCAAGGCTATGGCTGGCGGCAATATGATACTCAGTTTCGTTTACGCAAACAAATTCATCCCCATACTTCATGGGCCACAATGGATGGTGAACTATGGAATTTATACATCGCAGTTCCAACACCATCCATTTCCTCAAATCAGAGGGTGAACCGTGGAGGTCATTCTTTTCGTGGCTCATGTAGAGGACAGTCTGGGTCGGGTCAACATGCCTCCAGCTCTCCGGGGATATGCTTCGCATTCAACAAAAAAGGTTGCAACCGTAACCCATGCAAGTTCAACCACATTTGCCAAGCATGTAATACCGGGGGCCATGGGGCTTCATCATGTAGAAAGGGCGGCAAAAAATAGTGGCAATCCGCCATATGTATGCAAAATGCAGGGGCTCAAACTGTTCCAAGGTCATGATACTTTTAACTGCCTTTGTTGTCCTTATCCATCTCCTATTAATCTTGATCGTTTACGCCCATTGTTAGCTTTTTATCCGAACAAAAAGGCTGCCAATATTATTGATGAGGGTTTTTCGAAAGGTTTTAAATTGGGATTTGAGGGTGATAGGAGTCCAAGGGAGGGACAGAATCTAAAGTCAGTCGATTTAAAACCTTCTGCAGCTCGGGATAAGTTATTGAAGGAGGTTAACCTCAAACGAATGGCGGGACCCTTTATTTCACGCCCGTTACCAAACCTTATACTTTCACCAATAAGTTTAGTTCCGAAATCGGAGGCTGGTAAATTTCGTTTAATACAGCATTTATCTTACCCGGAGGGCAGTTCAATCAATGATGGTATCAACAAAGAATTGTGCACCGTTCATTATGCAAAATTTGATGATGCGGTAAAGTTGGTGTCAAGAAATGGGAAGGGCGCTTTGATGGCAAAAGCGGATGTAGAATCAGCTTTCCGGCTTTTACCTATTTCGCCTTGTGATTTTGAGCTCCTGGGGGATTAAATTTGGCAGTGAATTTTTTGTTGACAAAGCTCTTCCAATGGGGGCATCATGCTCTCCATTTTAGTTTGAAACCTTTTTCCACATTCCTAGAATGGGCTGGTAAAAGGGAAGCCGGTACTGAAAATATATCTCATTATGTCGATGATTTTATTTTATTTTCCACTTCAGAGGGAGGGTTGTCATGTCAATATATCGTCGATTGTTTCAATAAGGTGTGTCGTGAGTTAGGGGTTCCATTAGCCAAAGACAAATCAGTCGATCCTACAACAAAACTTGTATATTTGGGCCTTGAGATAGATTCAATTCGTCAGGTTATTTCAATACCTGCGGAAAAATTAGTGAAAATCACAAACAAGGTTCAGACTGC
Source organism: Ophiura sarsii (assembly GCA_035610835.1). Lineage (NCBI taxonomy): Eukaryota > Metazoa > Echinodermata > Ophiuroidea > Amphilepidida > Ophiuridae > Ophiura > Ophiura sarsii. The sequence goes on along the minus strand of CM069452.1, from coordinate 20,292,141 downwards.
ACACGATTCATCAAAAATCACTTTACGAGAACTGCAATCAATTATAATAGGATCCCTTTCCTTTGTATGCAAGGCGGTAAATCCAGGACGCGCCTTTTTGCGCCGCCTTATTGACTTATCTTGTGGTGTTAAACAACCTTGGCATAAGACTCGTATTACGAAAGGTGCTTTATGCGATTTAAAAATGTGGCTAGTTTTTTTGCGTAGTTTCAACGGTAGTGCGATTATTCCGGAACAATTTTGGTGCGAAGATCGCGATTTGCAATTTTTCACAGATGCAAGTGGCGAAATAGGTTTTGGAGGGTTTTTTCAACGAAATTGGTTTCAAGGTCACTGGCCAGAAAAGATCAAATCAGCAAAACGCTCAATCGCTTGGTTAGAATTTTTTCTAGTAGTTGTTGCAATAGTGTTATGGGGGGAGTTGTTGAAGGGAAAGCGCGTGATTATACGTTCAGATAATGCAGCCGTGGTAGCTATTGTTAATAAATAATCATCAAAATGCCCGGAGATCATGAAATTAGTTCTTTTTTTTGTTCTTCAATGCCTAAAGTTTAATGTTGCTTTTTCTGCGCGTCACATTCCAGGTGTTAAAAATAATATCGCTGATGCATTATCACGCTTTCAGATGGACCACTTCTGGATAATTGCGCCGGAATCATCAGTAGCGAGTGCTCAAGTACCGGAATTCCTTTGGAACCTTTAGAGGCGGAAGCTAATAGACTAATTCATGCATCCATGGCTAAGAGCTCAAATGCGACTTACCGTTGCGGAGTGGAAAGTTTATTTATTCCGCACACGTCTAGGCGTTACTTGCGTGTGGCCCGCTCCTATTTCCCACATCATAGCTTTCATTTCACACTTATCAATTGAGGGAAAAGCTCCTTCCACAATCGGCACTTACTTAGCCGCAATTGCATTTGTCCACAAGGTTAATGGGTGGGTGGATCCTACGGACAATTTTGTGATCACAAAATTAAGGGAAGGTTCCCGACGTTTAAAGGGTCAACCTGACACTAGGTCATCTATCACTATTCCTATTCTGAGACGTTTATGTCAATCTTTACAAGGTATTTGTACCTCAATGTTTGAGGTTTTATTATTTAGGGCCTCATTTGTCTTAGCTTTTTTGGGTTCTTAAGAGTGGGTGAATTTACTGCAGTTTCTAAAGGCACAGACTTAACTCGTATTTTGAATGTCAGGGATGTCACTATCAAAGAAGGTTGTATGGATGTTGTCATTAGGTTTTCTAAAACAGCCCAGAGAGGCGAGTCAGTAACTCTCCGTTTCGAGCGAAGTCACAACGATATTTTATGTCCTGTGAATTCAATGGCGGAATACTTAAACGCCAGACCGACGGTGGAGGGCCCTCTTTTTATTCACTTTCATACATCTCCTCTTACACGTTATCAGTTTGATAGCTTATTAAAGAAAGGCATTAGAACAATTGGTTTGGAGCCTAGGAATTTTTCTCCTCACAGCTTTAGGATTGGAGCAGCCACAGCCGCAGAGTAGGGGGGGGGGGGGGGGGGGGGGGGGGGTACCAGTTGAATCTATTAAATCAATGTGTCGGTGGCAGTCTTCAGCGGTAATGCTGTATATTAGGCCACACCGTATCATTCATTCAAGTGCCTGGTCTGAGGTTTTGTAATTTAACCGGCATCTATAATATAGTATAAAAGGGGTCACATGTTGCATCTGTTTTGCATTATTTTGATCTATATTTTAACCTTTTGCCTTTTCTTCTTTTTTTTTGCTCCTTTTTTCTTCCTATCTTTGTGTTGCTTTTTCTTTTTGCTTTGTTTTCCAATAAACAAACTTTTTTGCACAGGCCTAACCTGGATCACGGGTGATAGTATCATCAAGTGGGCCGGTCTACACATACCACATCTGAAAGGTAGTGGTTCAACTCATTGGCTTGGTGAGAGCGGTGCCCGGCTAGGCCGAACCACAGAGTTGGTACAGTCTTATTTGTATACACACCCTTTTCCTAATACACTAATCATACATGCAGGCACAAATGACATGTACTCAGGCACAATCTTTGATATCAGGCAACGTGTGTTGGATACATTAACTATGTTTCGAAATTTATTACCTCAAACTAGGATAGTGTGGTCTGACATTAATGAGGCGCTACTATCATGACGAGGAAAAGGATGGGGGAGGAAAAACTTGCCTAATTACTCTGAACAAATATGCAGCTAAGGTGTGCAAATCGCTAGGTAGGGCATGTGTGGTTCGCCATTTAATATAAGGTGATCTTTCCAGCCAAAAAAAGTCTGTATAGGTACGACGGGCTGCATCTGTCTAATGAAGGTAGTGCAGTCTTGAGAGACTCTATTCAGAAGGCTCTGTTGTATTTCAATCAATTCCTTATCAATATAACCTTCACCACTCCACCAGTCTAGTTTAAAAACTTGGTAGGCTCTCTATATAAGGTTATTTTCCACGAACGCGGGGGGGGGGGGGGGGGGGGGGGGGGGGGTTGTCAAGTCCCCTAATTAGGCCCTTGTTTGGCAGTGTGGTATACACTTTTTGATGATCACCCGAGTCACTTCATAATTGTTTTAGGTCAATTTCATATTTACTTTTCAGATATATATTGGATAAACAGTTTATCTTGATTACTACCATTGCGGTGGGAAAAGTATGTTCGGTTTATAACTTCCTCAGGTGCCACCTGGTTAAATTAAATCGCCCTAAACTTTTCTTGGACATACATTATTTGATTTGATTTTGGTGTCATGCAATGATTTTTTGTTTATCTTGGATAACATTGTGGTGGGGAAAGTTTGTTTGATTGTAACCTCCTCAGGGTGTTACCTGGTTAAATTCAATCGCCCTAAACTTTCCTTGGACATACATTATTTGATTTGATTTTGGTGTCATGCAATGATTTTTTGTTTTTCTTGGATAACATTGTGGTGGGAAAAGTTTGTTTGATTGAAACCTCCTCAGGGTGTTACCTGGTTAAATTCAATCGCCCTAAACTTTTCTTGGACATACATTAAATGATTTTAATTTGGTGTCATGCAATGAATTTTCATAATTGTTTATCGATGGATAACAATTGAGCGTAAAACGACCAAGTGTCGTCTGATTTTTCACAATATTATTCTATGTGTCATTATGAACTATAAATTACAGACACAATAGAATGGAGTGACCTTTGAAGGTCGGATTATGATTTAATGAACTAAATCACAAAGTACATTTTAAAAATGTGCAACTATCAACTAACCATTTGTGGTCTAGTCTCCACTTGACAATTATATGTGTCACCATCAACTTGACAATTATATGTGTCACCATGAACTTTCAATATGGACACATTACATCAAGTGTTTATGCATTTCAAATCATAAAAGTACATTTTTAAAATGTTTGACTTTTAACTCCTTTTGTCAGAAGTGAGTTTGATTGATTTATGGTATTTTATTAAATGCATTTCTGGTTTGTAGCGGAATAACGCTTCACATATACATTTCGCGTACGTGTTCTTATTGCAACCCTAGTGTCTGGCAGCAATGAGCAAGCTGGCAACCAATTCAACAGTATCCGTCTGACAATCGGGCTGACAATTGACACATGTTTTAGTGAAATAGTTCTCATGGTGTCGTACTGTGCAGCGCATGATGTCACGCCGGATTTGCATGATTAATAAATTGCACTATTGTTCGTGATTATAAAATACAAACTATTACCTAGTAACATCATGCTTAAATGTATAACTAACAATTATATACACTAAAATCACCACTTTGTCATTGATAAATGTCATTTCAACATTGTTAGTCTTTAGGTCAAAAATGCCATTGTAAGGAACTGTTCTTGATAAAAAAAATACACACGTTTAAACACTCCTTTTGGATAATTTTAGATAACACACCCCTTTTTTGGAAAATGTCACACATTTCACACCAAGATTACCTTTTTATGTCAATTTGGTAGGCGATCACCCATTGACCACTACTTTGTAAGCTTTCTCTGCCATACTTTTAAAGGTCCGTATGCACAAAAGAGTTAGACCGGGTCTAAAGTTAGACCTGGTGACATTTATTCATGCCTCAAAATCTGTTTTCCTCTGCATTGTCATGAGATATGTTGTGCTATTTTTGAACTTTGCATCCGAATCTTTACAATTTGTTAGCTTATTTGAGAAAGAAATGTAATTAAAGGTGTTCGTTCACAAAAACTAAAATTCACTTAGACCAGGTTAAACTTTAGACCCGGCCTAACTCTTTTGTGCATACGGACCTAAGACCAAACCCCTCAGACTATCACACTATCATACCTTTAATATCATCACTTTGCCGGCGAATTCCCGTTTGATATATGCTTTAATATCTTCTCTCTAGCATTTCACACTTTATAATAAATAACTATAATCTATTTATATATTTGGTCCTATTTCGTTTTTCTTTGTACGTAATTCATGATATTACACACTAAAAACTGTTATTATTTATAAAGGTTAATTATCAAGAAAAAGAGCGATTTTTTATTTTTGCACTCGGTTTTTCAATACGCAGTATCTTAAACTTACAAGCGAATTGCAAAGTGAAAATCGTACATTGTCTCATTCTTTTCGCAATTAGCGTCAACTTATCTTCGGTCGGGAACACTGTCTCAAATAAAGAGGATAAATAATTTACGTCGTTATTTTAAGTTTAACATTTGAGTTAAAGTTATAGTTTAAGAGTTAAGCATATTTACTACTTTGGGAGTTTCTTTTTTTGTATATGTATATGAATTCATTCCTCGGTTCGACGGAGGTCTCACAGGTTACCTTTTAGCAAATTACACTCACTGATTTTGATCAGGTGAGAAGCTATCACTGCGCTCTACTGACTTTGAATATTTTACTGAACGGTATTGGCGCGTTTTCCAATGACTTCTATCACAAGCCATATGCACAGACGGATAATAATGTTATTCGGTGAATTAAAGATTCTTTCGTATGGAAAGTATCTATACTGTTTCCCTCAGACTGTTTTTGTATGTACATAAATGCGTATTCATATACATGTATGTATCCCTACACTATGATGGATAGATGTCACCCTTGCTAAGGGTTGGGTGTCAGCTCGATAAGAACACGAGATAATGTCAACACAGATTATGATATCATGGATATTGACACTTGTCAACTCAATACACTGCTTAGTGAACGCAACGTCTGCCCGTAAGGTCATATGTCATAAATTGGTGTAAAAAAAGTCACACTGTAAATTGAGAGAAAATTCACCAATTTTGATTCAAATCCACATAACTTTTATTGTATACCTCCGATCTACACGGAGAACAAATATTTAGAAGCCTATCACTACATGAATACTTAAATACGTTTAAACACACAGGAACCTGTTTAATGCACCTTCAAAAATGAACTAATTAGCACAAGCACTTAATTAATAAGATTTTGATTTTGGGTGACAAATGATATATTATCAGATATGTGTGTTATTGTAATACCTGTGCAGTTTGCGATGCCTATGAATTATAGTTTTCAATATATAACATTTAAAATAAGACACTGTTTTAACCGTTTTGTGTGTAAATTCTATGGCACCCCCCCCCGACCCCCCCCCCCCCCCCACCCCACACACGCCCACCCCCACCCCCACACACCCATTCCATCCCTGACTACATGCGCAATTAACGGTACAGCTCCTATATTTGTTATCGTAATGAACTAGGGCTTTTTATTTAAAAGAGGACATGGTACAGTGTAAATCCCGAGAAAAGGGCTTCCCGTAAGACATTTCGTGATACCCATCATGTTGGAGCATGCGATTGGTATAGACATGTAGGGTATTGTCTCCTCGATAAGAATATCGCTGTTGGCATATTCAAATCGTGTGCTAATTAGCTTTAATTAAGCAAAATAAAGTGCCAATACCTGAATTGAGTGCGGTATGTACTATTATAGCAACACTTCTCTATTGAATTCATGGCGAACCCATTAACGCGTGTCTTTGTGTAGTTATTGAATTGAGTTGCCACCTCGAGTTCGATTCCCATTGATCATGACTATTTTTGGAGGAAATAGACGCGAGTCCGTTTTAGGAATTTACTCCGGAATGCAGCTATTCACTCGTAAATCCAAAGTCATTAGTCATAGCACGGTATTCAACTATGTGTGCCGAAGTTTTACACGGAGGGACTGGAGTCTCTGATGACTTGTAGGGCCAGCTAGTTATGGACGAGATCGGACTGTCATTTGTCTGAATAATTTTAGAAACCTGATCAAGGCCAGTTGAAATACTGTTTTAAGTTTGAAAAAGGGACGGAGTGACATTTAAAGTTAATTATTTAATTATCTTGTATTGCCTATATTTCAAAACAAGTGGTCGCAACCAATATCAACGCATATCGAGGATTGTGCATTTAACATATTATTAATGTCATATCCAAGTAATAATCCATGGAAATAATACAATCGTATTCTTTGATTGTTAATTATCATCTGTTACCATCAAAGTGATAATGCAAATGAAAGCGGGTGGGTATACGTATGTCTAATAGGTCTAAACTCAAAATTAATTTTAATTGATCTAACACCTCATTGTATTTTGCACCTCATTGTATATGTAATCAACTTTTTTTAAATTTGAAATGTGTGTATTTATATTGTTTATACATTATTGGTAGATACGACATCGTTTTGATATTTAGTAAATAATTTGTTTCGCGCATGCCACCTATGCATATTTGTAGCAATCTTAGCCACATTATATTAGTTTGTTTGTTGGGGGGGGTGTTTTTATGTGTGTTTTTGTCAGTTGAAAATCCTAGACAAAAATCTTAAATGCTGTTTTAAGACCAAATAATGCGTGAAATATAATGTCAAGACTGACAATTTTTTAAAGAGGTGAACTTGTCTTTAAGATAATTAAAAGAACAAATTGAACGTCAATACAAATTACTTGATGTGGCAGATCCCTAGTGCTAAATCACAACTGCTAAATAAACAATATAAAAACAATCATTTTTCACATCGCAGTTTCAGGTAACATTATACATTTTGGTAAATAAAACATTTTAATTTTCTGTAAAGTTAAGTAACGGTAAATAATTATTGCGATATGGATGTTATATCTGATGACGGTAGTATGGGTGCTATCTACTGAAGAAAGCAATGTATATAATATATGGGTGCTATCTGCTGAAGAAAGCAATGTAATGTATGGGTGATATCTGCTCAAGAAAGCCATGCAATATATCTATCAAATATCAATGCATACCAACCACTCTCCACAAGATTTAGCAGCGTTGCTCCATACCATGCTTACAGTGTCATTGCCAGCTCATGCCCATTCATTGTCGACTGCCAGCACTTGCTGCTAAGACAGAAGATTCATCCATGCAGCCTGGAACAGTCTTTCAGACAATGTTGTTGGCAACATCCTAGAGGAAGAACTCCAATCTTTTAAGTGTCGTGTTAACAGACACTTTCTCTCCAACTCTTCAAGAGTATGTTGTCTAAGCTCTCTCGATGTAAATGATTGCCAGATATTATTTTTCTTCTCTTAAGTTGTTGATGTTGTTCTCTATGTTTGGGTTTTTATCTTATTCCTATCCCACGCCACTTTCATTGGGTTTTTTACCAGCCCAATTTTGTTAACCTGTATTTTGATTATTTTCTGAGTTGCAGTGAACACATCGATTGGCCCACCAGAGCTCTCTACAGAGAGTTACCCAATTGATTTGTAATCACTCAGTTCATTTACTTTGTTAATGTCTGTTGGGCTATTGTTCACATTTGCTCTTTATATACACACCAACAAAAGTTATCTGCTGAGGAAAGCAATGTAATCCCACCCCTAAAAAGGTACAAAATAAGGAAATCTGTAAACTGTTAGAAGTTCGGCTAATCTTCCTAAATGTAGGCCTCAACAATATCACACAATAAATGGGCGCATTTATATTTGTCTAATCATTGATATTTGCCACAAGAATTTCTTAACACTTATAAATATATCCACCTGTAGGACTTGGTACCGTAAATTAGCATTATAACGACAGTGTTATGGCGTAGTTTTAAGCAAATTCGCTCAAGGCCTTCATACTGACATTTCTGCCATCCCAAGTCCGTTGTTTAGGTTCTCTTGATTTCATTGACCTCCAGAAATGTATTTTCCTCTTATTTAGATCGGATATTGTTCTCTATTTCAGGTTTTTTTAATCTTATTCTTATGTCACTTTCATTGTCACTTTTAACTCATGCCTATTATTTGTGTTTCTTGTATATTTTATTTTGCATGTTTTCTTAGTTGCATGCACTTGAACCAAAGAATAGATTGCCCCATCAGACTCTTTGTTGGGTTACTTTTCTATTGATTTCTATAATCACTCAGTTCCTTAACCTCGTAGATATCTGTTGGACTATAATTGTTCACGTTTGCGCTTTACAAAATACCAAACACTAAAAACAAGCAAAGTTATTTCACGTTATTATATAGGCCTGGGTGGATTTTCGTTATCCTACAATAAGAACTTTATGTGGATTCAAAACAGCAACACCCCTATCAAATTCCCTTTTGTTACCGATTCTGTTGACATATTTAGGCGTTATTGTATGATTTCAGGTATTAAATTGATTTCTCTAAGAATGTGTTCAGCCAATATCCTTGATTCCGAAGCTATGAAATGGCAACCCATCGGACTGATTTCAATAGCGTCTTTCAAAATAATAGACATCGGATAAAGGAATCGATATACAAATGACGTTCATTGAATGGACAGTGATGCTACATTTGGTATATGCTATAACTAAGTTTAGGTACTGATGTTTTGTTTTGCGTAATTGGGGTATTTAGCACACATTTTTAATATGCCAACAGCGGTATTCCTATCGGGGAGGACAAATACTACACGATTACATGAATCGCATGCTCCAACACGATGGGTATCACGGAAATTATGTTAATGAGCTACCTTTTCCTGTACCAACATATTTAGCAACAAAATGACACCCTACTTAATTAAATAGGTCAAGTACTTTAAAATCAATCGATATCTAATCACAATTATTTTGACCTAAGTCCACCTTATTTGATACACCAATTCACGACATATGACCAATAGACTTAATAATCTCAGACGACTCTTGTTTATTTTCCATCATAATCAAACATAATCAAATTGGCGTTTTGTCGAAATCCATTGGTTTCCGGATGATTACATCTGGATTTTCTACTTTAGTAAGTTATTATGTGGCTATACGTATTGCAGCTGTATCGATAAATATCATCAATAATGTAGCAACGCATAACAACTTTTACTTTCGTGTATCATCATCGCCACGAAATAGAGACTATTTTGGTCGCCAAGGTTCTTAATAGAGGATCACATACGAGTACTTAGAACCACATTCTTTTTCTTCCCAAATTTTGTTCTTTCTAAAATACCATTTGTGCGTATTCTATGCGCTTTACGGTTAAAAATGGTGTTCATGCTCTGCGAACAGGTTTTTAATAATAGAATACAACACTCTGGACAAAATCAATTATATGTCTTGATTCTACCTCACTTTTCTACTTCTGTTCGGAATACAGAAATGCAAATGCATAAATACTCCAGAATCCTACCTCATATTCCTAAATTTATCAAAATAAAGAATTTAGAGGAAAAATGAAAGTAAGATTAGTCGAAAACAAGAATGACATGTTGAGAAGATGGCCTTTTCTTCTTACAAATCCATGGTGGGAGGTATAATAAATGTATACTCACATTTACGCGTAACGGTTTCATGTTGTTTTCTATTCGGGAAACTCATGGTATGTTCTTAAACAAAAGAATAATATATTTTTGGACGAGTCCTTTCAGAAAACACACCATAGCTCAGTACACAAATACAAACATATTATCATTGCACAAAGAAAACCATTACGGAGTTTTTTTTCTTTGTATTATGAGCAATGCTATGTTTTTCTGAAAGGAATTATCAAAAGACATATCTTTCCTTTTATACAAAAACATATGAGATGCTCTTCATAGACATATCAATTGGTTTTCATTGTTTATGCTTATATCTGTTTCACAGTCTCATTTACTGTAATACATTGACCCTATGTTGGCAAATACTCCAGGCTTTATAATCCAGTACTCGCACCACAGTAGCCCGAGACCGCTGCCGTGCTAATGGTGAAATACACGTAACCTAATGGAGTGTAAATGGACATAATCTTTAGGGACGTGCAGAAATAACGCGATTCAGAGGAGCTATTCAAATAGGTTTGCAACTTTACACAGGTTTATAACGTGGAAGTTATGCTGTAATTTGAATTACATTTGCTGCCAATACTACGAGGGGTATCAAAAGGTTTTTGAAATCACCCAGAAGTAAAGGAGCCAGAAACTTAATTTTGATATGTGATCTTTACAAAGTCACTGTGCAAAATCACACACTTCTCCCACTATTTATTACCTGTCCATAGACCGCCATTGTAGAGATCCTCAGATTGTGAACGCCATTGATTGACAGTTGCGCCAAATGTTTTTTGTCAAACTAGACATAAGCGTACATTTAAGAAGACCAAAGTCATGAGCTGTGGAATTAAAATCAACCATCAAGTGAGAATCGATCAAAATAAAGTAGATTGTGTTGACACCTTCAATTTCCTTGAATCACTCACTCTTAAAGATGGTAGAAGCTCGGGGAGGTTTAAAGACGCCTGGCTAAAACATCAGCAAATGCGCTATCAACCATTTGGAAGGATAGAGGAATCACAAAGGCCACAAAAGTACGCATTATGAAGGCATTAATGTTTCCGGTTGCTACATATGGAAAACCTTTATGTACATATGGAGCTGAAACCTGGTCTGTGGGAATTGCGGATTCCAAGAAAATATCAGCTTTCGAAGTGGTGTTGGCGCAAGATGTTAGGAATATCATGGAAAGAGCATAAGACCAATGAATTTGTCAGAAGCCAGATTGGGCACCAAACTTCTCTGTGTAATAAGATCATGCGCAACAAACTGCAATACTTTGGACACATCGCTAGACGAGGAGCTGTCGAAGGAACTCGTAAACGTGGCAGACCACAACTCCGCTGGACAGACGGTATTAACATGATTATAAAGGAAGCAACGGGTTTATCTCTTATCTCTGCACATCGCATGTCACAAAATAGACAAGCAAAAGTTTTGAATGGCAAGTGTCACAACTGCGTGTGACACGTGATGGTGAACGATATTATGTGTGTACAGTCATGGTCACTGTATTGGGGGAACTTCTGACGTGTATTCTATTTTAATTAATTAATAGATATCAACGAGATATCAGCAATATTTTAAAATAAACTCGTATATACCGTGGAAGTATTTCCATGGATATACAAAATGGCGCTTTCACAATGATTGAAATGAAACATCCAAACATCCTATCAATAAGCTATACTCATTCTCGGGGGAAATTTACAATTTAAACAACAGCGTCATGGAACAATCTCTTCTTATAAGATGACAAATAACTAAATTGTAAAGTATTCTTTAAAGCTGTCAACATCAACCCATTGTGTGAACATTTCTTCCGTTTGTATTACATTTTTATATAAGATTCAAACTATTTACGGTGTCACATTATTGTTTTATACCATAATTCGTATCAGCCTGAAATTGCATTTACCTTACTTACCTAACAGTTATTTTTGTTATATTGAATGATATATACCAAATTGATTTGAAATTTACCAACTAATAGTAATATATATTAAAACCTCCTAATAATGTGATCTTTTCGCGGATTATCCTTTTAATTTTTTTAATTATATTTAGCGAACTATTGAAAAATAGAAATAGAAATAGAAAAATGATGTTACCGTAACAGCCATGGTTTACATTATCAGATTAATAACCCTAATATGATCCGAGTGCAATTTAGCACTTACAGCACATCCAATTTAGTAACATAATATTAGAGAACAGTAAAATGTGAGCGTCCCGACCAATTTAACTTTTTCCCGACTAAATTGAGATTTTGATATATGGAGAAAGATGAGAAAAAATAAATGTTAAATGTTCACAAACCTTGTTTGTGCCCTCCACTGGTAGCCATGGTAGCATATCTATTCACTTTGCTATTTCCCAACATGTACAAGAGCAGACTGTCGTTCGTAGTTGAGGATAAACCTAATCCGCGTAAATTTTGTAATAGACCAGACGATTTAATCCTTGAATGAGGCGTCAAAACAAGCAGGTACGTCAAGAGGCTTCCACTTACAAATGCAATTATTACACATAATACAGCTTGTAGGTGATTATGTATAGCCATACTGGTTAATTGCCCATATAAATGGGATATAGCGTCCATCCGATTCCGACACCACGCGACACATGTGTGTATTGTGGAGAGAGCAATCTGTGTAAAATGATGTTAAGCGTATGCGCTGAGATGAGCGGAGCCGATAAATAGTCTCGGAGCTGACACTCATTCGTATCGACTTTGATAGTGTTATCTCGCGAGAAGTGATCGGCGATGGGTTTTGTGCAGCCAAATACAAATTATATTGCGTTATCATGGTTATGAGTTACATGAGCGTTTTCATTTCTTAAAGGTATTTTGTTATAATATATAAATAAAGGTAAGATCATTATGGGATTTAGCAGTTCCATAGTTATTTAGACTCAAACAATCAGTGGCAAATCAAAATCAAATTAATTTGAGTTTCCTTGAAATTTGATTTACAGCTTGGAAGTAAGGCGAAGAAAAAGAAACCCGACAGGTACAAATGCGGGTGGAAAATATCCTCTGCAAATGATTACCGATACAAATTTGGGAAATCATGTATAGATATTTGTGATTTATTTGAGCCATTTTGGAAAAACAAAAGCTCGAGCAAACAACTGACCTATTCCGTCCGTACAGCAGGTTTTTTTGTCACGTAATTAAACAATTTCTTGTGCCATAATACCGACTCCTTTTGCAATTTACCGGGAATGAACATGGTTGACCCGTACCTCTCGCATCTTTATTTGCTATATGTTATATTTCTTTCATCAAAAAATTAGCATGTATTACTAGTGTTAATCTATGTATATGGACATTGTCGTTCCTTGTGTGTGTAAAGCCTTGCTTGTATGAAGAATATTCTTAGTCACGTCGCGCTGTATTTTCTTTCAACCTGACAACGTCGCCAAGGTGTGGAAATATAATACGACTTCCTCGAACGACTTCATAACTCTATTATTTCAATGGTTCAATGATGTGACGGGATAAAGTACAAGACGTATTCAAATTACCAATCAATACGTGCATTCTTGAAATACAGTATTTGGCATAGACAATCGGTTGGTGATGTAGTTCTATGTGTTCTGTCAGAGCAAAGACAACTCATTGAATAAATGCCAAATGATGCATTAGTACCCTTCAATTCGAACACAGATAATTGTGATCGCAGATCACGGATCTTATTCGAGTGTGTTGACCTTGGACCCGATGTGTTCTTGCATGTTCGTTTGATCGTAATATTATATATTTTGGCCACATTTTTGACATTCATTAGCATTTTTAGTGGAATAAGTATAATATTACACTTTGACCCTTAGTGACCCCTTCCTGACATTGATTGATGACCCTATAGTGACCTCCATGTAGACTTTTAAAATTGTTTGCGTATAAGCCTGTGTTCATTCACCCAAAGGTATTACTGACAAAGTTTGATATAAAATTGAATGGATTCAGCATGATACACAAAGATATTGGTCGAGCTATGAGTTTAAAAAAATATTGTGCGAAACGCAGTCGAGCACAATATTTGTAAAACTCATAGCGAGACCACTATATTTGTGTATCATGCGAAAAAATCCATCAAATTTTATCATTATTATGTTTTTCAGAATCTGACCTGCAGGTAGGCGGCAAATGTTTGTTTACCCTGAGCACGGTCCGTGACCGGTCATGCATAGGTAATGTCTTGATGGGGGAGGATATGTGCGTTGTTTTCCGGGCGGCATCCTTGAACGCGAGGCTGCGCGACGCGCTTGGTTTGTGGTTTGGTGGTACACGGCGCAGCTTGCACCTGGCTGCGTGCTTTTGGGACTGTGATCGTCATTCGCTACTTTGATTTTCATGAGATCGGTTTGGCCTCCCACCCGCCCCTCACCCTCCACTAAAGGGTGAGAGATGGGAAGGGCTTAACGCCCTGTAATCAGGGTCTTGTTTGTAGTCTTTTATTGCTGATACCTATGGAGGATTGAGTCTGGGATGCGAGGTCAGGGGGGGTCGCAGGATAGCATTTCGCTGGAGTACTATCTAGGAGTTGTGCTGCCCGGTGACCCCTCGGGGATCCCTTGCCTCCCCAGCTCGATGCTGTCATGTCCTTTTGAAGGAGTTTGTCCAATATCAGCTGAATCTTGTCAAGTTTTGTCCAATAGCAGGTTGTTCCGGAACACTAGCTCACTAAACTCATTGTTTGTCAAAATTGCCCAATACCGCTTATAAAGGGTTCAACAAAAGAAAGTATACCACTTTGTTTATGTCATTTTGAGTAACTTTCAATTTGTTTTTGTCCAAACAGGCTTAATAGGCATTTAGATGAATCTTTTAGGCATAATTTGATACCAAGTTTGCCCCCTAACAACAAAGATAAACCATGATTAGCACCATTTAAAGGAAAATATCCCATTTTCAAAAGTCGCATTTCCAATACACAGCACGAGAAGAATAGGCCAATTGTTAACACACACATATGCCGTATTTATCCCGTACTGATCACCGCGCATATCCCTCAATGCGCGGGCTAATTCAAATGTAAACTGATGCATGGGTGAAGGATTTGAATGTAAAGGAATGTTCCATGGATGGGGAGAACATGGACAGATTAACCAAATCTTCTCGTGCTGTGTATTGGAAATGCGACTTTTGAAAATGGGATATTTTCCTTTAAATGGTGCTAATCATGGTTTATCTTTGTTGTTAGGGGGCAAATTTGGTATCAAATTATGCCTAAAAAAGTTATCTAAATGCCTATTTAGCCAGTTTGGTCAAAAACAAATTAAAAGTTACTCAAAATGACATAAACAAAGACGTATACTTTCTTTTGTTGAACCCTTTATGAGTTGGCCCTTGCATGTTGTTCCGGTTCAAGCTCATTGCTGAAAATCTAATTATTGCATACTGTCATTACAGTGGCATTTCAACAAAAATGGATGGGAGCATGGGAAATGCAAAAATTGTTTTGAGAATCTTGTAAACATGTATTATTGATTGTTATAAAGACTTTGTTTGTTCTTGTAGTAAGGCAATAGCCTATTTATTATAAGACTATGTATTGTTTGTTCTTGTGTTAGGCAATGGCCTAACGGTCTCATGAATAAAAAGTTGGTGATATTCAATCACATTTTTGTCATGTGCTTCTCTACACAAATGAAAAAAATCACCATATTATTGTAAAAATATCAATAACATTTTTTTTTTTTAAATACAAAAAAAATCATTTTTTTAAAAACAAAAATCAAAATTGCAAAAAATTAAAAATTAAAAATCTCAAAAAATCTCAAATTATTTCAACAATTAAAAAAAAAAAAAAAATCTAAAAATTAGTCTCTACTGCATTTTGTGACAGCTACACAAACAATCGGCATATTAATATACGCTGTAAGTGTATTCGTGCAGTGAAAGCTTCAAAGTGTTAAAGAGACCTCCAAGTGTTAAAAATATTGGTCGACCAATATCAGTCGAGTGACATAATGTGTAGAATAATTGGTTTTTACAAATGCATTGAAAGTAGTACATAGGCTTATGTAAACATTCGGGCATTTTATAAACAATTTCCACAAATTTCATATTTTGATCAAAATTTTGTGTAGATTTCAAAAATTCTGGGTGGGAATTTTTTAAGTGGTGTCTTGGGCGCTTTTTGGGCTACTTTTGGCGGCCATCTTGTTTTGAATTTTTGATGGTATTGAAATTGATAGAATGGGAGTACTTGGCATGTAAAACATTTGCACACCACCTCTTATGATATAATTAGAAATATGTGATAAGTAAATCTCAAAAATAAAAATTAACAGTCATACTATGGCATTTTTGAGTGCTTTTTGGGCTACTTTGGGTGTTTTTTAGGTGCTTTTGGGCTCATTTTGCCATACGCATGAATTTAGACGTTTTAAAGGTAATTGGTTATTTATTTTTGATGTATTTGTATTTATTTTCTTGCCACCGCATATCTGACGATGGGATATGTCAATTGGAACTGTGTTATCTGTTATTAGTACTAGTCCATCACCGGGGGAGGGAGGGGGTTGAAACTCAAATATAATACTCTGATTTTCAAGACACACCCTAAATGCGTATACCAGTAAAACAGGCGTCTCTTCTGAACGAGGTCTGTTTCATAAAAAGTGTAAAGAAATGGGTACATCACAATCAAATATATTACTGGTTAAAAAGAACTTTCAAGTATGATATAGATTACTTTTCCCAATCCTATTGATAGCGAGGTGAATGCAAGGAAATTAAGAAACGAGTTCAAGAGGATTTTGAAAAAGTACCCTTTTTCTTAAAAAAAATATTAAAAAATAAAAAACTTATTCAAAATGTCCTCAAAAATGAGAAAAAGCTAAAAACAAATTGCTCAAATTATATAGAACAACAAGGAGACAGTGTACATAATGATACGCAACCAGGGCTGCTAAGGGGTGATTAAAGGGTTCAGAAGACCCAAGATTGTCACCCCTTATAAACTGAGAAAAAAATGTGACTAAATGTTACTAAATGGGCCTATATTGCACATAATGTTAATCATATTATTTTGATATAATATACATGTAAAGTGAGATGTACAAGGCATTCACTCTATAAATATAACGCGGGGTTCTAGATATTGGTTCAGGGACCAAAGATCCCCACCCCTCTTTAAAGATAAAATGAGTTATATTTTTGTTTATATGGATTAAAATCACATCGCGCGATCTCATACCGCCTATCGTATGATGCAGCATTTACACGCAATGATGTATTGTACGCGCGTAGTGCACATTAATGCCAAATCTCACAGGAAGATTGCTCTCCGAATTTTTCAGTGACACGTTTCGTTAAATTGTGAGAATTGTAATCTCCATTTTTATTTTTTTTTGGAATTGGTCAAATGGAAAGGGTATATTGTTGCGCAACCTTTTCATACACAAATATGGCATGCACATTTCGGGCCAGACGGGCAAAATGTGTTTAAAATAATATTAAAATATTCTCCATAGACCGCTGTGTAAATTTCCTTTAAAAACATGTTAAAAATTGCTTAAAAACGAACATGATGATTACCATTGGATTTTTACCAAGCTTGGTTTACACCTTGGTTTGGTTTGGTTTGGGTTAGCTGTAGATATCAATGAAGCATTTTAAATAACACACATTTACACATCAGTCAGTAATTATATCATCAATTTCTCTTGTTTCAGATTGATGTAACATAAAATGCTGTTGACGCTGTCAACTCAAATTGTTCAAATTAATTGTACCGATATGATAAAAATGAAGATCTTGTACGACTAATTTTTTTTTGATTAATCGGTCCATGTTCTCTTTTTAATAAAAAACCCGTTTACATTCATATCCTTCACCCATGCATGACACTTTGAATTTGAATTAGCCCGCGCATTGAGGGGAAATGCGCAGCAATCAACACAGGACCGATACTGCTTACATGTAATGTATGTGCTTGTTAACAATTGGTGTCTTTTCCCGCATAGTGTTGTGAAAATGTGCCTTTAGAAAAGTGACTAATTTTCTATAAATAGTGCTAATCATGGTTTATCTTTGTTGTTAGGTGTCATGGTTGGTATCAAATTGTGCCAAAAATATTCATTCAAATGTCTATTTAGCCTGTTTGGTAAAAAAATAAACGAAAGTTACTTTAAAGGACCTAAATTGATTCTAGCTTAGACTTAGAAATCAAAGGTAGCCGTGATCCACCATTGTTTGGGCGAAATTCAACTATCACATGGTCATTAAATAATTCATCATTCATTATTTCACCGTTTGTGTTATTAATTGATCACAGGGTGACGCG
Source organism: Ophiura sarsii (assembly GCA_035610835.1). Classification (NCBI taxonomy): domain Eukaryota; kingdom Metazoa; phylum Echinodermata; class Ophiuroidea; order Amphilepidida; family Ophiuridae; genus Ophiura; species Ophiura sarsii. Next base: position 20,274,127 of record CM069452.1, on the reverse strand, counting down.
AGTTATATAATGATCTCAATTGAGGGTTAGTAAATTATCGTCTGAGTTATTAAATGACCATTCACGGTCATTAAATGATTGTGTATGGTCAATATTGTGTTCATTAAACAATCCCCTGGGTTATTTAACATTGTTTAACAACCAGTTGAATCTTAAAATTATTGCATGGGGTTATAATGCTATGACTTGTGGTCATTGAATGATCCCCTGTAGTCAATGAAAGATCCCCTGTGGTGGTCATTGAATGATCCCCTGTGGTCATTGAGTGATCCCCTGTGGTCATTGAGTGATCCCCTGTGGTCATTGAGTGATCCCCTGTGGTCATTAAATGATCCCTTGTAGTCATTAAATGGTCTGCTGTGGTCATTAAATGATCAGGTGTGGTCATTAAATGATCCCCTGTGGTCATTAAATATCCCATGTAGTCATTAAATGATCATTAAATGAGCCCGTATGGTCATTAAGTGATCCCATGTGGTCATTAAGTGATCCCCTGTGGTCATTAAATGATCCACTGTGGTTATTTAATGATCCCCTGTGGTCATTAAATGATCCCTTGTGGTCTTGAAAAGATACCCTGTGGTCATTAAATGATCCCTTTTTGTCCTTAAATGATCCCATGTGGTCCTTAAATGATCCCCTGTGGTCCTTAAATTATCCCCTGGGGTCCTTAAATTATCCCCTGTGGTCCTTAAATGATTCCTTGTGGTCATTAAATGATCCCGTGTGGTCTTTAAATGATCCCATGTGGTCTTTAAATGATCCCCTGTGCAGGGGCGTACTTGCCCCCCCCCCCCCCCCCCCCCCTGGCTCCAAATACCGGGACGCTAAATTCGCCATACCGGGACGCTAAAAAATGGGCATAAAAAACAAGTAGGACCTATGCCTAAAACCCTGACGATTGAGCATTATTTGTTGCCTTTTTTTTGTTGGACTGCGAAATTTTGTGACCGTGCGAAATTTTGTGACCCTGCGAAAATGTGTGACCGTGCGAAATTTGTTGACCGTGCGAATTTTTTTGACACCCCCCCCCCCCCCCCCCGACCCCCACCCCCCACCCCCCACCCCCCACCCCCACCCCCCCTACTTACGTGAAATTCACGAGGTGACTGACTGGGGAAAAAATTGGGGCAACCTTTTACGAAAATTTACGCCACTGTCGGGACGACATACTTCTGCCCCCCCTGGCTCACATGCCGCGGTACGCGCCTGCCCCTGTGGTCATTAAATATCCCTTGTGGTCATTAAATGACCCCACATGGTCTTTAAATGTTCCCTTATGGTCCTTAAATGATCCCCTGTGATCATTAAATGATCCCCTGTGATCATTAAATGATCCCTTGATGTCCTTAAATGATCACCTGTTGTCCTTAAATGATCCCCTGTGGTCCTTAAAAGATCTCATGTGGTCCTTAAATGATCACTTGTGGTCCTTAAATGATCTCCTGTGGTCCTTAAATGATCTCATGTGGTCCTTAAATGATCCCCTGTGGTTCTTAAATGATCCCCTGGGGTTCTTAAATGATCCCTTGTGGTCATTAAATGATCCCATGTGGTCTTTAAATGATCCACTGTGGTCATTAAATGTTCCCTTGTGGTCATTAAATGATCCCCTATGACCCTTAAATGATCCCCTGTGGTCATCAAGTGATCCACTGTGGTCATTAAGTGATCCCATGTGGTCATTAAATGATCCCCTGTGGTCAATGAATGATCCCCTGTGGTCCTTCAATGATCCCTTGATGTCCTTAAATGATCCCATGTTGTCCTTAAATGATCCCCTGTGGTCCTTAAAAGATCCCCTGTGGTCCTTAAATGATCCCATGTGGTCATTAAATGATCCCCGGTGGTCAATGAATGATCCCCTGTGGTCATTACATGATCCCTTGTTGTCCTTAAATGATCCCTTGTTGTCCTTAAATGATCCCCTGTGGTCCTTAAATGATCCCCTGTGGTCATTAAATGATCCCATGTGGTCATTAATTATCCCCCCCCCCCCCCCCCCCCCTACTTACGTGAAATTCACGAGGTGACTGACTGGGGAAAAAATTGGGGCAACCTTTTACGAAAATTTACGCCACTGTCGGGACGACATACTTCTGCCCCCCTGGCTCACATGCCGCGGTACGCGCCTGTCCCTGTGGTCATTAAATATCCCTTGTGGTCATTAAATGATCATTAAATGACCCCACATGGTCTTTAAATGTTCCCTTGTGGTCCTTAAATGATCCCCTGTGATCCTTAAATGATCCCCTGTGGTCATTAAATGATCCCTTGATGTCCTTAAATGATCACCTGTTGTCCTTAAATGATCCCCTGTGGTCCTTAAAAGATCTCATGTGGTCCTTAAATGATCCCTTGTGGTCCTTAAATGATCCCCTGTGGTCCTTAAATGATCTCATGTGGTCCTTAAATGATCCCCTGTGGTTCTTAAATGATCCCTTGTGGTCATTAAATGATCCCTTGTGGTCATTAAATGATCCCATGTGGTCTTTAAATGATCCACTGTGGTCATTAAATGTTCCCTTGTGGTCATTAAATGATCCCCTATGACCCTTAAATGATCCCCTGTGGTCATCAAGTGATCCACTGTGGTCATTAAGTGATCCCATGTGGTCATTAAATGATCCCCTGTGGTCAATGAATGATCCCCTGTGGTCCTTCAATGATCCCTTGATGTCCTTAAATGATCCCCTGTTGTCCTTAAATGATCCCCTGTGGTCCTTAAAAGATCCCATGTGGTCCTTAAATGATCCCATGTGGTCATTAAATGATCCCCTGTGGTCAATGAATGATCCCCTGTGGTCATTACATGATCCCTTGTTGTCCTTAAATGATCCCTTGTTGTCCTTAAATGATCCCCTGTGGTCCTTAAAATGATCCCCTGTGGTCATCAAATGATCCCATGTGGTCATTAATTATCCCCTGTGGTCATTAAATGTTCCCATATGGTCATTAAAAGATCCCATGGGGTCATTAAATGATCTCATGTGGTCATTAAACGATCCCTTGCTGTCATTAAATGATCCCATGTGGTCCTTAAATGATCCCCTGTGGTCCTTAAAAGATACCATGTGGTCCTTAAATGACCCCCTGTGGTCCTTAAATGATCCCTTGTTGCCCTTAAATGATCCCCTGTGGTCATCAAGTGATCCACTGTGGTCATTAAATGATCCCATGGGGTCATTAAATGATCCCCTGTGGTCATTAAATGATCCCCTGTGGTCCTTAAATGATCCCCTGTGGTCCTTAAATGATCCCCTGTGGTCCTTAAAAGATCCCCTGTGGTCCTTAAATGATCCCCTGTGGTCCTTAAAAGATCCCCTGTGGTCCTTAAATGATCCCTTGATGTCCTTAAATGATCCCCTGTTGTCCTTAAATGATCCCCTGTGGTCCTTAAAAGATCCCCCGTGGTCCTTAAATGATGCCGTGTGGTCCTTAAATGATCACCTGTGGTCCTTAAATGATCTCATGTGGCCCTTAAATGATCCCATGTGGTCTTTAAATGATCCGCTGTGGTCATTAAATGTTCCCTTGTGGTCATTAAATGATCCCCTATGACCCTAAAATGATCCCCTGTGGTCATCAAGTGATCCACTGTGGTCATTAAGTGATCCCCTGTGGTCCTTAAAAGATCCCCTGTGGTCCTTAAATGATCCCTTGATGTCCTTAAATGATCCCCTGTTGTCCTTAAATGATCCCCTGTGGTCCTTAAAAGATCCCCTGTGGTCCTTAAATGATGCCTTGTGGTCCTTAAATGATCCCTTGGGGTCCTTAAATGATCCCTTGTGGTCATTAAATGATCCCATGTGGTCTTTAAATGATCCGCTGTGGTCATTAAATGTTCCCTTGTGGTCATTAAATGATCCCCTATGACCCTAAAATGATCCCTTGTGGTCATCAAGTGATCCACTGTGGTCATTAAGTGATCCCATGTGGTCATTAAATGATCCCCTGTGGTCAATGAATGATCCCCTGTGGTCATTACATGATCCCTTTTTGACCTTTAAATGATCCTCTTTGACCCCTCCCCCCCCCCCCCCCCCCACCCGTGGTCCTTATAAATGATCCCCTGTGGTCCTTAAATTATCCCCTTTTGACCTTTAAATGATCCTCTTTGATCCTTAACTGATCCCCTGTGGTCCTTAATTAATCCCTTGTGGTCCCAATGACCACGGGTGACCATCCAATGACCACGAGTGATCATAATAAGGACCACAAGGGTGATCACAATAAGGACCACAAGGGGGATCATAAAAGGACCACAAGGGATCATTTAAAGGACCACAAGGGATCACTTGTGGTCATTGAATCACTCGTGGTCATTAAATGACCACTTGGGTCTTTAAATTATCACATGGATTGAAATGATCTCATGTCATGAATATATTTAGTCAGACAATTCAGTCATCCGTGATTCAACGGTGTCTATTGGTGTCCCATTTGAATGATTTCAGTTTTAAATCCGTACTCAAGTGTTGAACCAAACAAAATAAGTATAGGCTACCATACAAACAGGTGTCTACTCCAGTAGGGGTGATAAGGTGCTCGGCAGATTGGTTTCAAGAACGGTATATTTTAGGTATTTCAAGATGGCAGACAGTGGCCATCTTAGATTAAGAGGTCCGAGTCACCCCTAAACATCACAATGACTCCTCTATTGGATTTGTAATACCAGAATTAGTGGGAAATGACACACCATTCATCTTTCTAGCTCACCTGGATTGTAACAACGAATTTGACCGATTAGCAGTATTCCAGTATGCTAAATGAATTATACATTCAAGTTGATATTATACTACAAGAGTATAATATTGCTTACAAGCTTATTCATACACGATAATTCCGTATTATATTTAAATAACATCCATTGTTTTTCCATTTTCAGTATAAAATCGTGCTATTATATCCCACACAATACGGAGAGGAAAAAAGTACTTTATTTTGAGGGTACTTTTCTGTTTCCGTTGTCCAACATTTCTCTCTGGTTTTGACCACAACTGACTGAAACATATATCAATCATCATTTAATTTAAATGTATAGCCATGACTCAGATAATCATGACAAATGTCACGGGGATGACATTCATATGCGATGTTAAGGAGGTAGAACTTTGTGAATGACCCTCATACTTTGCAGACAGACAATGTTCTATTTGCCTAAAGCATGAACTTATCATCTAAATGAAAAGTTAAAAAGTAAGGGACTTTTAATGTTTACCAATTTTGAAAAGAAACTCCACCCAATGTGAAAAGAAGTATAAGCCAGTATTAATTATCCAAGACCACTTCTTTACATGTTTAAATGTCCCTAAAAATTAGCCTGGCCAATTGTAGAAACAAAGCTTTGGAATACTCATGTGTGATGCGCATCATGTACTCCGATAATTTTATGATCTAAAATTCTAATGAAAGGGTATTATGTAAAAGATGATGAAAAAACAATGGACCTAATCTCATTTGGTTTCATGATGAGAAACATTAATGAACTTGGGAAATGATGGGTACTAATCATTTTGGGACAGTCTGAAGACCCGTTACTGTACACTTTTTATGGAACATGCCTCGATAGAAGAGAAAAAACATGCAAGGATGTATGTGTCCTGGTATTTAAGGTGAAATAATAAGCACTGATTTAGGGCATGTCTGAAAAATCAGAGCATTATATCCCCCACGAATGGCCTAATAGCAGATAACGCAGTTCCAATTGACATAGCCCATCGTCAGATATGTGGTGGCAAGAAAAATATATACAAATCCATCAAAATAAATGACCAATTACCACTAAAACGTCCTAATTCACACTTATGACGAAATGAGCCCAAAAAGCACCCAAAATCACCCAAAAAGTATCTAAAAGTAGCCCAAAAATCCCCCAAAACGACTGTTATTATTATTTTTAGAGATTTACCTATCACATATTCCTAATTATACCATAAGAGGTGGTGTGCAAATGTTTTACATGCCAAGTACTCCCATTTTATCAATTTCAATACTATCTAAAAGTCAAAAGTAGCCCAAAAAGCGCCCAAGACACCACTTAAAAAATTCCCACCCAGAATTTTTGAAATCTACACAAAATGTTGATCAAATTATGAAATTTGTGGAGATTGTTTATAAAATGCCCGAAGGGACGAAAAATTGAACATAAGCCTATGTACTAAAGAATAGGACGGAAGATTCTCAATGCATTATAATGGTTGTAATTGGTCATTGTAAAATTGGATAGATTGAGCCCATTGTCGAGCTATGAGGTTTTAACACTCTTTAGAGCGCTCTCCTGTCCTGTCGTTCTATGTACATGTATATTAGGAGCTTTGTTGCAAAAGGGCCACCGTCCAGTTCTACATGTTACTCATTTTGCATTATTGGATTTGCATTGACAAGTCCATGGAATTAACCAAATTATCATATGGCTGTGTTCATAAACTGTTTCTGGTCACATGTCACTAATAGGTATATCAAATAAGGTGGGGCCGTTTCAAAAATCCTTTAAATCGTGATACGTGTCTCTATTTTAAATAAAAGTTGTCAAAAAAACATAACATTTTTGGTATCATATTAAAGACAATTTATCCAGCTACCGAATAAAAAAAGGATTAAAGCCACATGTTTAGTAACAGTGAAGTTATCAACCTAAACGTCGAGTGAGTCAAGGTTGGGGCCGGTGGATGTGGCTCGGTGGATGTGGCGCCCATAGGTTTCTACACAAAATAGCGGAAAACTAGAACTTTTGAAATTGATGCCATTTTAAAAGTATACATAAAAAAGTTTTCAAACTTCTCATATGTGTTAATAACATGTGCCTGCTACTATGAATACTAATATTGAATTGTTATCTATACATTCTCTACTAGAATATGATGTTCAATTCAGGGAGTGTTTTAATGTAAAAAATATACAGTTTGATTCATTTTATTGATTAAACAATGGCCAAATCGCAGTCTCTCTATTTCATTTATGTGACTCTTTGGTCCTTTTCTACCTTGGGTAGTAAAACATTTAACTAAAAAAGCCAGAAGTGTTTCTTCGCAGAATTGTTCATAGATTTATGAAAAAATTCGCTATTTAGACCTATTTTGGACCACCCTGTATTCAAAATGAAAGGAACTTTAACGATATGCATGTAGTTCATTTTGATAACCATTTTCTTTTAAATTAAATAGTCCATGCTAACTAAGTTTCATAGAATATTATATACAAACCTTCATTTTATGCATTATTTCATCATACTTTTAGACACCCTGTACTTTTCCTGTGTACATTTTGGGCAAATGATTCTTAGGACATTTGGTAGCACCTTCTGCGGTAATTTGTTCTGATTTTGGTGACTATTTTCAGCTAAACCTATATAATTGTACAAACTATCAAAATATTTTGTGAGGAGCAAAAATGATAAACTTTTTTATGTTCCACCCTGTAAAAATTTTACACACCCTGTATAATTTGATTCTTTTTTGCAAAAATGAAAAACCTTGAATCATAAGCTTTCCAACAAATATATAGTTTGTGGGTCATTAAGTATGTAAAACTTAAAGTTTTGTCCCGTTTAATCAGAATTGGTGCATTTCTCAACATTATTAGAAGTGAAACATTTTTTTGGACCAGTTTGTGACTTCTGACCTTCTATGACTTGGATTGGATTGGATTAGTGCATCCATGCACGCCAATTGAGGCACCAACAATACAAGCCACATTCCCCATAATGAATAGCCATCCATTCAATAATGCAAAATGAGTAACATGTAGAAGTGGATGTAGGCCCTTTTGCAACACAGCTCTTTATATGAAGAGCTTTGTTGCAAAAGGGCCACCAGACCGCTCCAACATGTTACTCATTTTGCATTATTGAAGTCCATGGAATTAATCAAATTATTGTATGGCTGTGTTTATTACTGTTCTATGACTTGGATTAGTGCATACATGTACGCCAATTGTGGCACCAACCATACAAGCCACATTCCACATCATGAATAGCCATCCATTCAATAATGCAAAATGAGTAACAGGTAGAAGTGGATGTAAGGCCCTTTTGCAACACAGCTCTTCATATGTTGTTCACTTGTCAAACACCGAGAACAGACTGAGCAGACAGAAGGCTTTCTTTATAGAACGATGCACGGCGTAAAAGTTCAAATAATCCTTTAGACGAAGATGGATGGAGTTCAATCACTTGGATTATTAAGTTTAACAGGTTTTGGGTATTGCAATGATGATGATTTGAATCATGGAAACAGTAGAGGGAGAAGGAATAAGAACGAGACAACCTAATCTGATTATATATTCAACTTTACAAAGGATTGGACATTGCTACGTACCCTATGTGTTAAATCATATTGCCGACTATATTAAGCAATTCGAAAGTTGTGCATACATATGTCGCTGTATACATTTCTATGTCAAACAAATGCTCAAAATCGACATTGCAATTGGAAATGTATATTTGTTAAATGTAACATAAACAAATGACAACAAGTATAACTCCTTGAATAACACAATACCAATAATAATGACCTGTTTTGACAAATTGAATATTATAACATTTCAGTAATTAATAATATTAAATATTCCGCTTACATGCGGGTAATTAAATGGCTCTCAAATGATGGCTAAATTGACAAAACACACAATCAAGTTTTCCATATGAGTGCCCCCAGACTGCCCCTTCCTGATATAATGCAACAAAGACCATCACATTTTATAAGCCAAACATACTCTGCCACATCTGTCACTTTTTGTTGTTGTGATCCATATAATTCAATATGGTTTTCTAATTGAACCGATTTGAGCAGGGACAAACACATCATGATACTATCGCTATATTTTTGTAATGTATTCAGATTCAACAATGCTATTGATACACCTGTTCAAAACTCCAGCCAACAGACACGCTACTATTTCAATGACTATACAACAGATGCATTATCGCATTACGCTAAGCTAGGATAATGCTCTCTAATAGGATTGAAATAACAACCAATGTTAACGATCGGCAATGTGATTAGAGCTTTAATCATGGATCATTGTTATTCCTTCTGTATCTACTATTTCTATGTTTGAATCTAATACCCTTCGTGCAATCGGTGTTTTGTTTCCAAAAGGCGCTAACTCACTAAAAGTTAAATAGGAGAAAAGCAACGTTTTTTAAAAGGAGGATGTTGCACTTCTTCGATTATGCTAATTTTTTGCCATATGAAATATACCATACGTGGAAGCTTAAAAATTGGTTTGATTTCATTTTTTGATTTTCACTGTATTTCCTATGTCTTTCTTTATTTTCGGAAATCAGAGAGTTAGCGCCTTTTGGAACAAAAATGTTTCGACCAAATTTCAAAAACCACTTTACCAAGCAATCTTTATTTCCAAATAATTTACACCTGAAAGACAATATCAAATCACATTGAAAACAGAAAACCGCATTCAAATACCTTTTCAACTTTTTTATTTATACATTTTTGTTATTTTGTGAGAAAACTGAAAATGTGGACAATTTGGCACCTTTTTTTAATTAACAACAATTTTGTTCGTGTGCAATTTTCAAAACAATAATCCAATACAATTTACGTTTTCTTCAGTGCATTTCATTAAGAACATTCCTATCAATGTTTGACCATGATAAAAGAACCATATTTCCACCATTTTGGCTTAAAAATAGGGAATTATATTCAAATTTCCGGCAATTTCCGGAAATTACCGGGAATTACCGAGGGCAATAAGTTTGGACCCGAACATTCTACAGATGTAGAACAAAGTTTAAAAGATGTATTTTATAACCCTCTTTCATGTTCTGCACCTAACTTAATTTGTTCAAAACGTGAGTTAGCGCCTTTTGGAACTAAGCTCTTCGTATGTACTCTCCGCGCACACGTAGAGAACGTTGACGATGCAAACGTATTGAGAACGTATTAAAAACTCGGACAGCAACTTGAACGCACTAAGAATGTTTACCGTGAGTAGAAGCGAAGCGTAGTGAGATCCCGTGCGACTTTAAAGTAGAAACACAATGGGTCGTAATAAGAGCGCCGTGAAAATGTGATAAGCGGGAAAGGATCGTACTAAGAGCAACCGTGTTTTAAAAATTTGAATTTGTTTAGCATTATTCCGCGCTCTTCCTGCGTGTTGCATGGGGACCCTCTTTTGCTCTAGTGTCCCCTGCGTCCCCAATCGGTTCTTATGCGTTCACTTGGCGCTTTGATACTCTTCATAAATTCCCGAAATTGGAAGCAGATTGCTTTTTATATTCGGGCCTTATGATATAGTTATAGCCTACGACTGTTGGGGAAATAATGACAATTTATTAGTAGTATAGTAGGTATGTTTAACTTCTACGCCGCTTGAATTAACAACTGTTTAGCGTTGCCGAGTGGTAATAGCCATTGAACTGTTACTCTATGAAGCCGTGGGTTCATAACTCGCGCTGGCCACTTCCATATTTGGTCACAAATTGCGTTGTTGTATTTATGTAAACTTTAGAATTTTGATATATACTATACAAATGCGTTTTTGTTTTCTCTGAAATATGACATTTGAAATAAAACTGCAATAGAAGAAGAAGTTGGGGTTTTGCAAGAAACGCGGCGGGAAGGTCGTTCAATTCAGTGTTGCTGGTGTGTTCTTATGATACCAGGGGTCTTGGTACTATTGAAATCGCGTGGCCGCCATCATCTGCTCTGGAATGGAAAAAGGAAAGAGCGTCCTCAAGAGTTTAAAATATCATACGGTGATCGCCACGTCCTGAGAATACATTCCTACATCTTATAAGATTGCACACCAATAAACGATTGTAGTCCTTGCCGACAACAATCAGATTTTCTCTCTTTTTGAGCATCCTCTGGCCTAAGACTAGACTACTCTGTAGTCCGATTTTTGTGTATGTCTTTCTTCTATTTCTCCTTGTTTATCCTTTCTATCTATCTGTCCTATTTTCTGATTATTTATCAGCGTTCGGGCGTATTCATGTATAGTCCCAAACGCAGTATCTAGTATTTTAAGCGGGGTACATGTAGGGCGCCCTTACTTGTTACTGTACATGGGCAGTATTATAAGTGAGGGAACTCCTACTTGTCACTGTTAGCTTCGTATATTCGCCATTCGCCACTGGAGTTAGTCAGTTCATCAATCTCTTCCAATCTTGGTTCTGCTACTCTCATATTTTTTAACATCTTTACAGTCTATTTCTCTTGAACTGCGACTGGATTGTCCACATCAGAGTATCTGCACGATACATATGCTTGCCTGGATGATAGTGGATTTCTGCTTCATATTTTTTAGTCTTAACAGGAGAGTCTGCAGTCTTGTAGGTGCTTTGTAGAGTGGCTTTCTGGATATGATCTCTAGGGGTTTATGATGAGACTGTAGGCTGACTTGTCTTCCATAGGTATACTGATGGAATCGTTCTTGTCCCCAAACCACTGCTAACAACTCCTTCTCGATCTGAGCATATCTTGTTTCAGCGTCGAGTAATGCTCAACTAGCATAAGCTATCGGTTGTCCTTTTTGGATTAAAGCAGCGCCCAGACCGGTATTAGATGCGTCGGCCTGCAGCGTCAACTCTTCATCTGGCTCATAGTACTTTAGAACTGGATGCGCTGTTACTACCTTCTTGATGGCATCCATGGCTTTATCATGCTCTTCATTCCAGTGCCAAGCTACTTCTTTCAGTTTCAACCTTCGGAGAGGCTCATAGAGATCACTCAATCTGGGCAAGAATCTGCTCAAGTAGTTTGCGAAGCCTAGTATGATTATTCTTACTCCGGTGACATGTTTACCCCCGGGCTCCCTACTGTCAGTCGCTAGTCAAAGCGATATTTGAGTTACCCATGTGGATATCAAACAGCAATATCATTGCTGGCTGATTCGGACAGATTTGAACGACAATGCACTCACAAGGAATAATTATTCTCCACGAGAAGGAGATTAGTCTTGATGAAATGACGACAATTGTGTTTACGGTGGACACTGTGATTTACTAAAAATATACAGTGACTTCCAAGTGTGGTTGAAATATATCTTTACCCTTTATTATTTATTTATTTATGCTTCCTTTATTGAGGGTAATATGCTTCAGTGACTTGTACTACTTTCCAAGCAGGCCCTCATTTCGATGCATGCATTATACACATAAATATATCTACAAATAACAAATGTTACAGTGTTTAAATAAATACAAATTATGACATTATTCAATTATGACAGAGTGGAAATATCGGATTTGAATTGACCGAGTGACATATTTGTCTAAATCAGTACGGATAGGTGGTGATTAATTCGTCGCTGTTTAGACATACCGACACATCGCGAAAAACAGCGTTTTGAGAAAATCGTGTTTGAAAATTTTCCAATTTTTAAAGATTTGTTAGAGAGCATTTACATCAAATGTCACTATCATTGTCAAAGAACACTAATATATATACTTATGTTTGTTATGAGTATGTTACAACAACAAATTGCAATCATAAATTAGGAGTAATTATGTCATAAAGTCATGTGCCGGTATGTCAGAAAGTAGAAAAAACTTCATATTCGTCCTACAGTGATATGCCAGTGATATGCCGGTATGTCAGAACTGCAGTTACACGGTGGTCTATGGCAGAATATTGTGATGTGCCGGTATGTCAGAATACAAAATGAGGTTTTCATGCCGGTATCATGTTAAAACCCTGGCATATCACACTAATTAGTGCGGTATCTCATTAATTAATTACCTTTTTGTCTCAATTTTTTTTAGAGAATAAAGAGTTTCATTTGTAGATTATAAAATGCAAATTAACTCATTTTGCCCAAAATGGCACATGTGCCGGTATGTCAGAACAGCGACGAATTGTTCCACAGATGGCCAGATCTGACAAGAAAAGATTAATATACAGTCATCCCAATAAATAACTGACCAGGTTATAAACATGCTGATAACTCTAAAAGTACAACTCCTACATAAGCATATTTAACATGTTTAATTATAAAGTTGTTTAAAAATATCTCTTCTTGAATTTGAGATATAACACGCTAAGAATGGTTGATTAATAAGGACGTTACGATCCCAAACGTTAGGGCAAGTCTGATTTTCATTTTAACATTTTCTTTTCAACACGGGGAGAGTACGACAGGTAAAGCGTGTGTGCCGTATTGATTAACCGTAACAATGCCACCGGCCGACTATCCAACCAGGCCATCGACGGGTGAATTGGCACTACCACTACCAGTAATCAATAATTTGCCGGTCTGAGTCCTCATGTTGAAAATGAAAATGTGAAAATGAAAATCAGCGCCACCAACATCTGCTCCCTGCGAAAACCGCAACAAAGTACCTATTCCCTCAGGAGCCAGAAAAAATACCAGGAGCCAAAAACAAGAACTGACAGATATTACAACTCAACTATTAGCCTAGGACATGTAGCCGAAAAAAGGGGTGTACCTAGACAAAATTGCAACATAAACCATTTTTGATGTAATTGTTTCAAAATGCTCTTCCGAACATTATATTAAAAATCGATAAAATCTGAAGTTGGGGAAAAAATGCTAATTTGCATAACAATATATGGGTATATTTAGCCATATTAGTCGGGTATATACAGGGGTTACCGTGCAACCCCACCACCCAGGACTCCCCTAAACCAACTTTCTTGACTCTTTTCATGGTCCTAAAACATATTCAGGATGTTAACAAAAACAAATTCGTGTTATTCAAGATGGCGTCCAAAATGGCCGCCAAGACTGCTCAAATTTCATAAAATGACATATAGCAATCAAAATGCGTAGAGAAAGAAAAGTTTTAATAGTGGTATGTATGTATTAGACCCCTAACACACTGATATCATGTATTTTTGCTTTGTTAACATACCTAAATCCAAGATGGCCACTAAAATTGCCGCCAAAAATGGTAAAATTCCGTATAAAATTCCATAAATCAACCAAAATATATGATCAGAGTATAGTTTTAACAATGATATGTATGTGTTAGACCACTAGAAACTCATATCCAGTATTTTTGCTTTGTTAACATACTTCAAATCCAAAATGTCCCGCCAAAATGATGGTCAAAATTCCATAAAATTGCACAAATATCAACCAAAATGTATGATGAAAGGTAAAGTTGTTGTAGTAGTTGTAACAATGGGATGTAAGTATATATTAGACCACTAGTAACTCATGTCAAGTATATTTGCTTTGTTAACATACTTAAAATTCAAAATGGCTGCAAAAACGGGCCCCATAATGGGTTCCATAATGGCTGCAAAAAATGTCAAATTCCATAAATGGGATAATATCAACCAAAACGTACGATGAAAGTATAGTTTTAACAATGGGATGTACGTTTTAGACCCACCTTTGTGACAATTCTGATTATGTATGACTTTTCTAAATGGCTGCCAGATGGTTAATATTGTAAATGCCTATACTAATATGACTATGTAATACTAATACCCCTTAATCTATCTATGGGACAGCATTCGCTATATTTCTAAGATAAAGCCTAGGGGCTGTATATCTAGTTTAAGTATTTAAAAATATCCAATTGGTTGCAAAAGGTTAAAATAACTGAAAAGCAGTATTAGTTTATTATTAGTGTTACATTAGAAATGACCAAATTATTATATATGACACGATATGATTGAATGAATTTTGACAATGTAATGTTATTAAGATGGACATCATAATGACCATATAATTAAAACTACCTCAAATGGACAATAAAACTACCTCCAAATGGTCAAAACAATTACCAAGGTGGCCACTATTGATCTTAATATGGTCAGAAATAGCTGATTCGACATTATCCAGTACTATAAACTAAATACCTGTATCTAACTTTCCGAGTAGATCGGTCAGTGATATTATGGTGTTAATTATTGACTTGAAAAACCTACCTTAGTAATTGAAATATCCATCCAATAGGATCAACAAGCAGTTAAAGTTGGCAAAACCAGTAGTTATGGCCAACCATACATCGTGAGTTGTATGATGAATTTTATCAATGAACATAATAATCAGAGATAGTATCTAATATCCTTTACTTACTGTTATAATATCTGAAATTAACCGGCTATTTCTGACCATATATTGATCAATTGGTGGCAACTTTGGTAAATATTTTGACCATTTGAAGCGGGTAATTTTATTGACCAATTGGAGGTAATTTTAATGGTCATTGTGATGGCCATTTTAATAACATTACATTGTAAAAATGGAGTCTATACCATTCGATCATACCTTGTCATATACTTAAAAGAGTGTGCAAATACGTTTACTGAGTAGATTAAAAGCTATAGATATAATAATTTATTAATAATGTAACACTTAAACAATTAACTAATACTGCTTTCAAGTTATTTTAACCCTTTGCAGCAATCCGGATATTTTATAAATACTCAAACTAGATATACAGCCCCAAGGCTTTATCATATTATAGTGAATGATGTCCCATTAGATTTGGGGTATTGGTATTATACAGTATGGTCATTTACAATACGAAACAATTGATTTAGGTCATTTAGCATCAACTTCAACCATCTGGCAGCCATTTTGGAAAGTGATACCGAATCAAAATGTTCACAGAGGGGGTCTTATACAACTAAAAGTAATAGCTTAGCAGTTTAGACCATAATACCAAATTGTATTTGGTGAATGCGATGCAATAGTATACACTCTTATAGACTATTTTTACATTGACATTGCCATTATGGCAGCCATTTTGGACTTAAAGTATGTGATTACAAAGCAACAAATCTGGATATGAATTACTAGTGGTCTAATACATACATTTTGGTTGATATCATCCCATTTTATGGATTTTCACAATATTTAGAGCCATTTTGTGGCCATTGTGGCGGCCATTTTGGATTTCAAGTATGTTAACAAAGCCAAAGTACTGGATATTAGTTTCTAGTGGTCTAACATACATTCCATTGTATTGTTAAAACTATACTCTGATCATACATGTTGGTTGATATATGCCATTTAATGTAATTTTACAATTTTTGGCGGCCATCTTGGATTTTGGTATGTTAACAAAGCAAAACTACTGGATATCAGTCTCTAGTTGTCTAATACATACATCCCACTATTAAAACTATACTTTCACCACGCATTTTGATTGCTATATGTCATTTTATGAAATTTGACCAGTTTTGGCGGCCATTTTGGACGCCATCTTGAATAACACGAAACTGTTTTTCGGTAACATCCTGACTATGTTTTAGGACCATGAAAAGAGTCAAGAAAGTTGGTTTAGGGGAATCCTGGGTGGTGGGGGTGCACGGTAACCCCTGTATATACCCGACTATATGGCTAAATGTACCCATATATTGTTATGCAAATTAGCATTTTTTCCCCAACTTCAGATTTTATCGATTTTTAATATAATGTTCGGAAGGGCATTTTAAAACAATTACAACAAAAACCATTTATGTTGCAATTTTGTCTAGGTCAAACCGTACATGTCCTAGGCTATATCCCATATGTCATTCGTCTTTTAAATCAATGTTAACTGTTTATAATATTATGTATGTATATATTCTATATTTTTACTATGTATGATATGTAACTTGTAAGCCAGTGTTATCAGCTGTGCTGATTTGCTGGCATTTGTATACCATGAATAAATAAATAAATAAATAAATAATTTAATATGTTTATGTAGGAGTCATACTATTAGAGTTATCAGCACATTTATTACCTGGTCAGTTCCTTATTGTGATGACTGTATACCAGAAGTATAGTTGATTTTAGGAATGATTATGATTTCTGATAGTATGATTGTGATATTTATGTACAAATTCAAAATTGGATGATAAATAGGTTGGAATCATATATTTTAAACATTTGAATACAATGATAAGCATTTGAATTATCCACTTATCGCTTAATTTTATCCACTAAAGTAAATTCATCATGTCATACCGGTATGTCAGTTGGACCATACTGGGCTAGCATAATCAAAATGAAGAATCACAAGAGTATTGGATAACATCATAAGAGTTGGATGGGGTAGAAAAAGGCTTTACGCGAAGAATAACACCTATTCTCTTGGAAACATTATTTGCTAAGTAATCTACATGTGATACCCAAGACATGGTACTATCACATCTGACACCTTGTTTGTGTAATATCTCTTAATTCCATCAACTAACAAGTCCAGCATACGGAACTATAGGTAACTTGAAATCCCTATAGTCGTAAAGAAAACATTTCTTTTAAAGAATGAACCCAAAAATTAAAAACATGTGAAAAGGAAGGCGCGCCAGTTAACGTAAGCCATTTCAGCTGAATATTATAACCGATATGAATTGGGCAGAAATGCTCAATTAGAGAACGCACACTGCTTCTGTGAAACGTTGGCGCATTCCCTTCACCGAATGGTTGGAACAGCGTGTACCTAATCTCCACCAAATATAGACTTTACAAAGATGGAATCTTCACGATTAGTTCATTGAAAAAATCCGAATACATCGCACTCGAATGTCACGAGAATAGAACTCTGTGAAAATCATTTTGATACATCATGACAGCCGGGCATGACAGACGCTCAAGTTCACTTATTGTTACCAATTAACCAATAATGTCACTTAAGATGTCGATTGGTGGCATGCTGAAGGCGTCCAAGATTTCAAGCACTCAACGGTTGCCTTCTGTATTGTCTTGTTCTTGGCGTAATACAGCAGCCCATCCCATATACCATTACTAGCAAAGCACACATTGGCAAACATTGCAACATAGTATGGAATATGAACTCCCATTAAGCTATTCAGAGCAATCACTATCAGTACTGGTAACATTGATATTATAGCGGACAATGTCAGTAGGCAGATGGTAGTTGCTGATTTGCGGTTGCTAGAATCAGCACGAACATCTCTTTGACCATCACGAAGACGATCGCTGTTGCGATGATGCTTACGAATAATACAGACCATCCGTGCGTACATGACTAATGTGAGCCAGAGTATGCTTTCTGCAAAAATCAGGAAGTAGATGGAACTTCCGTTAAAACTGCAACACTGCCTTATGGGAAAATACTCAGCTTTCCAGTCATTGAAGTATCCAGCGGCAACGCCAATTACAATCACCGATACCCAGACAATTATAAATGCGATGATACTGCGTTTGAGGGTAACAATTTGTGGATGCCTTAAAGGGTAGGATATCGCGATAAATCGCTCCACATTAACAGCAAACAATGTCAAAACCACTATACAGAAATGTGGCTCAATAACCATTGCTTGTAAAAGACAAGATGTATCTCCATATGGCCAATGACCGTCGTATAAGGCAATACCTATTGCCGGTAGAATGTAGCACAAGCAGACGTCCATGTCAGCGCACGTAAGTGACAACAAGAATAATTTGGTGACTTTACTGATGCGTTTGGTGTGACAGATGACAAGAAGGCAGAGTATGTTGATAGGGAGTAAAATCAACGCTAACAAACTCCAGCATACGACTTGAAGAATGTCTGCCATGATCAAAGGATATCTGATACTGGTAACAGATCTGATAGGTTTTGAGATAACTCCTTGATTTGTGGCCTATAGTGGTTTAGCCTCGATATATATATGGTCAGTTTTGATAAATACCTTTAATAACGACACGTAACAGATCACATGTTGTGTGGGTTGACAGCAGATATCAGCTTCGTGTCTTTAATTAATGTTTAATAATACTCTACAGGGTGGTTCAATAAAACGTTGACAGTTTTTTGAAGCCATTTTTTTTTAAAATTCTGTAGATTTAAAAAAAAAATCAATATTCATCAACTATATGATCTTGACCATCTGTGCTGAAAATATCGTTACAATTAAATAACCTTACGGTTGCAAAATAACAGCTATTTGAACAAAGTCTGACCCATTTCACTCTGTCCACGGGTACTGATTTCGCGACGTTACATTGAATACTGAATGATGAATTGCATGCAAGTAATCTAAGATTTGAAGATCCCGCCAGGTGAAACCAGTGTAATTGTTAACATCTTAACTATCTATTCAAGTGTGAAATCAGTACGTAATAATAATACAACGAGTGATTCTAATTAGAATTATTGATTTTCATAGATTGGAAGTGTAATTGTCTATTCTCTTTGCCTTAAAAGTGACGATGCCATTTAATGTTATGCTGCTGGTCATTTCCCGTAGACTTACCCGTGGACAAAGAGATTTTGTAGAGATTCTCTTCAAATAGCTATCATTTTGCCGCCATAGCATTATTAACATTGAGATTTTCAGCATAGATGGCCAAGATGATATTTTTGAGGAATATGTAAAAACAAATTAAACCAAATCCCACAATTTTGATAAATAGGTTTGAAAAACTGTCAACGTTTTATTGAACCACACTGGTTGTAACGTAGCGAAATCAGTACCCGTGGACAAAGTGAAATGGGACAGACTTTGTTCAAATAGCTGTTATTTTGCAACCGTAAGGTTATTTGTAACGATATTTTCAGCATAGATGGTCAAGATCATATAATTGATGAATATTGAAAAAGATTTTTTTTTAAATCTACAGAATTAAAAGAAAATGGCTTCAAAAACTGTCAACGTTTTATTGAACCACCCTGTATGTGTAACAAATCAGTGCCACGTTCCTTGAATTATTGACGGTGAACTATTAAATACAATCATGTATTACGTGTTGAGTGCGGGGTGCGGGAGTATGACAAAAGAGCGATGATATTAATGACCATTCGATATAGGATGTGAGAAGCCTCAATAGAAATGAAAATATAATTTTGCACTTACAAAATTCAAGTGTATACATCACTTATAAAGGGAAATAAACTATATTAGTATAGAAAACGTGATAGCGATATTTGAACATCTGAAATTATTATAAGACAACACTTGATGTATACTATATGTACATTGTTAACTATTTTCGAAGGGACGTGCGTGGTATATTATTCATTCAAAATTCAAGAAAGCCAACCATTCTTCTATTATTTATGGCACTAAAATATTTCATGCATTTGTCGATTGTCGTCAACATACAGTATACTGCATGTTCACAATAATTCAAATAACAATAATTACATTGAAGTAACACCAGCCATTAATACAGGGTCTCTCATGATTCATACTATGTTTTACCAGAAATATGAAAATTGTGAAAACAACACTACATTCCAACTCCACTACTTATGATATAATGGGGAACATGTTTCCTACTTACTTTAAGTATGGAGCCCCATAGCTCTACATTCGGCTTTAAAATGGTTTGACCCCTGACCTCCGAACATACTCCAAAAAAAGAAAAACACTTTTATGATAGATTCATATCTTGTCTACAAGAATAAATTGTCCCGCCCTTATGATTCTCTTTCGAATTCATGAATTCGTGGCAATACCTGTATTCCCCTATATATTCACATAGACAAAATGACCTAAAACAACTCGTGTTAGGGGTAGGTGTAGTATATTATTATGGCCATAAAAAGTTGAAATAAATGTTAAAGTATGTATAACTATAATACATCATATCTATGGGGAAGAACTGCTTCACAAGTTGAGATAGTTATGTATAGTTATAATGCCAATGTTACAGGTAACATAGCAAAATAGAATATTGGAAAAAGTCAGAAAAAGGTCAAAAACCCTTATTTTTCTAACTTTCTCAATATTGTTCCATAAAATTTTGGACCGATATCAAAGACATCAAAATGGAAAAAGCTAATAGAATGTGTCAAGTAGTTCTTTCTTTAAATTCATAAACATGATTTTATGTAGTTTTGACATTTTCCTTTCAGTGTCATGGTCAATATACTACTCACACCCTTACGACAGATTCTATTACTTCATTTCTGCTAAGTGAATACATGGGGAATATATGATTATCGCCATAGCAAAATTTTGCAAGAGAATCTTTAGAGCAGGACTCTTTATTTCTGTAGATAAGATATGCATCTGTCATATACAAATGTAAATGTGAGAGTATGTTCTGAAGTCAAGGGTCAACTCCTAAATTTGAGGCCTGGGGCTCCTATACTATTTATTAATGTCAGTAAGATATCTTTATCCGGTCCAATACGGCTGGACATTATTGAAAACATGTCTTTCCATTTCAGTACGGGTATCATTATTAGGGGAACACAAGTAAAGGAAACAAAATGGGATCTAACAAAATTATTCACATTTGAGACAATCTATATTTGACCCGGAACTAAAAACACAATAGACAGATTTCTACCAACGGAAATAAAAATTTGCTAACGGAAGAGAATTTACAGTCATTTTAAGACTCGACTTAGAATCCATTTCGGTGATGTTTTTGTTGTGGAAGTTGTGCCATTAATTGGATTACTGACAGCTGGTTTACACGACGTATTGCATTCATCGCTACCTCCTTTATAATAACGTGTCAAGTAAATGTATTCCTGGCTGATTAATGATTGATATGATGTTAATGTTTGATATCTGATTATGGTAAATTCGTTCATTTTCATTTGTTCTGTTCTTTCAAACGGATCAGTAATGATCATAAACCAGTCAATATAAGGCTATCATACTGGAAGGACTACACGCCGCAGACGGCTTAATTAACTGTTTTATGCCCGTACGCGATAGACGGAATAAAGCATGAGGGCGTATTTTGATACTGCGTATTTCGCAGACGACGGTGGTCACGAACGGCCGTTAATTTTGAATTTCCGTTGGTTTCAATGTAACAATGGATTTTGATTATATGACCCCATAAAATTCATCACACGTTGGAACTAAATTATTTCATCCTAAAACCACTGTGGGTGGCTAACCATCCGCAGTGTCAGTATCATTTTTTGAATTTAAACCGTTGTTAAGCGTTCGTCCCATTCACTTGATCACGTAACCTCGTTCGCATATTTTAACCTGAATATTCGAAATTACGCCCGTGTCCAGCGTCGTCTGGTATTTCGAAACACATAATTATTAGATATTCTACTAGCTTATGCAATTTACGGAATAAACCATATTCTGTATTATACAGCAGTTTAGTTAGCTAGGAGACCAGGTTTATGTCTACCATCATCTGCATTTCAGGGCAACTATAAATGTCAAGTTCTTTTTGGCTGATCGTGTTCTCAATTGTTATGGAAGTAAGGCGATTCTCACTGTCAGATCAGACTACAGACGATCGAGCTTCGTCCACAATTACATGCCGTCAGCCATCAGCATACATAAATACATAACATACATACATAAGCGTCAACAGCCATTTTATGCGCCTAAATCCGATATCTTTTTTTTTTCTTTTTTTTTCTTTTCTTTTTTTTCTTTTTTCTTTTTTCTTTTTTCTTTTTTCTTTTTTCTTTTCCACAGTGCATATAGCACTCGTGCTTTTATTTTAATTAACTCTTGTCATTTATACATAGTAACATATTAATAATAATCATATTATGTAGTTCATATAATTAAAACAATATATTCTTACTATCTTAAAGATTTTTAGTTACATATTACTTATTGTTTTGAAAATCATATACATGTATATAGTGGTAGCATAATAATCAATATCAAATATTCATTGCATACGTACAGTATTGGCTTCACAGCTTTTCACAAATACGCTGTAGCAACACAGACTTTTGGTCTTTGATATGTTTTGCCATTTCAGTATAGAGTCTCACATCTTTTTTGAATATGATGTAGAGGTTCTTTCTGACTTTTAGAAATGTGCTCTTGTCGTTTCTGAATTTACACCACGTTTTGAAAATTGTGTATTTTCCCAAAGTAAGTAGAGTATTAACGACATGTATATTATCGTTATCTCGTATACTCTCTTTATCTCGAAACCCAGAATGAGTGTTTCGAAGTTTACATTAATGTTTTGATTGAACGTTTTATAAATTAATTCGGCTATATCGGTCCAAAAACACGTTAACAGGTGACATGAAGTAAATACATGTTCATAATCATCTTGTACATTGCATACGATACATAGATTTGAATTTGACATATTCCATTTATGTAGGTGGGTTCCACATGGTAAAATATTGTGTAGCAGTTTGAAATTAAATTCCACCAACTTAAAATGCTTTGTTAGGTTAATTGTTTGGTTTGGCCAGATATCATTCCATTCAATCTTACGCTGGAAACGTCGATTCCAAAAAGTTTCGCAAGTTGCTTGAGTAGCCTTATTATCTATTATAATCGAATAAACCATTTTGCTTGTTATTTTATTCAGATTATATTGAGTGTAATGTTCTCCATTCCATTGAAATGAATTTCCATCTTTTTTACAATTACCATTGTCGTCATGGTCTTGACTCTTTAAAATGGTTCGCCATGGTTTTGGTAAGCTATCAAGTATAATCTTATAATCATGAAGATACGTCACAGAACCCAGTTTATTTTTTATTGATTGAACTGACATGAAACTGGTTTTTGTACATATATCTCCAATGTAAACTATATTACTGTCTATCCATTTTTTCATAAATAAGGCTTCGTTGTTGCATAGAATATATCTATTCCCCCATATAACTTCATTTTTAACATCAGCTATAGTATTTGGTGAGTTATACAACACGTTTGACTCATGCCAGCTCTTTGCAATTTGTCTATAGAAATCTGGTAAAATATGAGTCTTTAATGGTGGAAAGAGATGTTCGCTATCGAAATTCATTTTGAAGATTAACAGATCTTTTCCAAACTTTTCAAGATAAGATATGGGTATAAGCTTCCATTTGGCAAAGCTTGTGTCACATAGCCTTTTAACCCATGTTGTCCTCAAGGCAACTATTTTGGTTTTTACATCAATAAATTTAATTCCACCGTTCGAATAATCATTTATCATACATAGACGTTTAATTTTATCTCCTTTTCCTTTCCATAAAAAATCATATATTAATGTTTCTATTTCTTTTACGATGCATCCCGGTATAACTAGCACATTCATTATATATATAAGTTGGGACAAGGCAATAGCTTTAACTATAACAGTACGACCATATATTGTTAAATCTCTTTTCCTCCATACTGATAGAAGTCTTTTAAGCTTATCAAGTTTACTTTCCCAGTTCAGTTTTTGAATTTCGACCAAATTAAGACCAAAATATATCCCAAGTGACTTCACTGGGCCGATTGACCATTTTATATCGATACTGTTCGCTGGAATTTGTTTATTATTATTAAGCCATATGCCTTCAGATTTAAGCATATTTAAATTCAATCCAGAAACTTTACTAAAGCATTCAATAGTCTTAATAACTTCAAAAGTTGACTGTTGATCTCGCGTAAATACTGTCGTATCATCGGCTACCTGGCTTATCTTAATTTCGGTTTCTTGTGAGCGCCAATTGAACGGTATTTTGTTATCTGGTATGGTAAAGCCTTTAATATTACGATTATTTCTGATATTACATGCTAGTATTTCTACTGAGATGACAAAGAGTAAAGCTGATAGTGAGCATCCTTGCCGAATGCCTCTGGATAGACTGAAATATCTAGACTTCCACCCTTTATTTATTATACAACTAGAGCATTTACTATAAATGGATTTAATATAGGTTATAAAATTGGATCCAAATTTAAATTTCTTTAAAGCTTCGAAAATGAAGTTCCATTCCAGACTGTCAAATGCCTTTTCGAAGTCTAAAAAGATAATAGAGCCTGAAGAGTTATTTTCCGTAGAATATTCAATAATATCGTTAATAAGTCTGATGTTCTCACCAATAAAACGACCTTTGATGTAAGCGGTTTGATCATTATTGATTATTTTTGGCAGAATTTGTTGCAGTCTTTTCGAGAAGGCAGTTGTTAGGATCTTATAGTCGGTATTCAACAGGCTTATGGGTCTCCAATTTTTTAGTAATTTTCTATCTCCTTTTTTGTAAATGAGTCTTATAATCGCTCTTGACTGGGAGGTTGAAAGCTCACCCTTTGATAATGCTTCTTCACATGATTGAAAAACAAACTTGGAGATCTTATTCCAGAAATGAATATAAAATTCAATGGGTAGTCCATCAGGACCAGGAGCCTTGTTACTTTTCATAGATTTAGCTGCTGAAAATAGTTCGTCCTTTGTAATCGATTTATCACACATGGCTGCATCGTCTTCAGATAGTGTACAGTCAATCTTTGCATTAGCAAAATATTCTATTATGGCATTATTACAAACATTCATTGACGAGTAAAGCGATTCATAAAATTTTACACATTCATCTAATACCTCCCTATTAGTATATAACTCTCTATCACCATTTGTGAGACAGTCTATAGAGTTGTTTTCCCCATGACTTTTTTCTAAACCTAAAAAGTATTTTGTCGATTTTTCACCTTTTTCAATCCAATTTGCTCTAGATCTTATTTGTGCACCCTTTGCAGCATATTCATAATATTTTTCTAGAGCCTTTGATACTTCGTCTCGCTGAAGTATAAGATCGGAATCATCACTATTTTGGTCCAACTTCATGTCAATTTCTTGCAATTGATCTTGCAGCTTGCTTTCTTCAAGTTTTCGTTGCTTGGCACATGTAATTGAAAACCCAATTGAAAATTCTTTGAACTTAATTTTCATCAGATCCCATAGAAGTCTTTTATCAATGTGGGAACCAGTGAATTCATTATCGAAGTTATCAATTATGTCAGTGATACCTTTTTGGTAATTTTTATTATATAAGTAGGATGTATTTAGTCTCCATGACCCTTTACCATTCGTTAGTGTTCTCATTTGTAGAGACATCTTGACAGCTCTGTGATCAGACTTTATAGATGGTAATATGTCACATGAATCTATATCTTTAACAATTACTTTTGATATTAACCAGAAGTCTATTCTCGTGAGAATCAACGGATTAGACAGTTTATGCGTGAAGGACATTTTATCTGGATTTTTGTATCTCCATATATCAACAAGATCAAAAGTTTTGCATAAACATTTCTTTAAAGATTTCCCAGACTTTACTTCTGCGATACGTCCTCCTTTTTTATCTAGTTTGGCATCCATTATTGTGTTAAAATCACCGCCCATGATAACTGTATGCAACTCAATGTCTTGCATCCACGTTTTAACATCATTGAAAAAAGATATTCTTTCTGTTGTTGTATTTGGAGCATAAATTGTAATCAATGACAATTTTGAGTTATTAATTTCACAATTTACAAGTAATTTTCTACCATCATCACTTACTTTCTTTTCATAACACTTGAATGGTACTTTTCTTTTAACAAACAAAGATACTCCTTTACTTGCTCCGTTTGAGTGAGGAATGCCAAACGAGTGAAAATTTGGACCATCCCAATCCTTATTAACATCGTTAACGATGTCCTTGGTTATAAATGTTTCTGATAGGAGGAATATTCCAGCTTTTTGCTTTTTCAAATATTCAAAAACACATCGTCTTTTGGTTTTATCTCTTAAACCTCTTACATTTAAAGTAAAAAATTCGATCCTATTGTCAGACAACATTGTTTCTGTTCATGAAGTAGATAAGTAATACTGCTTAGTTCTTATGGATTCTTCTCATTGTTCTATTTTGATTTACTTTTTTCTTAGACTTCGTTGCTTGTCCACCTTGCTTCGGCGATACCCTTGGCCTTTTCTTATATGTTTCTTTCGTTACAGGGGTGACTGGTGTTCGGGATGCAGAAGCTTCAGATGTACTGGTGACGCCAGTCAGGTATTTTGTGATGGTAGTCTCTTTATAAGGTCTACATTCATCGCGTTTTGGGGTTGAAGTATCTTTTGGCGTTGGAGTTTCTATCACAGTTGTGTCACCCGTCGATGATTCACTGTCTCTAATCTCTTCTTCAGAGTCCGCTTCCGAGTCCACTCTCGACTCCGCATCTGCATCTGCCTCCTCTTCTAAGTCCGCTAAAACTTTGTATGTATTGCCAGTTGCAATTTCTGTGATGATCGTTGTGCCTGGGGCAGTGTCTTGATCTTCTAGGATAGTTTCCTCGTCATACGCACTGGTTTTTTCTTTGGGATGATCAGTGTCATTTTGTTCGTTTTCATCCGGGTTGTCATCAGAGGCGGCAGGTGGATAGTAGTATGCCTGCTCCTTGTGGTACACTTTCCCTTTAAATAACCCAAACTGGATATAGTCTTGTATTGGGTACGCGGGAATTTCGATGTATAGATATCTCCGGCCCGTCATGAATCTGGTTAGTTTACCATCGGGGTCTCTGCATCGGTCATTAAACATCTTGCTCGTTGGCTTGTAACCCATGGTTACAAGCTTGTCTTTAATGTTGTCGTTGTTATACGACATGGGAATGTTACTCACGGTTACTCTAGTGGTTGGCTTGTCTGGGTCGTTGATGTAAGGGTTAGACGCTAGCAGATCTACCGTGGTGCCTCTAAGGTCTATGTCTTTTACCAGAAGAGTGTCGCGGGTTGCTGGATCCTTCACATAGAGTCTCCATAGATTTCTGATTCTTTGGGCCCCTAGCACCGTGAACGGGCCGGACACAGCTTCCGCTGCCAGGCACACTTCTAGGACGGTTAGTTGCTCCTCATCACGACTAACTACTTCATTATTCTTAAAGAATATAGGGTACGAATAACTTCCTTTGTTACTGTCATCCATTGTAAAATCGATTTACAGGCCGTGTGTGCAAGTATAGTAAATGCAGTTAAATCTCGGGTCACTGTTCACTGGTCCGTGTTCACTGTACACGAGGGTCAATGCAATCACATTAGTCAGTGTTACAATGCAATAGGTGTACACGGTTCGTGTGTACAGTATATTACGTACTGGTGTTTTTTAAAGTTTTGATTTTGATAGAGTTTACCTCAAATATTGTCGAAATAGGCACTATTTCAACCAATATATAATCTCCGGAGCCTCTCCTGTACTTGTTACTGATGGTTCGTGAACACGTTTTGGTAAAGTTCCGTTGAATTAGGCGGGTTTTGTAATGTTTTGTCGGAGCCGATGTCTACGCGACGTATCACACAGTCAGCAGCTTCAAGTAAATCCGATATCTTTGGTTTTGTCTTTAAAATACAAACATTTTTTTTGCGACATTGCAACAACTAGAGTCGCTTAATAAATCTCAACCTCTAAATGATTGATCATCCCAATATATTTTTCTGTCGTACTTAAAAAAGTACAATAACTGATGCATCATTGATCGAAATATCATCTTATTTTGAATTCGACATTTGCCACAAATCGCTATATCATAATTACTCGTGGCATATATTATATTTAGGGAAATATTCATCAATTAATCTGCACAAATACAAATGTAAAAATATACAGCATAATCACTCACATGAGAAAACAATATACATTAAGGGCTCCACAATAATCTTATTAACATGTATTAAAATTGATACTGATCTTCATTACCTGCCGATGATAGTAGAATGTGTTTACGTGTAAATAATTAGGTCGAGATCATTTAGAAGCAATAGTTGTTAAATAGTAACATACGAAAGTAGAATTAGGATTCAATTCGAAGTGGCTTTTCCTTTTAAAATGTTATGATTTTTTTCTCCAATTAGGCAAAAAAGTATACCTTTATCCGTCGTTGATGGACAGGAACATGAACGTGCCATTATATTAGAACAGAGCTTCGAAATCAAAACTCAGGGCTTCAGAATTAAATTTATTTCACGATTTTAGAAATGTATGATACCGTTTGGGTAATATTTTAGATTACACACTGAACGTCGGACTTTGATGAATTCAAATCAATGCAAACGCTTCAATGTCCTATAAAAAACCCATCCGTATTACCAATTGTATAAATATATGCACCATTGGCGAGAACTATATCACCCTAGGGCCATCTTTAAAGTCCGGGACTAATGCAAGTTATTTAAACTTCTAATACAAAGGGAAATTGAACATCAGGTCCATGGTTTATATTTGCTCAGATTTACATTCATGATAGCTCAAGTTCATCGCCTGGTTCCTGTCATTGACTGAATATTTAAGGCGTTATGCTTGTTTTGCCACACACGTCCTTAATATAAAGGATCGTTGACATTAGCAGGAATCATAAAATATAGAAACTAAACATTTTGTAGCACCCGTGATCATATGAAATCGGAGTTAATATATTAACTTCTATCAAAAAGGTTTAAAACGATTGTTTCACGAATCATTTAAAATCAAAATATTATATGATCATTTCAAATTTTTTACACATATTTTTTTCTCTTTAAATGAAGTTCCTGGGCTCATAAATCTATCTTAACAGCATTTTTCGTACAAAAAATTCACAGAAATTTACCAACTCCTAATGCAAATCTGCTCCAAATTTAAAGAATTTTTCAAAATATAGTTTTATAAATTTTCATCATGAAGCATTCAGTACTACTTCATGTATTACATTCAATTGCGTACGTTGCGATCGTAACCGAAAACACTATAAACGGCCTTAACATGGAGTCAAACCATGGAATTCTATGAACGAAAAAATACTGTGGGCTTAACCCGACAACTTTTTTTCAAAATTTGATTTTGAAGTAATTAGGAAACGTATTGCTCTTTAAGTTAGACGATATATTAGTTTCATGTTTTATGTAATTTCAACAACTAATTGCATTTAGAGGGGAAACAAGTCAATGATAGAGGGCGTTCCGTTCCATGAAAGATGGAATTATACCTTGAAACATAACGTAAACTACCGGGTGTATCAACAATTATAGGAATCTGTTTCATCTGACCATAAATATGTCTAACATCGCTCAATCGTAAGTCTTTAATGGAATGTTCTCAAAATGTACAGGATAACAAGAAAAGTAATTGGGGTTTGAGAAAATATCATATTCCGCTTGACCGACCTAACAGATATTCGAGGTCATAAAGAACAGAGTCATATGTTATTGATACACCCTGTATACATGCTGGGACCTTCAGACAAGCCATACGGTATGCCAGCATTTTAGATTCTTAACCCTTTCCTCACCATGATATCAATTGCCCTTCAAAACAGCATTCGACCTTTTCTCATGTAGTATAAGCCTCACTGCAAAACTAGTACGTATGGCTTATACGCAAAAGTACGTAAGACTTATGCGTACAAGTTTTGCGGTGATTCCTTATACATCTTAAGGCTTTCCACGCGGCAGGCGGCTGCAGACGACATTACAAAATGTCACAAAATGTTTAAAAACATTATTGAATGTCATTACCATATTTAGAACCACCATGAGAAATGCATTGACATAAGTACAAACATGCCTAGTATTGGGTCAGTAATCCTTGAGATAGACTTTGAAAATTGGGAAAGGTTTCTGAAAAATCTGTTTTGTGTATGGTAAAAATAATAGCCGCGTGGAAAGTGTTAAACTCCCCAGGAGACCTACGATCTATGCTATGTGAACATTCCTGTATCCCTACACTGTAAACTATTTCCTTCATTCTCAGGGAAAAGTTGCCCTAAATTTACATAATCCATCCTTAATCAACGAGAACGGAAAATGTTTTTTTTTCATATGAAGTTGGTAAGATGAGGGAAATAATCCGTTTTTATTCGGAAATTCTGTACATTGTTGCCTTCAGAATATATGACAAAATTTGGAAAACGCGTGTAGAAGTTTTCATAAACATGGCTTTTGGTTTGTACTAATAGTGTTTGCAGAACATAATTGGTCGCATTTGTGATTTGTATTTGTATACAGGTAATTATGACGCACATACGCTACAGTAAACGAAAACAATGAAACAAATAATTGAAAATAAAATATCAATTTTATTCATTATTAATATTTGTTATGTCTAAATTCGTCTTCTGATATCCTCAACAATTAAGCGAAATTGACCGTGATTTTATGCAGTACAAGCGTTGACATAAGAGATTAAAACAACACAGCTGCCCAAATTAAGTAATGTAAATCCAATATGAATCTAATATTCCAGAGTTGAGGCAAGATACGAAGAGTCATGTACACAGTAGGAATACAAGCAAACATTGAGAGAATTATTGTAAATATATGATTTTTAAAATGAAAAGGCAATTAACAAGTATCTAGGCAGTACATGTACGTACCTATAATATTCATCTCAATCGTAGACTCATGATTGGAGAAGTAAACTAATTGAATATTTTTAATATATTTTTGTAGTTTTTTCATTTATTCTTTTCTTAATTATCCCAAAGCTCTTCCTAATGACCGTGTGTTTATTTCTCGCATATCACCATAATAAGATTTCTTGAGCTGTTAAAGCATATAAAATGTGCTCAATGTTAAAAGCTCAGAAACGGATTGTGAGTATCCCGATTTTCAAAGTAGCGTCTTTGAGGAATAAATAGGGGGAGCCATGGAGAAGAAAGTATACATGTTTAAACACGTATGCCATCAGATGACTTTAACCGTTAACAGCGTTTGCTCTATCGGTATTTGTGGAAAGTAAGGCAAACTAGAAACACCCAGCTAAAGAGAAATTTGGCGAAGATCCATTCACGGCGCAGACTATCCGCAAACGACACACCACAGTATGCAGGCGATGAAGAATGTTGGATAACAATCACCCGGTTTCCGATCGTCCGTTTCAGTGGTTTAACTTAGAAATCATTTATTTAATACAATAGAAAATACATTATATGAATTATTTGTCTACAACATTATTGCCAAATATTGTTATAGATGCGAGAGTGATGGAGACTGGCCGATTACGAATATGGTTGCAGGCTCGATTTTTTGTTGTCATCGTCCTTGCAGTTATCTTTGAAATAACGGGTAAGTTGTTTTAAGATTTTTTTGATTGTTTTAAGATTTTTTTGATTGTTTTAAGATTTTTTTGATATCAGATGAAATCCCATATTTCTTGCATTATTTCTGTAAAACGTGTGGCGCAAGATATGTGACATTTAGACGTTATAGGGCAAAATGCAGTGAATTACTGTCAAAGGTGGTTAATCACCCGGTCAGTTTGTGTACTTATTCAATGGGAAAAGTTGATGTAAACCTTGTACTTCTAGAACCATTGAAGTTATGCAACTCAAACTTTGGAATACGACTATTTTAAGGATGACCTTTCATGTAGAATAGAAAAAATCATATTAAAAACGGGCCAGCAATCGGAACAATTACCTTTAAATAAATATTTATTTGTTGGATTCACTTGGCACATTTTGTAGTTTTCATCGTTATGTTTAGATAGCTTATAAAACTCTTAGCAGTGCATTGTTGTCTTGTGTACATTTATTTGAAGATAAGATGAGCCGACTATCCCTTACTACTAGGTTGAATATTGAAGCTTAAAGGAATACCGTTCTATTCATTAAACCATGCATTATATGGTAGGAAAATAATTATCTAATGTACAGGCTGTCCCTAAATGATTAGTACCCATCGATGCCCAAAGTTCATTAATTGTTGTCATCATCGAAATCAATTGGATTAGGTCCGTAATTGTTTTTTCATCATCTTTTTCATACTGCACTCTTTCATTAGAATTTTATATCATGACTATCGGATTTATCAAACTCAAGATAGGTCCGTGTATATAACCGGACAATCGTTTTTCGTTATTTCGTTTTCAACACGGTAAGCAAAAAATACAAATAGGATCATTTTCCGTTTGACTGTCACAGTAGAAAAAATAAACAAGAGAAAAACTAGAATTTTTAACGTTTGTTTTTATTCTACTATTTTCGACTGAGAAAAACTAAAAAGATCAACCACATTCGCTTTTCTTTCTCTAAATAAAGTGTAAAAATCGATCAGAAGAAAACATTTAATTTAAAAGTATTCGTTTTTCTTAATCCGTTTTCATATAAGAACTAGAGCGGTTCTCGGGTTTCGCGGTTTTCGAGTTTCGCGGTTGATGGGGTTTAGCAGTGTCAGATTTAGTGGTTATCAATAGGGCGGTTATTGACATTGTATTGGTTTTAACATGATATGTTAGGATCTGACCAGAACCATGGAGGACGGGCGGAGAGTGATGGTATGAAAATGAAATGATTATGAAGTGGTTTGGATTTATTGTGTGGGAGATAATATTTGAAACCCGTTTGTTTGTTCTAAAGGGTTTGCTTTGTATTTGATTCAACCATAAGAATGAATTGCTGACAGAGCTGCTGTTAGTGTTTGATGTGGCCTGGAGAGTGTATTTAGGTGTGAAGGTAAAAAGTTTGATTTGATTAATGTACTTTCCGGTTGCAACCTTGGCCCTAGGGGACCTAGGACTTAGCGGGGACCATGCGGGTAAGAAAAATGTTGCCTTTCTACGCAGGGACAAGAGTCAGTACTCATTAGTGGTATATCATTACGTTTGTCACCAATACAATTGTAGCATGTAATTTATATAGACATGCTTGTCTATTAATTAGCAAGAGTTGAAATGCAAATTCCATTTAAATGGAATGGGGCTGGTGAAAGTTTGAGTGAAGTGCACATTTAAACACACTTGTACTCAAAATGCACAATATACAAAGAAGAATAGGCAGAAACAGTAATGTAATAATCTTTACATAAACAGTTTATTAAGATGAACATGGGTCCTTCCACGAAGTTGCGTACACAAGGTGTGACATGATAGTCAAATTTAAAAGTTGCCTGATTGAATTCCAAAACAGCATTTTGAACTTCCTAATGTATGCATATTAATGTTAAAACGAAACAAACAAACAATCCTCACAATCACGAGGGCCGACTTGGCCAGACGACGCTGGACACGGGCGTATTTACGAATATTCAGGCAAAAATATGCGAACGAGGTTACGTGATCAAGTGAATGGGACGAACGCTTAACAACGGTTTAAATTCAAAAAATGATACTGACAATGGGGATGGTTAGCCATCCTCAGTGGTTTTAGGATGAAATAATTTAGTTCCAACGTGTGATGAATTTTATTGGGTCATATAATCAAAATTCACTGTTACATTGAAACCAACGGAAATTTCTGGACTTGGCTATCTTATTCGTTACGCCATCACCGACGAGAGATGAACGAAACTGATTAGAGCATGCGCATTGTGTTCTCTCAACATCGATCAGCTGATCGCCCGGCGGCATATGATATTATTGTTTACATGTAAAACAAGGCATTACACACATGCGCGTTTTGAACGGAATAGCCGCGATCGATTAAAGTTAATAATTTTGTAAATTCGTCTTTGTATACCGACAGTCCAAGCAAACGCTAATTGATTGCTTTCGATTGACAGCGAATACGCATAATTCGGCAGTCTCGCGATGCATTGAATGACTGAGATTAGTTTTCATAGTCGATTGAAAACAGATATTTCGCCCGTAATTTGATCAGCATGGATATCAACATAATGTAATCTTAACTCTAAGTCTCTAGTGTGATTATTTTTGTCAAAGATTCTTCATCTTTATTTACTTGTTTTGTTACTGCCACTCACTTGCATTTCCAGTTTAAAAAATGCCAGTAGTTGCATTTTGTTGTTTTATCACCTTTTTAGTTACCTATGAGATCAATTTGACGACAACAATTATATATAATATTCCTCGCATAGAAATCATAAGGATTTTTTTAATTTGCCTGACCGCCAAATGCCGAAATTTGGAAAATGGACCCAAATATCATTATATGATTAAATTTTTTAAAAACCTGGATACGTATGAGATCCATGATACAAAAAAGTCAAGCTGAAATCAATTTGGCGACAAAAAAGTCATTCGCATAGAATTTTTTTAATTTTTTAAATTCTAAAATATCAAAATTTAAAAATTAGCCCAAATACCATTATTTGGTTTTAAATAATTCAATTTTGTTTGGGTACGTATGAGATCAATGTTACAAAAAAGTCAAGCTGCAATCAATTTGATGACAAAAAAAGTCATTCGCATAGAAATCATAACATTTTTTTAAAAATTCTAGGCTAGACCGACAAATATCAAAATTTGAAAAATTAGCCCAAATACCATTATTTGGTTAAGTTATTCAATTTTTGTGGGTACATATGAGATCGATGATACAAAAAAAATCAAGCCGCAATCAATTTGGTGACAAAAAAGTCATTCGCATAGAAATCAACGATTTTTTTTTAAAATTCTAGGCTTGACCGACAAATATCAAAAATTAGCCCAAATACCATTATTTGGTTAAATAATTCAATTTTGTTTGGGTACGTATGAGATCGATGATACAAAAAAGTCAAGTCGCAATCAATTTGACGACAAAAAAAGTTGTTCGCATAGAAATCATAACAATTAATTTTTTAATTCTAGGCTTGACCGACAAATATCAAAATTTGACAAATTAGCCCAAATACTATTATTTGGTTAAGTAATTCAATTTTTGTGGGTACATATGAGATCGATGATACAAAAAAACTCAAGCCGCAATCAATTTGGGGACAAAAAAGTAATTCGCATAGAAATCATAACAATTTTTTTTTTTAATTCTAGGCTTGACCAACAAATATCAAAATTTAAAAATTAGCCCAAATACCATTATTTGGTTAAATAATTCAATTTTGTTAGGGTACGTATGAGATCGATGATGCAAAAAAGTCAAGCCGCAATCAATTTGGCAACAACAAAAAAGCCATTCACATAGAAATCATATTTTTTTTTTTTTAATTCTAGGCTTGACCGACAAATATCAAAATTTGACAAATTAGCCAAAATATAATTATTTGGTTAAATAATTCAATTTTGTTTGGGTACGTATGAGATCAATGTTACAAAAAAGTCAAGCTGCAATCAATTTGACGACAAAAATATTGTTCGCATAGAATTCATAACAATTTTTTTTTTTAATTCTAGGCTTGACCGACAAATATCAAAATTTGAAAAATTAGCACAAATATCATTATATGATTAAATTTTAAAAAACCTGGATACGTATGAGATCCATGATACAAAAAAGTCAAGCTGAAATCAATTTGGCGACAAAAGTCATTCGCATAGAATTTTTTTTAAAATTTTTTAAATTCTAAAATATCAAAATTTAAAAATTAGCCCAAATACCATTATTTGGTTAAATAATTAAATTTTGTTTTGGTACGTATGAGATCGATGATGCAAAAAAGTCAAGCCGCAATCAATTTCACGACAAAAAAATCATTCGCATAGAAATCATAATTTTTT
Organism: Ophiura sarsii; assembly: GCA_035610835.1. Taxonomy (NCBI): domain Eukaryota; kingdom Metazoa; phylum Echinodermata; class Ophiuroidea; order Amphilepidida; family Ophiuridae; genus Ophiura; species Ophiura sarsii. The sequence continues at coordinate 20,238,195 of CM069452.1, read as the reverse complement.
TTTTTAAATTCTAGGCTTGACTGACAAATATCATAATTTGAAAAATTAGCCCAAATACCATTATTTGGTTATTAAAGTGTAATTCAATTTTTTGGGGTACGTATGAGATCGATGATACAAAAAAGTCAAGCCGCAATCAATTTGACCACAAAAAAGTAATTCGCATAGAAATCATAATTTATTTATTTTTAAATTCTAGGCTTGACCGACAAATATCAAAATTTGAAAAATTAGCCCAAATACCATTATTTGGTTAAGTTATTCAATTTTTGTGGGTACATAAGAGATCGATGATACAAAAAACTCAAGCCGCAATCAATTTAGCGACAAAAAAGTCATTCGCATAGAAATCATAACGATTTTGTTTTTAAATTCTAGGCTTGACCAACAAATATCAAAATTTGACAAATTAGCCCAAATACCATTATTTGGTTAAATAATTCAATTTTGTTTGGGTATGTATGAGATCGATGATACAAAAGTCAAGTCGCAATCAATTTGACGACAAAAAAAGTTGTTCGCATAGAAATCATAACAATTTTTTTTTAAATTCCAGGCTTGAACGACAAATATCAAAATTTGACAAATTAGCCCAAATACCATTATTTGGTTAAATAATTCAATTTTATTTTTGGTACGTATGAGATCGATGATGCAAAAAAGTCAAGCCGCAATCAATTTGGCGACGAAAAAGTCATTCGCATAGAAATCATAATTTTTTTTTTTAATTCTTGGCTTGACTGACAAATATCAAAATTTGAAAAATTAGCCCAAATACCATTATTTGGTTATTAAAGTAATTCTATTTGTTTGGGGGTACGTATGAGATCGATGATACAAAAAAGTCAAGCCGCAATCAATTTGACCACAAAAAAGTAATTCGCATAGAAATCATAACAATTTTTTTTTAATTCTCGGCTTGACCGACAAATATCAAAATTTGAAAAATTAGCCCAAATACCATTATTTGGTTAAATAATTCTTTTTTGGGGGTACATATGAGATTGGTGATACAAAAAAATTGACGACAAAAAAAAGTTGTTCGCATAGAAATCATAACATTTTTTTTAAATTCCAGGCTTGAACGACAAATATCAAAAAAATTTGGGGTACATATGAGATCGATGATACAAAAAACTCAAGCCGCAATCAATTTGGTGACAAAAAAGTCATTCGCATAGATTTTTTTTTTTTTAAATTCTAGGCTTGACCGACAAATATCAAAATTTGAAAAATTAGCCCAAATACCATTATTTGGTTAAATAATTCAATTTTGTTTGGGTACATATGAGATCGATGATACAAAAAGTCAAGTCGCAATCAATTTGACGACAAAAAAGTTGTTTGCATAGAAATCATAGGCCTAATGATTTTTTTTTTAATTCTAGGCTTGACCGACAAATATCAAAATTTGAAAAAAATAGCCCAAATACCATTATTTGGTTAAATAATTCAAGTTTTTTTGGTACGTATGAGATCGATGATACAAAAAAGTCAAGCCGCAATCAATTTGACGACAAAAAAGTCATTCGCATAGAAATCATAACGATTTTTTTTTTTAATTCTCGGCTTGACCGACAAATATCAAAATTTGAAAAATTAGCCCAAATACCATTATTTGGTTAAATAATTCATTTTTGGGGGTACGTATGAGATCGGTCATACAAAAAAGTCAAGCCGCAATCAATTTCATGACAAAAATGTCTTTCGTATAGAAATCATGAGCATTTAAAAAAATTAATTAAGTAGGCCTGAGTCTGACCGACAAATGTCAAAATTTTGAAAATGGACGCAAATATCATTATTAATGTTTGGATAATTTTATTTTATTTTAAAAAACCGATCGTTTCTATGTGCGAGTCGATAATATATTCAATTAAAAGGTATAGCCTATCAGCTAGGGATGATCATATCATTGACTACAGAGGGCGACATTTTTTTGAAAATTAGTTGACCAAAATATGTAGAAAACTCCATGTTTACCTAGATGAATACAGCGATGTAGTACGATGTGGCTAGGATGTATTCACTGATGTCTATATAACCCCGCACAAGACAAGTAACTAGACATCATGAAAGTAAACCGTTTGTTACCTAAAATGGTTTAAAATGTGCATGATTTGCCCAGTTTTCAGCAATATGAGGCACACTACTTTTGGTTATAACTTGTTTATTATTCAGCCTGCAGACATGGTTGAACCATCATTTTTTATTGTAAAGTACTTTGTTTCAATTCCATGTACATGTATTCCATTTTCAAAGAGATAATTTTATTTTCAAAATTTTATGAACATACCTATGCACTCTACGTTCGAAATAGCGTCGACATTCATAGTGCTTTACGAACTAACGATGTGGCCAACTTTGGCAATGATTTTGAATAGATTACATCCCCCCCCCCCCCCCCCCCCCCGTCTTTAATATTACCGTATGGTGTAATAGCATGTATTACAATGGTATAACTAAAACCGCGACAAGTCGGGGGGACCTCTGTTTGTTATGTAAACATAAAATAAAAATAGCAACGCTCATCAACCATCGTTGTACTTGTACTAAGAAAATATGCATTCTCAAGGCAAAAAAATATTTTTACTCATATGAGGTAGATTAACCCCAACTTTGAACTCGTCCAAGTTATTGGCGATTTGTACATGCTCACAACATCTGGAATCCATTGATGACTTAATGAAGACGTAATCGCAAACACAAATTTCAGCTAAGGCAATCTCTAGGGGCGAGACCAAACATAAAATAGCCTAGCGCTGCACAAAACTGAATTGACAATGAATTGCGTATAGTGGCGTTTGGGGGACTCATATCAATACGCTATAGTTTCATGCTCTACTACGCTTTAACTCTTTCGCTCACACACATGGGTAGTAAACTACGGCACAACATAATGACGCCCCTTGATTGGAAAAACGGTGATCCACGCTTGCGATCAGCGACGGAGCGTTATGGAGTATATATAACATTATAGTGATATACGGGGGTACAATAACTAGAATCGCCGCCATTTTCTTTTGATGTGACGATGTCGAATAGAAAATAAATATCCCTATCGCGGAAACATTATCCCTCATAATTCTCCAAATAACCAGTCACTCGAACTCAGCCGAGGTAAATACTGTACCAATATCGTGTCCACAAATCGTACTAATTCAAGCTGTATTTTTCGAGATATTTCGCACACAAACTTCGATTTCAAAATCTTAGGATGCCGGTACCCGTCCTCCAAAAACGAAATAAACAAGTGTATTCGTTTTTCGTTCATCAACCAGAATTGTAACCAAAAACCTAATTTGATCTTGTTTCAAACATTCGTTTTTCTTGATACATTTTGAAACAAGAAAAAATAAAATTGCCATGTATGTTAATGATTCGTTTTACTAACACAAATACAAAAAACAAACAATAGAAAAATGTATATAACCGGACAATCGTTTTTCGTTATTTCGTTTTCAACACGGTAAGCAAAAAACACAAACGAAAAAACCCGATTGTACGTATTAAGAAAAACGAATATATCAAATTATTGTAGAACGAAAAACGATCGTACGTATTAAGAAAAACGAATATATCAAACTATTGTAGAACGAAAAACGAGTGTACGTATTAAGAAAAACGAATATATCTATATTTGTTTGACTGATTTTTACACTTTTGCTGAAGAGAAGAAAAACGAATAAGGTTGATATTTGAATTGTTCTAAGTTGAAAATGAAGGGATAAATACGAATGTTACAAACTTACATTTTGCTACTGTTTGTTTTTGTATTTGTGTTAGTAACACGAATCATTAACATACATGGCAATTTTATTTTTCTTGTTTAAAAATGTATCAAGAAAAACGTATGTTTGAAACAAGATCAAATTAGGTTTTTCTATTGCCTTTTGGTTACAATTCTGTTTGAAGAATGAAAAACGAATGCACTTGTTTATTTCGGTTTTTTATATGAAAACGGATTAAGAAAAACGAATATATGTATTTATTTATTTTTCTACTGATTGATTTTTACACTTTATTAAGAGAAAGAAAAACGAATGTGGATGATCTTTTTAGTTTTCCTTAGTTGAAAATAGAGGAATAAAAACGAACCTTAAAAATGCTAGTTTTTCTCTTGTTTGTTTTTTCTACTGTGACAGTCAAACGGAAAATGATCCTATTTGTGGTTTTTGCTTACCGTGTTGAAAACGAAATAACGAAAAACGATTGTCCGGTTATATACACGGACCGGCCTATATACAATTATATATTTGATATATTCGTTTTTCTTAATACGTACAATCGGGGGGTTTTTCGTTTATGTTTTTTGCTTACCGTGTTGAAAACGAAATAACGAAAAACGATTGTCCGGTTATATACATTTTTCTACTGTTTGTTTTTTGTATTTGTGTTAGAAAAACGAATCATTAACATACATGGCAATTTTATTTTTTCTTGTTTCAAAATGTATCAAGAAAAACGAATGTTTGAAACAAGATCAAATTAGGTTTTTCTATTGCCTATTGGTTAAAATTCTGGTTGATGAATGAAAAAGGAATACATTTGTTTATTTCTTTGTTCTTATATGAAAACGGATTAAGAAAAACGAATACTTTTAAATTAAATGTTTTCTTCTGATCGATTTTTACACTTCATTTAGAGAAATAAAAACGAATATGGTTGATCTTTTTAGTTTTCTCAGTCGAAAATAGTAGAATAAAAACGAACGTTAAAAATTCTAGTTTTTCTCTTGTTTATTTTTTCTACTGTGACAGTCAAACGGAAAATGATCCTATTTGTGTTTTTTGCTTACCGTGTTGAAAATGAAATAACGAAAAACGATTGTCCGGTTATAATACACGGACCAAGATACACTCCATTATGTAAGGCATGGTGATTTCACCTTTTTGACAAAGTGCTAAAAATGTGTGTGTTATTACAGCCTGTTTGAAAGAAACTCGTGTATTCTCATAATATTTTGTCTACTAATATAATCTTGTATGTCTTTCTGTTGTAACTGTTATTAGTTATGGGTGTTCAAATCATTAATACTTCTTCACTTTAATTCAATTTAAAGGGTAAAAGAAGTTCGTCACACTTGAGTGAACCATTCATTGTTTGATTTGACAAGTGTTTAGGGACTTATAGCTGAAGCGGTATGTGGTGAATTACCAGTGGCTTAGACTCCATGTTCACATTGGAGAATGGATTTTGTGAGGTTAAACAGTAAGGGACTATATCATTTTTACCAAGTTTGTAGGAAATTGCATCCCCAATATGAAAAAGAAGTCTAAGCCACTGCTTATTACCCATGACCACGTCTTTACCTATTTAAATGTCCCTCAAGTTTAGCCTCAAAACTAGCTCATTATAGAAACAAAGCTTGGGGTCGCTCATGCGTGACAATACATTTTCCCCTTCAAATTGAATCAAAATGAAGAAGTATTAATGGTTTGAACAACCATATGATACAACAACAGTTTAAAATAAAAAGAAACCAAAGATATTAGTAGACAAGAGATTAAGATAATGTACCGGTATTAGTTTAACTTTCAAACAACCTGCTTACAAACACTTTTTTTTTGCACTTTGCCAAAAAACGTGAAATCACCATGTCTTACACAATGGAGTAAAACTTCAGTTAAATAAGTCCGATATTCATGATCTAAAATTCTAATAAAAGGGTACAGTATATCAAATATAATAGAAAAACAACGGATCTAATCTCAATGATTTTGATGATGACACAAATTATTGAACTTTGGGCATCGATGGGTAAAAATCATTTTGGGACAGCCTGTATATTGACCATTTTAATTGACCACAGAACTATAATGTTCATTTAAACGAATTTAAACTGCACATCCCCAACATGTGATTATTTGAAATTCGCGCCCGGTTGTCTGTGTCGAAAGTGCTGATGGGATAGCCATACATAATATTGTGATGTCATCGTAACTAAAACCGCCTCATCAGCAACAGGTCGCTGGACGGTATCACGCAGGAATTCAATGCATAAATCGATAATATCAATACATGAAACAGAGATGCGGACATCTCGTAAGTCTTTCGTCATAGCTTTGATCAAAATACATGACGTCCATACATGTGATTCATTTTCTTTCTAAAGTCGATTTTTGTCTTTACGCGGTACTTTTAAAAACGTTAACCTACAGATAAGTGGTCTGTATAATAATAATGCTACATATCTGAGCGATATAGTTTTATGGCACGGATTTCCTTTAAACGTACTATCATATAGGCCTTTGTATACTAGCTTTAATAACTCACGAATATTGTCGAGCAGATGTTTAATGAGATTGTCATTGTTTGTTTGCAGTATTCGCTCTGATTATACTGCCTCATACAAGTTACATTGTTATCTTTATTTTTCTCTTTTGCAATTTACCCGGCGGGGTACTATCAGAGTTTCAATAAATGATTTTTTTTCTTCTTCTTCACAGTAGCCTCATATGTTCAATAAGGCAATACATGTCAATCTGCAAGAAAATCTACTTTCTAAAAAAAATCATGAATAGAGAGCGCCCCCTGGAAAAGATCACATAATATGCCTTTAATATCTTTGAACAAATGTACTATCTACCATTTATCAATTTGACATGATTTAAGCTTTATTTAAGGAGTAATTCGGACTTAAAGCTGCTAAAATATAAAGAAAATAAAGGCACAACCGTGGGAGTATACAAATGGCCACTTTTCTCAGTTTTGTAGTTTTATTTGCCACTTATATTTACTAGTTGCTTATTCTATAAGCCAATGCTTGAATAAATCAGCAGACTAGTTTGACATGGTCTATAACATTTATAGATATATAGTTTAATGATGACAAATAGGGTAAAATTTAACATTAAATGGGCATTCAGAGGGTCTCACATGATGGTATAGAATCATATAGTTACTTAGAGGCGTATATACGGGGGACTTCCTTGCACCCCTAAGACTCCGCCAAACCAATTTTTTAAACTTCGTTTTAAAACATATTCAGGGTGTTACCAAGATTAACTTTGGTATGATAAGGGGTTATTCATGATGGCGTTCAAAATGACCGCCAAAACGCCCTTAGAAAATCCGATGAAAGTTGCAATGCACTTAACCAACAAACACACAACTATTGCACTTGGACAAGCTGATGAATTGCCGTGCACTAAAATGCAATTCAGTCAATCTGTAATCGCAATTATTTTTCATGGGTGTTGTGGTTTGATCGACTAGCTTCAAAAGGTTTTAAAGCACAAACAGGTCTTCAGAATTAACAGAGGTTTCAAAAATGAAAGCAATCTCAAAACACAAAAATTGATCTACGAGGGTCATTCAATAAGTTCTACCTCCTCCCTCATAACATCGTGAATATGAATGACAGACTCATGACATTTGTTATGATTAAATCTCTGAATCATAGTTACACTTTTATTGTAAAATATAATTGATCTCTGTTTCACTGTTGTTTTTATAATGAGGTTAAATCGTATTCTTACATCTAACCATACAATACGGAGAAAAAACCCGAAAACAATATGTATTTCTTTGTATGTATTTCTTTGTATGAATGATATCTGAATATATTGTAGTATTATCATGTATAAATAAGACTGTAAACATTATTAATTCTTGTAGGCTTGCAAATAGTATGATATCACCTCGGATATCACCTATGCCTTTAGCATTCCGGAATACTAAAATCAGTCATTTTTTTTCGTCAAGCTACAGTGATGCCTCGTATGTTTTAACTCTTTGACTTGGAAGTAACTTTATGGGTTTTCTTTATGTGCAACCTTCATAATAGTCAATTATGTCGTCATTGGTAGGTTATCTCTTCGAGAGACTTGTAATCCCTCCATTTAGTTCTTAAGAAAAGCAAATAAGACTTTTGCAGGGTTCTCTATGGAAGGATTATAGTTGATGGTTTCCGATCTGGTTCTGCCTAATCAGAGGGCATACTATTTCCTAAAAGAAAAGTCACTTTATTTATACCGGTAGTCTGTTAAAGTGATATGAACTTGATAACATTAAGGATGTCAAGTGTCTACGATCATCACTACCAAATTCATTACATGACTTCAAGTGCCGGAAATCTCGGGTATGGGTTGCATGCAATAAACTTGTCAGCTTCTTCCACTATTCTGTCCAAGGACGACCAATGATGATGATGATGATGATGATGATGAAAGAGATATCGGAAATTTCGAAAGGTTATAATTGACCAATAGGTACGTTTTGTCTCTTAGAATTGGCCAAAATGAATAACACTCAGTTAATATTTGGCCATATTCCGTCACACTAAATGGACGTTTGGTTTTCATTGCATCTCGATAAAATTACAACCATTACTCAGACAAATTTACTATAAATTAGTATCTGAGATTCCATGCTACAATTGTGTAATATGTCATAAAACTGGCTTGTATAATAGCAAAGTTATCAGGCACGAGTTAGAACGTATTGAATGACCCTCGTAAATGTATAGAAAGTAGCGAGAAAGCAAATGGCCTAATAAAAATATTTAAAAAAAAACTAATGATGGATCTCGAACACTACAGTATTAATTATTTATCTACATATCCATGCTATCGTGCAGATTTTGTATCTAAATGTATTCACTGTAGTTCAGACATATTACACACTACACGCGGCTGTATCACTAGTCGGACAATTATTAGGTCCATTTATTCTAAATTAGATAAATGTGCACGTTGTGAAATAAATCAAATTTACCATGGTTTATTTAAGGACATTTTATGTTGCTGAATTAAGGACTAGTTCGCGCTCTGCAGCGCGAGAACGTAACCAGTCATAAAACACAAAGGGGACCCGTAACTTGCAACTTACCCTCCTAGATTTGTAAAATACTAATGTAAGAAACTACATTTTTCAAATGGTGTGCAAATACAAAACAACATCAGGATAACAAATCAAATCCATATTAATAATACTAAATGTTCCGTCAAAATGAAACTAAACGTTGTTATATGTATAGACGATAATTGAATCACATTAAGATAATATTTGCCGTACGTGCCTTGATCGATGTATTTACCTACGAGAGGCGCTCCATGTAAGAAAAGCATCTTAGCGAAGATGTACACGGAAATACAAACGTTGCCTAATGGCTATGTATTTACAAAATATTTGAAGCGCGATAATGGTTGTCGAGGGCCATAAATATACCGTAATTTTTTTAACGTGAATGAACATATTTACCAATTTAATGTCCCCATTTGTTCAAATCAGCAAACTACGGACTATAATTTATTAATTTTTCTATTCCTATAAACCAACACAGTGTGGGTTATAATGAGGTTTTCCCTATTCCTCAAATCCCACACAATAATATGATATATATAAAGGAATATTTTCCTATTCCTGTAAACCTACACAATATGATATACTATAAGTTATCCCCTGTTTGTTCATGCAATACGGACAAATATCTATGGTTTGTTTCCAATATCACATGAGGCGATAGCCGAATGTGATATTGGAAACAAACCATAAGTATTTTCCGTATTGCATGAGAACAAACAGGGGGTAACGAATTTATCATTCAGTAGACATGAATGCATTTTTATATAATTGTCACTTACCTCTCTGAATTTTTTTAAAAAAAATACAAACTTTCAACAAAAAACATTGCAAATTTCATTAAAAAATTGGTTAAAATATCTAAAAAAATCTAAAAAAAATTGAAAAAAGAAAATTTCAACAAAAAATGGTTAAAAAAAATTGAAAAAAAAATCTCAAAAAATTTAAAAAAAGTTTCAACATTTTTTTCCAAAATTCTCAAAAAATATAAACAAAATATTTAAAAAAAAAAATCAAAAAAAATCAAAACATGGTAACAAATAATTCTTGTATCAAACCTTCCAAATTAATGGATCAATCCAGAACTAAATTTAACCAATCAAAATATGTGATAACAAACTGTCCAATACAGTAAATAAATATTTTTAATTAAACAATCTCTTCCACATACTTATTATTTCACTTATGTGTGTATGATGTATATTACTTGTTAGTACTGTGTTATCAATGATAGATACGGGTCCATATCACTAGGGTAGTGATAAATTACTCTAGTAATACGGGAAAGTATTCATTGGGGCAGGCAATGCAGCATTCATGGCTACTGAATGGTAAATGTATATAGTATGTATATAAAGGAAGTTTTTCCTATTCCTGCAAACCCACTCAGTATAGGATAATGAAACTTTCCGTATTCATGCGTAACCACTCAATACTGGATATAATGAAGTTTACCCTATTCCTGCAAATCCACTCAATACGGTATACAATAAATTTCTCCCCATTCTTGCAAACCCACAAAATGAAGTCCTCCAAACCCATTCGATATGATATGTATAACGAAAGATTCCTATTCCTGAAAACCCACTCAATATGGGATCGGATATAATACATTTTCCGTATTCAAAAACAACCACTCAATACGGGATATAATGACGTTTTCCCGATTCCTGCAAACCAAAACAATATGGGATATAATGACGTTTTTTATTAGCGCAAATCCACACACTACAGACTGGTATACAGTTTTTGAATAGCCCTTCTCCTATAAAGCAGCACAGCACGGAATCTATATAAATGTATCATGGTATAGGTAAGGTTTTCCTATTCCCTATCTTATAAACGGGATTTAATGAGGTATTCTTATTCCTGCAAACATACACAATAAGGAATGTTCTTAGTTTCCCCTTATCTCTAAAAACTACACAAAAGGTGTTTTTGTTTTTTAAAGAAACAATCGTTATTATATCTTTTATTCATTTGTATCTATTTAAATAATTGAATCAAGAACCACTTGCTAAAATAATAATCAAATAACGTCATACTAAGCTGTTTCCCTTGCACCAATGGGCTCCACATAACTCATCCATAGATGCAGGTACGCGCAAATCATGTCATCACATTGCTGGCATAAAAGTCATGAATTATGTTGAGATGACGTAAAATAATCCACAAATAAATTCGGTCAATGCCAGCGTCAAGCTTAGAACGATAACAAATTCGCTAATTGGCACCACATACACTGTGTCTGCGGCCACGACAGCGTCGGACTTCAAACGCATGGTGTAGTGCTCTCCCCGTTGCGCCGTAGCCATGACAGCGCGGCAATGCATTCGTTATACGATGCGTCACCTCAACTACAAACGGTGTTGATCGTTATTTCACATTATATGATAACAGAGCGACAACGGAATGTGGTGTAGAGTCTATTCTCGTAAAGTAATGGATATGTCCGTACCTGCACCCATGGATGAGTTGGCCCGGGGATCCAGGGTGCAGGGAACCAGCATAACGTCATACTAGGAATGATGGATACCCGATAATATGTTTTACTATCGTGGCATTTTGTAAAAAAACCAGAAAAATAAAAAAGAGTTACAATCCACAGTCGACGGTAAATTCGCTGTCTCATCCCCATAACCTCTGCGTTTCAAAATTTTCAAGGTCTACAACACGCATGCCCTTAGTTTCCTGCCGCATGTTATACAACCTACGTGTATAACTTTGTGTATTTTTTGATATTTAATGGAACTTAGAATAGTACTTTTAACTTCTGTATTGGAATATTATAATTTAATTGAATATTTACAATATATTATATGTGTCGACAATTTCATTCCTATACTATGAAATTGAATTACAGATCGACTAGCATAGATGCAAATTTAATATTATTTCCGTAATTCAGGTGTTCTTTCAATTCTAATTGAAGAATTCTGTTTTAATATGAAATAGTAAATACCTTAACCGACATACCTCATATATTTCTAATTTACGAACGCGTATGTATATGCACAAATTAAATTATATTGGTTTGGATGTCCAAGGCTGTTCTGTACGAACTTTCATCCTGTTACTATATGAACGTTAAATGCTCCGCTACATACACACATCGGGTCATCGTCTTCTCCTCATTTATGACAAGGCATACGAGGGGCATTCAATAAATACCTGCAACCATTGAAAATCTCTGAACCGTGACACGTGTCAGTAAAATAAACTTATGATACTTAAACTATAAGTCTTACTCTTTTTTCACAGAAAATTTCGAACACGTAGGTCATTTTTATCATTACATCTCAGCACTGTGAATACCGTGATCTCAGGGCACTGGTTAGGGAATTAAATGTTACAATGGCGGGAAATTTGAAAGACAACTTTATGGTATGCATTAAGATACATGCATTAACAGTGTTAATATTGGCGCTTGTTTTATAATGCTGATTCTTGTCAATTTTCAGTGCCCAGAGACCATGATGTTTATAGTACTGAAATTACATGATAAAAATGACCCACGTGTTTGAAATTTTCCGTGAGATGGGGTAAGACTTAAAGTTTAAGTATCACAAGTTTATTTTATTGACACATGTCACGGTTCAGAGATTTTCAATGATTGCTGGTATTTATTGAATGCCCCTCGTACCTCACATTCTACTCTGCTGAATTAAGATTAGAAATAAAGAGTAAATTTAAAATGTATTATTGATTTTGACCTCGAGAGAAATCCTTATGTGCTCGTTGTTAGCCAAACTTGTTCCATGAGTGTTGTTATTGTATCAGAAAACCTTGTTTATGCTAGGAATATTTTGTCTTTGGACACCAATGCGATATCGCTGTGCAAGAAAGTGACACATTGGCTTTCAATGATTCGCTTTAGGCTTTGTTACATAATGACCAAGACGTTCAAAATTGGTTTTCTTCTTACTCTCGGGTATAGTAATTGAATTAGTACACATAACAGAGTAATTGAGTTATCTTGTGTTGTGGTAATTAGCATATTGTCTGCAGAATATTCCAGTCATGTAATGAAAAGATTAACACAGATCAAAGAATTAAGACATTATATTTAGATGACTATTATTTCAATATGTCTGATCTAAAGTGCTCAACAAAAGAAAGTCATACACTGTGTTTAAGTCCTATAGAGTGACTTTCAATTATTTGTTGACCAATCAGAGTCAATAGACATTTGGATGAATCTTTGTGGCACAATTTTGTAAAAACATTTGCCACAAAACAACAATGATAATCCATAATTAGCACCAGTTAATGAAAATCTGTGACGTTTCCAAATTCGCATATTCAATACACTACGCGGGTGAAAATACCGAAGGTTACCAACACATATCCACCGTATATTCCCGTATCAGGTATTTATCACTGCACATATCCCCTGCTAATTCAAATTCAACCTGTCATGCATGGGTAGTGTAGAACGGTTAAAACGTGCATACACAACATTTTCTCTCCGCGTAGTGTGTTGAAAATGCGAATAAGGGACTCATGGATTTTCTTTAAATGGAGCTGATCATGGCTTGTCTTGTTGTTTTGTGGCACATTTGGTATCAATTTGTGCCAAAAGATTCATCCAAATGTTTGTCTACTCTGTTTGGCCACAAAATAATTGGAAGTCTATTTTTAGGATATAAACAAAGTGTATGACTTTCTTTTGTTTAGCACTTTAGAACTGAATGAAAAAATCGATAAAAAACATTTGACTTATCTATAAAGGCACCCTTCCCGCTTATTTCAACCACCGGTTGCCCGAGATGCTCGAAACTCTGAAAAGGGGAAAGAGTGGAAGGGGAAATAGAATTAGAAGGAAAATGAAAACCATACTTGTGCAACCTATGTTTTGGGCTATGAAGTGCCCGAGATGACTTTTGTTGGTTAACGCTATTTTAAGAAAGCAATCAAGAGGAAATTGCTCATGCATCATTTTATTTTTGCCCTTTAAATATCTAGGTCAAACTAACTAAATGTATTATTAGTTTGTTTTGTGATTAAATTTCCTCGATTTCATTTCCTTTTTTTTTTATATATTTTTCATTTTCCAATGTAATTTTTGTTTGTAATGGAATGGTTGAAATGTTATTTCCTTTCTTTTGAGATGATGTTTTCCTTTTCTTTATTCTCGCATTCACAACGGGTAAGTACAATTGGTCATTCTATCAAGATCTCGGCGGGTCGTAAAATGCACAAACGTAAAAAGCGCAAATAAACAGGCGATAAAATAGATTTAAATAATGATCTAAGTGAGCTCTTGAACACATTTAGAGCGCTTTTGAGCTACCCGTGTTATAGCAAAGATGGACGAGCAATTTCATAACTCCATTATCATGATTATGTAATGAATGTCTCGTGTTGTTTGTAGTCTTGAGGTTTCTGTCACTTATAAGCATATTTGTGTATTGAAATGTTCCCATCTAGCTGACGGATATCATTATATAAGGATTTGAGATGCGAAAGTTTCAAAGCTTAGATATTATGTGGTCTTTAAAAACGCCAATTATAAGATATTTGCACACGTGTCATGAAGATGTATGTGCTGAATGCAAGATGTAGGTTGTTCTAATATTCTTCATAATAATGCTTGAGACATTTTCGAAATACAAAAAAAATCAGAACATTTCTAAAATTCTTGTCAAATTTAGTATTGTTTCCTATTTCAACGACGTTTGTTTGGAAATAGCAATTTCAGGAAGCGTTTCCTATGGCTTGAAGCAAATTTACAAGTATATCTGAAAAAGGTATTTCGAAATCACTTATTGAACCTATATATATCATCGGATACAGCGGATACAACGTAATGGCTTATTGTAGAATACCGCATCCAACATTATATATATATTTAATTTCCTCTATGTATAGGCCTATATAGCACCTGCAATTTAGATCCGAACGTTGATATTTATTATTCTACAGGTTTTGTATAGAGCAGAAATTATGGTAGTTATGAATCGACATTGATTAACAATCTTTCAGCTTGAATCATATAAAATTGGTACAGAAAATGAATCTCTAAATTAAATACAGTGTATGCTCTGAGAGGAAATTGCAAAAGTTCGATGGTTGGAATTGAGTAGAAATCCGGGCGTCGGAATGTGCCTGGTTTACTGCTGCCGGATAACCGTTTTTATCCTGACGGTTCAGCAATATCAACAAAGGAAAGTTATCTTTATGTTTGTCATCAAGACAAAAATATACTTTTATTATTTGAAATGGGAAAAACCCAGCAATGCTATGTTGTCCGCAGTAAACAGTTATATATTTCTTATTCAAACAGCTGAGAGACGCATAATAATAATAATAATAATAATAATAAGGTGTTTGTTAAGCGCCCTATGACAGTAAACTGTCCTCAAAGCGCTTTACAAAAATACATAAAACAACAGTAGGGGGGAGATACAAATGGAAAATACTATACAAAAACCTTAAAAACTACAAGTATGCAATAAATAATACACATTATAAAAGCACGCAGTAATATAAAACATCAAAATGTAGTGTTCCAGTCCAGCTGGTGTAGACACATAAATCTATAAAAATAATTGGGATTAACCCTCGTCCCCCTAATAATTTTCGCCGGTGGCGCTAAAACGCAAAAAACAGTTGTCTAGGGCGTCTAGGTGGTGTCTTTTATATCATTTGCGCTCATTTTGACGATAACAAATTGAGGGTAACGCCTTACCTGGTGGGAGGGTATGCTGTCAAAGTCTGAGGGTAGGGGCGGGTGTTGCCATCTTCCAATATTTAAAAATCGCCATTTTGAAAAATATCTTAATAGTATGGTCTTGAATCTAATAGTATACGGTATGTTAGAAACATCATTATTCCCACTTATAAGCAAAAAACGGTGAAATTCCGATATTTGAAACTGTTGGGAGAAAATTTCAATGTTAGCCTGTATTTTACAGACGAATACACCGGCATTTTGAGGTCGGCCATGATTAGTGACGTCAAGCGTGGAATGTTTGTACTTGTTTTACTATGTATGGAAAAAGAAGACCTCGAGCTATAACATGGCACCAAAATAAGCACACTCTGTACCTCTGTTTGATTTTATAAGGGGTGGTAACCCTCCCCCTCCCGCTTTGCAAATAGTGTTCAGTAAGACGAGGGTTGAAATACGTTTGATTAAAAATTGTGATTGCCAAAAAAAAAAAGTCCATTTTAAATAATAGTTGTAGGAATCGGCCATATAGAAGACACTCCGACAGACCCATAAAATCTATATAAAAAATCTTCTTTTTTTTAAAGATTTTTTTTATGGTGTAAAAATGTCAATGTTTTAAATGATATTTTTATCTGAAGTTGCAAATAGATAAGCAAGCTGCCCGAGACTTTATTTATATCCATGCCCTCCCTTGTAAACACAAAGGAGGGGCAAATTCAATATTCTAGCCAAAACTAGAACTTAAAATAGAACTTCAAAGTGTCTATAGCAACAACAGCAACGAAACAAAAAAGATAATCGACCGACTTTTTTTCTTCCTTGTTTCCCGGGTCAAAATTCCTCAAATTACAGTTGATCCAAATTGAAAAGTGGGCCATTTTCCATGACGGAACAACTGGTTTGAACTGTGTTCAACTGTGTTCAACTGGGTCTGAACTGAGTTTAAAACCCAGTTGAACTCAGTTAAAACTGAGTTCAACTGGGTTTTAAACTCAGTTGAAAACCTAGTTGAAAGTGGGCCATTTTCCATAATGGAATCAACTGGTTTAACTGGATTTTCAACTGTGTTGAACTGGGTTTTCAAATGGTTTCAACTGGAACTGTTCAACTGGGATCAACTGGAATTTCGACCTGGGTTGGGCAGCTAACCAACCTTTATTTGCCTAAAGAGAATCTCGTGAATGGATTAACGACGGGTATAACAATTGCAATACCTTATAATTGATTCGCAGTTCATTCATGCTCGGAATTAGGTCTCGTCCTATGAATGCGTGCACCAGTTTCATGTGGCAATGGGACTCTCGGGGTTAGGCACTCAATCACGAATGAGACCGATTATCAAGCACGCATTATTTGTAGCTCATTAATTTTTCCATCTTATTCCCCTAATTAGAAAAGTACAAATCAGTTCATTCATCTGAAAGAACATTTCTATCCATTTGATTTGCAGGTGTCAGCGGGCAAAATGAAACTGATGCCAATATCAGCACCACTCATAACCCATTCAGCTTAGATCCAACGACCATGAAGAATTATTATTCAACAGATGACAAAGGGGACGCGGACGACTATTTCTCAGTAACACAGTTCGTTTCAGAGGTAACTTGTTGTTAGTAAATTTGGTTTTTAGGTTAATGTGACAAATAATAATTAAAATAATACTTTATGTCATAACATTTCGTATTATAATACTCATATGACGTATAAAGGCACTTGTTTCTAATCAATATGTTACTAATCCCTAGTCATCCTTCATTTTGCGTTACTTTGAATATCACTACAATGGAAAACCAGCAACTTTGTCATTTGCTGACAGTAAATAAATGTCAATATCATTATAATTCCATAATTCCACAGTAACTTCCCCGAGACTTTAAAGCATATATTTTGGGACTGTACTCATGCCATTTACATCTGGGATGAATTCAAGAAATGAAGCTTGAAAAGTAGATCTCTAGCACCAACAACGCAATGTATAAATGGACACAATTATAAAAGTTTTGTGAAGAGTAATAATTGTATAACATTATACTTAATGATGTGCGTTATTCATGTTACCCAGGTGGTGTACTGCATGTTTTATGCAATATTGTAACTTTATTGTGATTTGTATTGTTGTAACTCTATTGTAATTTGAATATATTATGTTTTGAGTAACAAAATAAAGAGAAAAGAGAAAAATTACATAATTCCACTACAATGGTATACATTACATGTATAACACAAGCGGCATCTTAATGTGCAGACACAACATTTTTTTACATATTGTCATCATGCTACCGTCAGACCATTCATATTCATATGGCGTGTTAAGCGCACAGAGGTTGAGAGGTCACATTGAAATATTGGTCCCTTCAATAAGACCAAAATATGAACATGTTAAATGGTCAATGAACGTGGCTTCGTAAATAGTAGGTGAATTCCCAACCCTTACAATGCTTTAGGTTACAGGGATGTTGATGTGTTACCAATGCAATAGCAATTTGGTAATATAGTATGCATGATATGCCTGACATTATGTTGGAATAGGCGTGACCTCGAGGGGTATTCAAAGATTGTTATTGTTCACACAACCAGCAAATTAATTTAATTCACTAACAAAAGCCGTCACGGATTAGGTTTGTAATTATTGTTTATAATTACTTTTTCTGCTTGTCAGAGACGTCACGGATTAGGCTTGTAGTTAATATTTATAATTACTTTTTCAGCTTGTCAGAGAAAACGTCCATGCAAACTCAACTAGTTCTGTATTTTTTCTAATTAGATCAATTAATTGGAAGGAACTGATGCGCATGATTTTGGACATTCCGATTAGATACTAAATAAAGTGTGATCATTAATCAACAGCAGATATACTATGAATGTGTATTCACACAACAATGGTATTTGATAAGGACAACCAGTTTTAGTGGTGTTTATGGGTACAAAGTTCATGGGTAACAACGACTATTTTGATTGGCATACATGATTTACATTTTGCAATAGGGGTATCATTTGTTATTTTCATATCAAGATCTTTTTGTGTGGAGGGAAGGGCTTAGAGAAAGCGTGCAATTCTTTAACAACAGTAATAAACAAATTAAAGAAGTAAATTACTGCTGAAAAAACTAAAGAAATGTTGGCTATCTATTGAATTAACTACTTACAATCGAAGTAATTTATTCTGTCAATAATAAGAGAAAATTATGACGGGTTGTCTGGAATGAAATGTCGCCATTAGAGGGAATAATAAAAGCAGTAGTAACTTAAATTCTGATATTCTGTTAACGTGTATTTAGTCGGATATTTCTGATCACTTTTGTGAACGTGTATTTAGTCGGATATTTCTGATCACTTTTGTGAACGTGTATTTATATTTAGTTGGATATTTCTGATCACTTTTGTGAACGTATAGTCGGATATTTCTGATCACTTTTGTGAACGTGTATTTAATTCAATATCTGATCACTTTTGTGAACGTGTATTTAGTCGGATATATCTGATCGCTTTTATGAACGTGTATTAGCCTAAGTTGAATATTTCTGATCACTTTTGTGAACGTGTATTTAGTCGGATTTACTGATTAATTACTACGCACCAATCATAATCAGTTTACACTGGTTACATGGACTGGGTAGCATTTTAGCGATGTGTCTTTACCTTCGATACAGGCACCCAGTGAGATTGACAGCAATGTTACAGACATTGGTTCCACGATGGCTACAACCTCCACAACAGATAAGTTAGACAACCAGGTGAATTCATCACAAACTTACAGTCAAGACAACTTATTGAATTATACTACAAGTATTACTGAAACCTTCTCCGAAATCCTCACCACGGATACAGCTGAGATGTATACAGAAACCGCAACTGAGATATCGCAGGTTTCCACTGAGTATGATGTGCTATGCGAAGACGGATGGTTTGCCTACCAACAACATTGCTATTGGGTAAGATATCTTGCATGTTACCTTTTAATCTGGTATGTATAACAGTCGTTTACAAAGTATTAACCATTGTTCCATTCATTTGCATTATTCCATTAAGCCACAACTTTCGAAGATCGTATGCCAAACATATTATTAGTATGTCATTCTTAATGCTCTCCCGGCAGTTCGGAAATCGATGCGTAATCCAAACATCAATGTTAACACAGTTATTTCTTTTAATGGCATACCGATTGATATTTGTTCTGTAAAGATGTTCAAAAAGATATTCATAAATCCAATGCCTCTCCCACAATTTGTCAAAACCTCTTGATAAGACGATTTCCGAATTGCATTTGCAATTGGAAACCTATCTGGAAAACAATTCCAAAATGCACGCACGAAGCAAGGTTGATCATACTTAATTGGACAATTCTTCACAAAATGGGTAAAGAGTCATTTAATATTTGTAACAAATGTTACGTATAATAAATACACAGAACATTTCTTTTACTTTAGGGTTTAATTGATTTGGAATCATGCAGAAATTGTCCTTTCTGCCAAAGTAAGCTTTGTTTTTAAATTTAATGTTGAAAGTGCTATTTTTTTTGGTACAAAACTTCAATAATTCTGACAACAATTTCATCAACTATGTGGGTGCTAGTAACTCAGATATGGTAACCACCAACATTTGTTATTTCTCTTCGATTCAGATTTCAGAACGCGTAAGGTTATTTAATTCCCATGATAAGCTGTCATTAAATAAAAATGTACGTTAGAAGATATTTTGTATAATATAACATATTGCAATGTATAACCTTTGTGCAGGCTGCTCTCTTACCATGTTCAAAGGCCAAACACACATCTATCAAAACCTTGTAAGTGCACTTGCCCCTGAACATGTATAGAGCAACACCTCCTACGCATAGTTGGGCAATGTTACTTCATACATGCTGGAGGGCCGGTAAAACATACCGATGTTTTGATAGAACAGCGACGATATCACTTTGTAACTGACCTGGGGAAAGAAACTCGAGCCGCAACCACCTTAAGTTAGAACACGTAGAAGAGCCTTATATACTATAATAAATCCCTAATGTAATCAGATTGTTATGTACAAATTTACAATTTAAGCAAAATTGCTGAAAGTGGCTCATGTATTAAAACTAATCATGCTAATAAATACCTCGATTCATACTCCTAATGTAATTTACTAAGAATGCAATTAGTACAAAATGGTATATGAGGATGAGTTCTATGTTTTATCATGATGGTTTCCATGTTGTTGTTGACGGATCACATTGTAATTCAGTAGGCACATCGACGTGCACGCTAATTGATATATGTCTCAACGTCGTTTGAATGTCATATTTATTTTATGACGGGTATTAGTATTTAGTGAAAGGAAGGAGGAAAGAAGAAGAAGTTATTTTATGAGCTGACCCCCCCCCCTCCTCCCGTAGTCCCCTACTCATATGTTGATAATTTTGTATGCACCCTAGCCCCCACCCCCACACACGCCCAAATATTGTTATATAATGTTAAAACATTAAGTTTTTTTAAACTAAAATGTCCCCCACCCCCCGCTCCCGGTACAATGGTATTCATTTCATGACCACCACCATATTGTCCGTGTAAAATCTTAAAAGATTTTATAATAATTGTATTAAATACTACACTATTGAAGCGCAACAAATAACGTTTGCCGATACCCAATACCGCCCATGCCTAATCATCACGTTTCGCGAAATGGACCACGGAAATTACGGTTTTTCTTCATACGTTTTTTGTCAATTTTGACTGCTTACCAGTAAATATAGCTTTGGATTAAACTCATTCCGCATCATTTCTATAATATTTCGATCCATTTCGATTCATTTCGATCCATTTTGACCCATTTCGACTCATTTCGATCCATTTCACTAAATACTAATACCCATTTTAGGGTCAATACCTTAATTGTATTACTCTTCAAAACATCAATCATTATGCAATTAATCGGCAAAAACGAGAGCGAGAAGAAAAAAAGGGGGAAAACACCCGCACACACCTACAAATTAATGTGCACGTGCGGGTGTTGGCTCGTACATGAAAGTTAAATTATCCCTTCGTCTTGATTATATGCGGTCAAAATCATATGAATTATCGTAAAATTAAATTATGAGATATGATGGAATTTAGGTCGCACTGGAAATTTAGGCAGTACGTATAATCATGATAATAGCCCATGACTTCAGACCAATGCAGTTTCTCCATAATACATGTAGTACACTAGCAACCAAAGGTATTAGGACACCTGGTTAGGGAAGACATCAAAACTCGACCGCCCGTTGACCACCGGTTACGGTCGGTTCCGCCCGGTTCTTTCAGGTCAAATGTTTTACTGGTATATGAATATTCACGCATGCAACACTGAACAACCGCCGGTTGACTTAATGCTGTAACCAGACCAATTTACACTATCAATCTGTTACTTTGCGGTCATAATTGCTCTCTCTATAATCGTTCTATAAAAAAAAACCATTCATATACTTTCGGTATTGATTTTAAAAAGTTAATTGAGCTATAAACAGATTGAAAAAGCCAACCCCAGCGAAAATCAATAGCTGTATTGTACTGGTTGTCAACTGAGACTTGAGAACCCATTACTTCAAGACTTTATTGCTCACGCGTGTGACGAGGCAGTATCAACCGGTCGTGTTCACCAGAGTGTAACTATTTGACCTCATTATGTGTGTATATTATAACAGACGACACATTTTGTGAGAACCGGGCGGAACCGGCCGTAACCGGCGGTCAACGGGCGTTCGAGTTTTGACGTGATCCCTTATGGTGTCACAGTCAAAATCATCCCAATTTGGAGTGTAATATTTCTCTAAGAGTTGAACAAATGTGTCTTCTTCAAAATCCCCATCAAAATGTCCCATTGGAAATAGCTAATGAATAATTAATCAACCTCATTATCATGTACAAATAACATTGCAAGCAATATTAACTCATGTAGCCTTGCATATAGAACAATATCAATCCTTCTGTATGCCTTCAAAATGTCGAGATGCGGCTAATAAGTCAGATTAATTGATACAATGTCATGCCACAGTCATGCCTTGTGCAATAAATCTTAAACATTACAGTCACTTTATAAGCTTTCTTTTTCCGGTATTTGGTTCTATATACGATATGGAAGATCTCTCAATGTTTATGAAAGGTAAATATACGTTTTGCAGTGTGCCCTAGGGTAGCGTTGAACATAATGGTTGTCCTTATCTGGTCCTGGCTTAAGAGAGGTCCTATTTTGTCCAACAAATTGTCACTTGACTGATTGGTACGTCTTGTCTCTAAGAATTTGTCAAAATAATCAGCACTTACGAGACATTTAGCTGTTTTTCTTCCGTGTCGTGACGCTAAATGGGCATTCAGTTTTAACTGTATCTCCAGAAAAGTACAATGATTACTCAGACCATTTTAAAATTGCTTTAAACAGAAAAGTGATATTCGAGAGCGACTAACATGGTATGCATCGCGAGTAAGGTGCCAGGAGATAGGAGCTGATTTGATAAGTTTTCAGACTTTTGAAGAAGAGCAGTATGTTATTGAAAACTTTCTCCGGGGGTAAGTTACTGTTTTTTGTGTGTGTTAACACCGTTGAGTTATCGTAGATAACTACACTGTAATAAAATAAAACCGTAACATTGCTGGAACATTTTATGGGAAAACGCCCGTTACACAACTTGGCTTTTTCGCATGGCCGTACATGTACGGGAAATCCTGTTGGAACCAAATAGTGTAAATTGAAGAAGGAAATTATACGGTCAGCTGACCGGTAAATATATCTGTCATATTCATAGATTTAAATAAAGAGATCCAATATGCCGCCGCCATTTTGAATCAATCATGGAGGTATATCTGTTTTTTCCGTAAATTGTCGTGAGCATTCGGAAAGGGTAATTCTTTCCGCGTATTTCAAACCAAGGTCCAACGCGTACGCAGTAACTGCCAAAATTAACGCGGAGATTTATAAGTTGCGCACATCAAAAATAAGCGACCAACGAAAATGACTAAATACATGATGGGTCGTTCTTTAAAAGCGGCCAACGAAATCGTCGAAATGTATGATACGAAGAATACACTTTTAGTCCAGTAACCAAATACCGTATGTACGGGATGATTGTGTCGTTCTCACATGATCATAATGACGAACAATGTCCTAATATGCATAAAGGGTCGTTCTTTAAAAGCAACCAACGAAATTATGATTATAAGAGTGAATTAGACTTTTTGGGAAGCGAATTTACTTTTAGTCCATGTAACCAAAGATAAATAAAGCGGCCAACGAAATTTATAGCAGCCAACAAAATTATAGCGGCCAACGAAATCATGATATTCTTTATTATTCAAAGAAATGATGAATATAGGCCTACTTTAAGTCCAGTAACCAAAGATAAATGATAAGTCTCTTTTTGAAGCTTGTCTTACCCAAATAGGTCTGCATAATCAGGATGATGACCAAAGTCGCTAAATATATTATGGGTCGGGATATGGCAAACGTTTTTGTAAAAATTGAGCTTTGCGCCGTTGAAAATGTCAAAGAAGGCCCCAACCGGATGAGTGAGCGCGTCCGCAACTAGCTAAACACTCACTATCTGCCCAAAGAATGAAAGACGGTGTTTTAACCGTCTTTGATCTGACTATATTGGATCTAACCTTTCAGTAAGGAACACTAAAATCGCCCAGCACAAAAAGGTTAAAACTAATCACAGACAAACAACGCAAAAAAGTTCGGAAACATTTATCAATCGCCATATGATACCGTATGTTTCAAAATATACACATTCAAGATGTACCGAAATGCAATCCCGCAATGCAATGACTTTTTTGCGTACAATACAACGGGCCAAATGTTTCATGACAAAGCCATTCAAATTGTTGAGGTACGATATTAAAGGGACACAATGTCATGTTGATATTTTTAAATTTCAATTAATTTACTCCAGAATTCAAGAAGAACATTAAAATTGCCATTATTGTTGTTTCTTCTAAATAAAACCCAGCAAAACTTGATTAAAACAGTGTTTTAAATATGTTGGAATACCACCCTTAACCATGTAAAATGCTGATCTGCCGGAGATCAGCATTTTTGAATTGACGTTTTGTTGTACAAAGAAGGCTGATTTTTCCTTACCCTTATAGGTGTAAGTTCATACATGTAATACAATTGTAAAAATATACAAATCCCAGTTGTTAGCATATATTTTTTTAATTGAGGGCGCTACCTCCACACCACATCTCTTAATGCCCCTTTAAGCCGCCCTCAATAAGTTTCACCTTTACCTTTCACACTGTATTACCCTTTTGAAACGCTAAACTGCATTCCCGATTCTCACCCACAAAAACAACTTAGGATTAGGTGTCATTCATGTTGTTTAAACAAAACAAGTAGACGAAAATGAAATTCTCAAATACCATAAAATTGTTATTTACAATTCTCAAAGGAGGAATTGATCCACTTACTTGTTGATGTCTACCGACCGTTTGATGGAATAGGTTATACGTAGGCCTATATAAGCCCCTCAAACTTAGGGGCCATATCCAAACTCTCAAGTGATTTTATAGCGTTTTTCTACCGATTTTACCCCGGTATTACAACGGTATTTTTTTCTATTGTTAAATGCATCGGAAAAAGATCGGTGATTAACTAGAGCCTCTCTACTTATCTGGCGTTAACAATAGAACTATTGTAGTACTCTCGATGGCTCAATTAGTGAAGCAGACAGATGAAAGCGCGAGGAAGGTTGTGTTATTAAGCTGACCAGTGTTCACCCGATCCCCGTTGTGACGTAAAGAGCGACCCATTTGCCAGATTGTACACCTATCGGGTTTCTAGTACAAGTGCCAGGTTTTATCATGGCAGGTGATAGAGGCTAATCGCGACACTCCTCAAACCCCGACTCAAACGAGATATATTTTTTAGCCGCCTATTCATTGCTAGGCTTATCGTAATCCACTCGTTAACGTCATAAGAATAATCCTCCTTGAAGTGGCCTTTAAAGACTATTGTTCAGTCGTGGATGATTTTTGAGTAAGCAGTACAAGCATGGATAATGTTATCATTGAATACTAAACAATATGGGAGCCATTACACATACAACGTGTTATTGTTTTCTGGTTTAGGCATAATGTGTGTAATCAAGTAACATTATGAATCTTACTCCCCTAAATAGTGTCATTTTTCTGCGTTTTTAGACTATTTAAGAATGTTGCATACACTCTGAACGTGACCTAATAAATAATAAATATGAAGAAATTAAGTATTTAATGTAAATAAATAATATATAAATTAATAATTATATCAATAAAATAAGCTGTATTTAGGCCTATTTATAATTAATTGATTGATAAATAATTAAATAAACATCAACAATTAAGAAAGTTAATACAAAATAAATAAATAACGTTAAAATTATGTCAATATAAATGAAAACCCCGAACGGACGTATAATGAGAGAACAATAATAAATATTATATTTCGGCATACTTAAAACCCTAACCGACCTCTACCCAGACTCGACCGCTCTAAGTATAGAGCACAAGGAATATAAACCGCCACGAAGATTCGAACGTTCGGCCTGCTGATTGAGAGTCCTAATCTTTACCAACTGAGCTATTTCGATTTTCCTGAAATCCTCAGCGCTTTATACCCAAATATAGTTCTCATTCAACTATTCCCTAAATACACACGGATTTTTCAACACGGTGTTGTTGTCTGTAAAATGAGTCTATCAGCGTGTTTTTATTAAGCAAACCGGCTTTTACCCGTCTTATAAAAAGCAGGATAAAAGCCGGTTGCTCGTGTGAGAGACGTGTTTTTATTGCAGTACGATAAACAAACTTGCCGGCTGCCGCTGACCTCATTATAATAAATGCCAGTGAAAGGTCGTAAGCAGGTCACTCGCGATGCATTGTGGTATTGACAGTAGCAAAATGGCGTCTGCCGTACGACATTTACAGTGCGCTAGTCTGATGTCACATGACTATACCCATTTCCGCTTACCATCGGCAAACGCGCTGAGCTGGAACCGTGCGTGTTTATACTGACGAAAGACTGCTTTTCCTAACCGGTTTCAACCGCTATTATCCTTGGTTTCGAAGGATAAAAGGCATCTAAAATCCCGGAGAAAAAAACCGGTATGAGCGGGCAAATGCCGGTGGTGGTGTGTTTTTACTGGGGGATTTTAATCCGTTAGCAGTCATATGCCTTGTTTTTTTTCTTCAGTAAAAACACGCTGTATGATTTATTAGATTTAACGAATAACAAATCCCGTACTTTGTGAAACGATTCTTAAGTTATTTTCGTTCGGCCTATGGTCAGAAGTCACAAACTGGTCCAAAAAATGTTTCACTTCTAATAATGTTGAGGAATGCACCAAATCTGATTAAACGGGACAAAACTTAAGTTTTACATACTTAATGACCCACAAACTATATATCGTTGAAAAGCTGATGATTCAAGATTTTTAATTTTTGCAAAAAAGAATCAAATTATACAGGGTGTGTAAAATTTGTATAGGGTGGAACATAAAAAAGTTGATCGTTTTTGCTCCTCACAAAATATTTTGATAGTTTGTACAATTAGGGTTTAGCTGAAGATAGTCACCAAAATCAGACCAACCGCAGAAGGTGCTACCAAATTTGCTAAGAATCACTTGCCCAAAATGTTCACAGGAAAAGTACAGGGTGTCTAAAATTATGATGAAATAATGCATAAAATGAAGGTTTGTATATAATATTCTATGAAATTAAGTTAGCATGGACTATTTAATTTAAAAGAAAATAGTTATCAAAATGAACTACACGAATATCGTTAAAGTTCCTTTTATTTTAAATACAGGGTGGTCCAAAATAGGTCTAAATAGCAAAATGTTCATAAATCTATGAACAATTCTGTGAAGAAACACTTCTGGCTTTTTTAGTTAAATGTTTTACTACCCAGGGTAGAAAAGGACCGAAGAGTCACACAAATGAAATAGAGAGACTGCGATTTGGCCATTGTTTAATCAATAAAATGAATAAAACTGTGTGTTTTTTACATTAAAACACTCCCTGAATTGAACATCATATTATAGTAGAGAATGTCTAGATAACAATTCAATATTATTATTCATAGTAGCAGGCACATGTTATTAACACATATGAGAAGTTTGAAAACTTTCCTATGTATAATTTTAAAATGGCATCAATTTCAAAAGTTCTAGTTTTCCACTATTTTGTGTAGAAACCTATGGGCGCCTCATCCACCGGCTCCTCATCCACCGCTCCCACCCTTGACTCACTCGACGTTTAGATTGATAACTTCACTGTTGCTAAACATGTGGCTTTAATTCTTTTTTTATTCGGTAGCTGGATAAATTGTCTTTAATATGATACCAAAAATGTTATGTTTTTTTGACAACTTCTATTTAAAATAGAGACACGTATCACGATTTTAAGGGTTTTTTGAAACGATCCCACCTCATTTGATATACCTATTAGTGACCTGTGACCCTATATATAATTTTTGAACAACATTAAAAGCTATTCGCGGTCTGATAAATGTACAATTTAACAAAACCCCTAGTATACCCCACTCCCCCTCCACCTCCCAACTCAAAGGTTGCATTCATGACTCAACGATTTTTACGAAACTTATGTAAATCCCTATCGATTGCACAGTCAGACATCAAGGAATTACCTCAATAGAATCCACTTCACTCATGCGTGTCCGTAACAAAAGGTTCTTGTTCCCGTAGTATTCGTTGTTCAGATCAATTTGATGCAAGTCTTACTGTTCAAAGAATGACCTATACATTTGGCGGGTTATTTAAACGAGTATCCGTCAACATGCGTGTTGATCTGTAGTATTAGTCTTTTCAAATTTGGGAACAGACTTTAGTTCCTACAAATATGACCGACTCATGGATGGCTTCTATTGCTAGTATTCACATCACATTATCTAAATCAATATTCAATACATATAGCATTGAATATAATTTAGATTACAAAAAGGATTTGGTTTTTCTGTCACGAGGAGGACAAGGAAAACATTCAATTGTACCTGTCCAATTACTGTATCCGATTTGGTATCGAATAATGTTAAAATCCATGTTCTGTTTCTTATAATTTTATTGCTACTACGTATGTAGCTCCTTATAATAAAACAACAATCAAAAACCACACACACAAAAAGCCCCCAACAAACAAAAACAAAAACAACAAAAAACAAAAAACAAATTCAACCCCCCCCCCCCCCCCCACCCAAAAAAAGTAAGAAAAAACAGAAGAAATAAATATAAAGGGATAACATAAGTAAATATAATCATAAATATGGGTAAAAACCGTGGGACGTACAAAATAAAGGTACTACTGAGATCGAACTTACGATTCAATGGTATCTATATCAATATGAGTGTTCATTGTAAATCCGCTGCCCTACCAACTGAGCTAACCGGTACACAGCAATTTCTTGTCATGCGCATTCAAATATATGGATAGGTTCACATGATTTAAAAAAAAAATGATAACATAGGTCTTATGAATAACAAAGCCCCTCCCCCAAGAAAAATAAATTTAAAATATTAAAAAATAACAAAACGAAAACGTTAACGAAACAAAACAAAACAAAACAGAGAAATTGGAGACACAGAGAGAAAAATAAGAAGAAAAGGGAAAAAACAGACAGAGAAGAAATAATGTTTGGTTGAGGAATTGAACCCGGGATTCCTGCGTGTGAGCGCTAGAGCGTGGCCACTATGCTACACTAGACTATTACAATTTTGGCAAAGTCGTTGATAAATATATATTTAGGATGGAGTTATTCAAGCATCACATTTCTTATGCGTTGCTGATCCCCAAACTTTGTTTTCAAAATTAAAATAATGAAGCGATTAACATTTAAAAAAATGGGAATTGTTCTTTAGGATTTCAGCTTCTTGCCGGTGCTGTGCAATCATTTGACGCTCAATTCTCATAGCCCTAGTGAACGCAATACTGAAGCGATTACAGAATCGCTTCAGTATTGCGTTCACTCGGGCTATGAGAATTGAGCGTCAAATGTCGCAAGTTGTATGGTGGTTTCATGTTCCAAAGGGTTACAGGCCAAATGCAATGCGATGTGACAGTTGACAACCAGCAAAGACCATTATATTCTATTGATAGGGAACATTGTATCGAAAATTGAAGAAAGGACAAAAGTCGGAAACAATATCCTCTCTAAACTAATGACTTGGATTGTATATTGTATAATACATAAGTATTATATTGTATAATACTTCCAAACACGATGGTCAATATATTACGCCCCCTCCGTCATCACCCATCCATTATACAAATATGTTACGTGACCTATCGCCAAAATGTTTTCAGCATTGATTTCAATGGAATGAAGGGGGAAATGGGCTACTTTCACAAGATCATGGCAATACTGCGCCGAACAATAGATGCATAGAGTGAGAGTAAACAACATGCCACACTCGTGATGGAGCGGTAGCTTAATTCATATGGCTAGACGACCAGATACATTGATCGGCGGTGAACGTAAACATTTTACGATCGGATTTAAAAAGCTTATAGTATTTCTTAAAGAATATAACACAACCTTCCTCGCGCTTTCATCTGTCTGCTTCACTAATTGAGCCATCGAGAGTACTACAATAGTTCTATTGTTAACGCCAGATAAGTAGAGAGGCTCTAGTTAATCACCGATGCTTTTTCCGATGCTTTTAACAATAGAAAAAAATACCGTTGTAATACCGGGGTAAAATCGGTAGAAAAACGCTATAAAATCACTTGAGAGTTTGGATATGGCCCCTTAATACATTGTCTTAAACATGATATATTGCATGTCTTATGCATTGCTCCTCCCCCTCCTTTGATCACAGGCATCCCGCTGTTTATTTATTTTTAAACAACACAAGTTAACCAGTGCATCGCTCAACGTTGTTTAACACTAAAAACACTGTTGCTCAAAATGTATTTAACTTGTTTAACAATTTGAGCAACGTTCAACGTTGAGCGATGCACTGGTTAACTTGTGCTGTTTAAACTTTTAAAGGTGTATGTTCCGATCACTTCCTTTTTGGCTATGACTTTTTTTCACATAAAGATTAATTGTTTAAAATGTGTTATATATTTGAAAATAACCAAAATAAAACAATAAACTAGCATTCTTTGCGTGTGCATATTGTGGCGACACCGCCGCTCTCAAAATCATTTTCGGACCTCCCTCTCTCAAATAATGTTCTGAATCGGGCGGCACATTTCCCAACATTTAAAACAAAACCCCTAAAAACAAAACCGAGGTCCGTTTTTTTTAAGTTTTTTTTTAGTGGCCTTGGACAGCTATCAATCTCAATAATTATGAATTTTTGCAGTCATTGTTGCGTGGCATGTCAGGAAAATTAAAGAGTAAGACTATTATAAGAGGCAGTGGAAATTTACAAATATCAAAACACAAATAAATAATGTCGTATTGGCCCGGCGTTTTTGTCAGAATGGCGGTTGCAAGCTTTTAATAGGCCAAGTCAATTCAGTATTTTCTTCTTCAATTTAATAATTATTATAAGTTATCTTTATTAAGCAATTGTCAGTAAGGAGGTTACAAGCTTTATTAAAACGCAAAAGGACTAGTCTGTTCATACTGATACTCAAGGTAATAAAAGCATTATGTAGTTACATGGTTGTTTGTGATCGACTAGCTTGAAAGTCAACCTAAATAATAATTGCTACTCTTTTATAGAATGATAGTTTTCCGTTGTGCACAATTGTGTCGATGTATTGTGTCATCATATGAAATGAATATATCACGCTCATCTTAACAAGCGATTATCCAGACATTGGCTCGTTCGCGCATATTCAAGGTTAAATCATGCACAATGAGTTGGCATGGTAATGAGAAGCGCTCTAGTGTTCCCAAACAGTGGCGTAACAGCCGGGGGGGGGGGGCCGGGGGGCACAGTGCCCCCCTGAAGGTGCTCAGCAGGAAATTCAATTCTACCCACCAGGAAAAATAGGGGGAAGGGAAAAGAGGAAAAGAAGGATGAAAGGGAAAGAATAGAGAGAGAGAAAGGAAAAAGGGAGGAAAAAGAAAAAGGAAAAGGAGAAAAAAAGGGAAAGAAGGAAAAGAAGAAAGGGAAAGAAAGAAAGAAAGAAAATTTCGCAGTACAAAAAGCATAACAGTCAACAAAATGTTGACTGTTGTGCTTTTTGTACTGCGAAATTTTGTGACCGTGCGAAATTTTGTGACCGTGCGAAATTTTGTGACCGTGCGATTTTATTTGACCCTACCCCCGCCCCCCCCCCCCCCCCTCCCCCCCCCCCCCCCCCCCCCCATCCACTTACGTGAAATTCACAAGGTGACTGACTGGGAAAAAAGGTGGGGCAATCTTTTACGAAAAATTCCGGGACGGAATTATTCTAACCAGGATTTTTTTTGGCTGTGCCCCCCCTGACAACCAACCTCTGTTACGCCCCTGTTCCCAAAAATACCACAAAAACAAAACAAGGCGGCGTTCCGTGCTTTTTATTTAATGCTTTCATATGTAATATGTCAGTCATAGAAGAAAAGAGCCACATCTCGAGTATTTTTCTCTCAAATAAATAACTTTGTTATTAGCTGTCGATCGGTGTGTAATGACTAAGACATCGATCTCTATAAGCTGGTCTTAAAATACTAAGGAAGTATTCAACAACCACCAAAAAAATGCACAAAAAGTGACTGTTGGGGAACTCTTGGAATTAGGGTTTAAAGTTGGGTGTGTTTATTGCGTTTTTAGAAATATTAACACGATGGCTTTCCATGAAAATGACGACGTGCTGTGTCTACACTTTGACTACGAGCTGTGTGTACATAAAATTCTCAATTCAAAATACACATGGGGGCACTACACTAAATCCTTACGCGTTTGGTGTATGGTTCGGAGAAATAGTACCTATATCAATTTGATCATCGTCCCAGGGGAAGCAAATAGAAGTAAATCTTGCTTATTTTTTATGAAAAAGATAGAATAGAACCTCAGCATTGCTAATGTGGTCAAAAATCGTCGGAATCGAATACGCACGGGAGCCTAGGCTGCGGAAGGATATCGTTGCCGGAACCGGTGAGGAAGCGAAAATATCGGTTTAAAATGGTGAGGGCGCTGTTTAGGTGCCCGTAGCGAAAAATTTCATCTAGATGGGTCAAGAAAAATCAAGTTTAAAATAAAATTCAACACATATCTAATACATTCATGCGAAATAAAAACTTCCATCATTGTTACGTGGGGTAAAAATACGGTCTTGAAAAAGGGCCGAAACGCGTGTATTTCAATGGGGGACGTATTTAGTGGTGTGCCCCCTTCGAAGACGTGTTGTTTTTGGCCTATTATGGTACCTTTTACTTGAAAAACTCTCATTTTCACTCTATTTTCGCAGTTTTATTTGTCAATAAGTTTCTTAAGATTACTACCATTAGGATAAAAGTACAATACAATATTTTAAATCAAATCTAAACACAATCATGCTAGCTTTGGCCACTAAACTTTTAACGAATCATCAAAAGGGGCATTGTACTCTATGTATAACAATGGAGGCGCCTATGGTTAGCGGTGATAGCCTGACGGATGAGCAGAAGATACTGTCAAAACTACAGCATACCTAACCAGAATTATTTTAGAAATTGAAGTTGGTTCGTATTGGGTGTAAACAAATTGTAGGAACAAGGATGGTTACCACCGGTGTCATCTGCGGTATCCTGGACACAGGGAGGTAATCACCACGCTTCCAAGAGCCGTGTACATCTTACAGAACCGCAGACCTGACCTGACATGCATAGAAACGCCATGCCGGGGGGGGGGGGGGGGGTTCCCATAGAGTGTGTCGAGCGGACGTGCGCAGAAGGCGACCACTTGGTGTTAGAATCTTCGACAGACAACAAGAGGAGAATCACATGCCACGGTTTGAAGAATTACAGCGGGTGTTCACCTCCATGTATCACCACATGACTTGAAAGATCACATGAAATATCTCTCAAACAGTCCCTTTTAAACCCAAACAGCTCTTCTTAGAGCTACCATTACTGAAAACTAGAGAATAGTGAATTTGTGTCGGACTTCGTCTGTATGTAATATTATAATCAAATGTTTATTAAATGTTAAGTTAGTTTGTATTACATTATTCACGAAACAATTGATAATGCATACACTATAGTTCGCCAAAATCGATGTCAGCCCATATGGTGCCGGACCAGATGGTGCCGGACTGGGTGATTTCTTGCTTTTATACACAATTTATGAACATTTGGGACATCATCATTTTTCAGAAAAATGCTCTTATTTGAGAACCACAGATCGCACAGAGGTATGCTTTGGTAGTTTATCTTAGAAATACTTGTTCTTTCGAAATATGTAGAAAAAAGAATGAAAACTCAAAAACAGTTTTGCTTCTAAGGGGGCACTACACTAAATCCTTACGCGTTTGGTGTATGGTTCGGAGAAATAGTACCTATATCAATTTGATCATCGTCCCAGGGGAAGCAAATAGAAGTAAATCTTGCTTATTTTTTATGAAAAAGATAGAATAGAACCTCAGCATTGCTAATGTGGTCAAAAATCGTCAGAATCGAATACGCACGGGAGCCTAGGCTGCGGAAGGATATCGTTGCCGGAACCGGTGAGGAAGCGAAAATATCGGTTTAAAATGGTGAGGGCGCTGTTTAGGTACCCGTAGCGAAAAATTTCATCTAGATGGGTCAAGAAAAATCAAGTTTAAAATAAAATTCAACACATATCTAATACATTCATGCGAAATAAAAACTTCCATCATTGTTACGTGGGGTAAAAATACGGTCTTGAAAAAGGGCCGAAACGCGTGTATTTCAATGGGGGACGTATTTAGTGGTGTGCCCCCACATCGAAGAGCATGTTGTGTGTATGATACGGTATACGATACATTTCATAGATATTTGAGGCTTTTGATGATATTGGTGTCCTTGGGAGGGATATAATATATAGTATAATTAATGTATTGTAACTGTAAACTTGTTGAATGGCCAATAAAGTTGTTTATCCGGTGTTTATCCGGTGTTTATCGTCAAATGATATAGGGAGGTTGTATGGTCGGCCACAGTGAGTAAAAATTACTAATCGACAGAAGACAGTCTACCTCATTTATTAAGTGTTGCATTAGTGATGGACCAAGGGGTTCAGTGTTAACATTGCTTGTTTATATTGTTCAGTTATCATGGAACAAAATGTAAGAGTATTTGGAATATCAGAGGGTTACATAAACAAGTTTCAGAAGTCAAGAATGGTCTTGGAATTCCAATAACGAATTGGCTTGTGGTACATTTATAACTTTCCCCAATCAACTGATTATCTTTATAAGTGTTTAAAATGTGTCGTTTCACGATGTAGGAGTTAATTTGGGCGGGCACTCACATTACTAATTGTCGATGGGATGTGCGTTGCATAATACATCTCACGCCTCTGTTCAGATCCGTAGGTTCTACTTTTACACCTCAACTGCGACCCCAGTTGAGCCTCAAACGTCGAGTTTTGAGTTCAATTTCGGATGGGTTTTTTGCCTATCGTTTTGATAAGTTAAAACCCGTACGGGGGGGGGGGGGGGGGGGGGGGGGTTGCGTCGTCAATTTCACAAGAACTGTATAAACTCCATTTGAATATGATATCAGTTTGGTAAAAGCACACCCCGTTGAACAATTGATCAATGATTTGGTTCGCTATCCTTTATTTGAAATAGGGTTCGCTACTCCCTATTCGTGTCATTAGTTATGAATATCCCTATTATGAAATACTGAATAACGAGCCTCTTGGCCTAAACGGTTATTCCTCTCTTAAGGGAGGGGATTCCTATTTGGAGGAGGGGGGCGTCTCGTTCAGATGGTAAAACGGGCAAATAAAATCGTTTCAAATTCTTTTTAGCTTTTGGGAAGTAGTTTAAAATGTTACCTTTTATCCATGATTATTTATAATAGTATAGCAGAGATATGCCTACTCATGATCAGAAACATCCAAACCCGGGTAAGGGGCTAGTGTCAAATCAAATTACGGACCATTTTAACCGGTCGGAACCCCGGTGGGTTCAGTTAACATCGACTTTGGGTACGCATGATTGTTCCAAAATCGCGGAAAAAGGGGGGGGGGGAGGGTCAAAGTGACATTTATGTCCGCGATTTCCCCAAATTAGGGGGTGTTTTTAAAGCTTTATGTCCGCGATTCCCAAAACTAAGGGGTCATTTTGGATGATATTTCCGCGATATCAAGGGGTGTTTTTTTGGAGAGGCTATATGCCCGCGAAGAAATAAAATGAGTATTGTGTCATATCAAATTGTCCCGACAATAGGGGAAATGGTTATTTTGAACCAGATGTGTCCTCGTTTTTGCGCAAATAGGGGGGGGGGGGGGGGGGGGGGCTATGTACAAAATGGCCTTGAAATGGTGAAAAGGGAGGCTAATTTCAGTCATGTCAGTCAAAATGCCCGCGTTTTTGTGCAAAAAAGGGGGTCAAATTAGCCAAATTGTCCGCGAAACGCCGTCAAAAAGGGGGGTATTTCAAGATCCTGGAACGATCATGTGTTTACCCCTCTGAAGACTAAGAGAGAACACCGGGTACGTATAATGAAAATAAATTGTATTCACTGACAACTCAAACAAGAGAACAGATCTGTTAATATTGGGTCAGTCAACATTCTTAATGAGTCCTTTTATTATTTTTCAATTTAACTAACGATTGAGAATTCCGGAAAATTAATCTGTGTTTTTTTAAATTTATTTAAACTAATTTCATATAATCAACTTGTTGGTTTATATTGGAAACTGTCTTACGGATACCTTTTTAATCAAATGATATATCATTTGCAGGCATTTTGTCTTTGCTGCTGTCTTTTTAAGTCTAAAAAAAGAGACGATATTTTGTCTATAATTTCAACAAAGTTCAACTGCCATTTTGATTATTTGGACATAGTTAAAGATGTTCATTGAACATGTCGAATGCAAATTACGTGCAAGGATAAGTTCTGTTTGTATGACATTTCAGAGAAATACCCTTCCTTTTCATTTTGGTGCCAGGTGTACTATTTTTAAAGCAAATAACGTGCAATTATTATGCCAATTAAAATCTGACAATTTGCAATACAGTATTTTAATTTTACAAAATCACGATATTCTATATTTTGCGTTGGGCTTACATTCCGACACATTCAAGTAATCATAAAGTATCACGACGCATATAGAAGATATTTGCAGAACATGTGAATCCTATTTGATATCCTTTGATTAATGATGATGCAGCGTTGCCGAGCTAAAGGTTTGATTTTGCGGTGTTTAAGTAATGTCATACTTAGCATTTTTCATAATTTTCATTAGATTTTTACCTTGGACATTTTCATTAGATTTTTACCTTGGACATTTTCATATTTATTCTAAAATGGAGTGCGATAATGGTTTGTCGATTGAAAAATGTATTAGGCCCTATGTCAAATTGAGAACAGAAAATAACCTAACTTTACCATTTCTCAACAACGGATTTAACCTCAACTATTTCATTGACATGACATATATAACTAATTTTGTTAAGGGTCCATATCCAAACTCTCAGTGCTTTTAAATCGTTTTTCTAGCGATTTAAAAGCGCTTTTCCAACGGTATTTCGTTCTATTGTTAAAAGCATCGGAAAAAGATCGGTGATTAACTAGAAACCTCTCTACTTATCTGGCGTTAACAATAGAACTATTGTAGTACTCTTGATGGCCCAATTAGTGAAGCAGACACATGAAAGCGCGAGGAAGATTGTGTTATTAAGCTGACCCGTGTTCACCCGACCCCTGTTGTGACGTAGAGAGCGACCCATTTGCCAGATTGTACACCTATCGGGTTTCTAGTACAAGTCCCGGGGGGGGGGGGGGCACTGACATTTGAAAAGGGTATAGTTAGGTGCCGCGCTGAAGACCCCCTTTTTCACCCTCTGCTGCTAGTTCTTATGACCCCCCCCCCCCCTTTTGAGCCTGCATCAGTTCTTAAGACCCCATTTTCATTGAAAATTCAAAAATCGCGAAATTTTGCGTTCCAAAGCACCAATTTTGTGTTCCAAAGCCCCAATTTTTCGAAAATGTTGCGTTCAAACCAAAATAAATCGAAAATTGAACTATAGGCCAGTTCTCAAGACCTATTTTTTGCTGAAAAAAATCAGTTCCTAAGACCCTATTTTTCGTCATAAAATCCACTCAGTTCAGTTCTTTAGCCCCCTTTTTGAGACCCTGGGCGGCACACCCCTACCCCCAAAAAAGTTGAGTGCCCCCCCCCCCCCGGGTACAAGTGCCAGGTTTTATCATGGCAGGTGATAGAGGCTAATCGCGACACTCCTCAAACCCCGACTCAAACAATATGTTTGTAGCAGCCTATTCATTGCTAGGCTTATTGTAATCCACTCGTTAACGTCATAAGAATAATCCTCCTTGAAGTGGCCTTTAAAGACTATTGTTCAGCCGTGGATGATTTTAGAGTAAGCAGGGAGGTGTCAATCCCTGGTACAAGCATGGATAATGTTATCATTGAATACTAAACAATATGGGAGCCATTAAACATACAACGTGTTATTGTTTTCTGGTATAGGCATAATGTGTGTAATCAAGTAGCATTATGAATCTTACTCCCCTAAATAATGTCATTTTTCTGCGTTTTTAGACTATTTAAGAATGTTGCATACACTCTGAACGTGACCTAATCAATAATAAATAAATAATAAATATGAAGAAATTAAGTAATTAATGTAAATAAATAATATATAGATTAATAATTATATCAATAAAATAGTATATTAAGGCCTATTTATAATTAATTGATTGATAAATAATTAAATAAACATCAACAATTAAGAAAGTAAATACAAAATAAATAAATAACGTTAAAATTATGTCAATATAAATGAAAACCCCGAACGGACGTATAATGAGAGAACAATAATAAATATTATATTTCGGCATACTTAAAACCCTAACCGACCTCTACCCAGACTCGACCGCTCTAAGCATAGAGCACAAGGAATATAAACCGCCACAAAGATTCGAACGTACGGCCTGCTGATTGAGAGTCCTAATCTTTACCAACTGAGCTATTTCGATTATCCTGAAATCCTCAGCGCTTTATACCCAAATATAGTTCTCATTCAACTATTCCCTAAATACACACGGGTTTTTCAACACGGTGTTGTTGTCTATAAAATGAGTCTATGATTGATTAGATTTAACGAATAACAAATCCCGTACTTTGTGAACCGATTCTTAAAGGGGCGTGTACATCTCAAGTGTTTGTCCTGGACAAAAATCACATGACTCGCTTCGCTCCCAAGTCCTCGCGTGCCCGGCAAAAAGCCCATGATGCAATACTAAGTCGTAAAAGTGTGCACATAAATCGACAAAATGCTGTACAAACGAAATATAATATATCTAGAATTGTTTCAAAAAGTAGTGTTATTCGTTACATTTAAATCAGAATTACTTTCTTTAACAGTAAATAATCAACTTTTGAGCGAGAAACTATCTTAAAACTACAAAGATTAAGAAATATAAAGCATTTTAAACATTTAATTTAGAGAAGAGTGGTATGTTGAACCATATTACTTTTGTTTGTTATTGCGTTCACATAGCGCATAGTTGGCTCAGCGGTAGAGCATTGGACTAGTAAACCGGAGGTCGTGGGTTCGAATCCTATCACGTCTTGAAATTTTATTTTAATCGTTTATATACATTTTTTTAAAATTAGTTTTCGATATTGTTTATCATTTCGTATAATTATTCATTATTGTTCAATTATAGTTTATTTTGGAATGTGGAATTATTTACGATTTCATTTTAATTTTCCACTGACTGTTTAGTGTGCATGGCATCATGAAATGTGAATGAACCGCGGTATACCATCGAACTGTCCTAGTCCTATGCAACAGGCCAATACAATAGAAACTCGTTGTGTGTTATTATCGATTGAGCTAAACTTGTAAAGTAAATGCCAGCCGTTATGTAATACAAATCAATGTGCCTGTATTATTATTATTGAAATAATGTTGCGGTGGTGTAGGAAATAGGAAAATCGATTCAAGGACATGAGCCGACTGGCTTCTTATTTACATAACAATTGGCCTTTGCAGATCATGTTCATAGACTAGCTAGGGGCCATTCAATGTAAGCCTAGGAGTAGTAAACACAATTATATTTACAGGACATTCTTTATCGCAGTGAAATTGCAAAAGAAGAAAAAATCATTCAACATTCAATAAATATAGCGAACGATAAGCAATCCTGTCAATTTATAAAAACAAACAGTGTAATAACAAAACAGAAAAGAAAACCATTCCCATCCGCAGGATTCGAACCACTGACCTCATGATTGTGAAGCCGGCGCTTTGACGTTTGAGCTAATGAAGGCTATACATAAACGTTTTTGAAGAAAAACATTACATAGGGTTCAAAATACAAATATCTCTTAAATCGGAGGCTAAAATCGAAAGGACAAAAGTCGGAAACAATATCCTCTCTAAACTAATGACTTGGATTATATATTGTATAAACATAGGTATTATATTGTATAATACTTCCAAACACGATGGTCAATATATTACGCCCCCTCCGTCATCACCCATCCATTGTACAAATATGTTACGTGACCTATCGCCAAAATGTTTTCAGCATTGATTTCAATGGAATGAAGGGGGAAATGGGCTACTTTCACAATATCTTGGCAATACTGCGCCAAACAATAGATGAATAGAGTGATGGAGCGGTAGCTTAATTCATATTTCTAGACGACCAGATACATTGATCGGCGGTGAACGTAAACATTTTATGATCGGATTTAAAAAGCTTATAAATAGTATTTCTTAAAGAATATAACACAACCTTCCTCGCGCTTTGATGTGTCTGCTTCACTAATTGAGTCATCCAGAGTACTACAATAGTTCTATTGTTAACGCTAGATAAGTAGAGAGGTTTCTGGTTAATCACCGATCTTTTTCCGATGCTTTTAACAATAGAACGAAATACCGTTGGAAAAGCGCTTTTAAATCGCTAGAAAAACGATTTAAAAGCACTGAGAGTTTGGATATGGACCCTAACATGTTTGGTTGCTATTATCTGTGTGTGATAAATTCCCA
Organism: Ophiura sarsii; assembly: GCA_035610835.1. Classification (NCBI taxonomy): domain Eukaryota; kingdom Metazoa; phylum Echinodermata; class Ophiuroidea; order Amphilepidida; family Ophiuridae; genus Ophiura; species Ophiura sarsii. The sequence goes on along the minus strand of CM069452.1, from coordinate 20,197,635 downwards.
TGAAGTGCTCAGACAATAAGTGTTGAATATATGACAGATATTCATATACTTAAAATCTAGTTTTTAATACGTTCTCTTATGCACAAAACACACACCTAATTAATATCAAATCAAATCAAATCAAATGTATTTGTATGTACATGTTATCAACACTGTAAAGATTTGCAGTTGCTTCCAAAAAATAAAATCGCCTCATCAACATGAAAATGTATTTTAAATTATACACTTTACTTGAACAATGTTGTATTATGAAACATTTATTTATTGTTGTTAAAAGGATAAACACAAAATAAAACAACACTGTAAACTCATAATAACTGTTTGTTTTAATATACCATATTGCCTTTAGCGAAGATAAAGCCTATACATTAGATAGGGCTATTTATTTTCATTTGAAACACACTGTATAATATCCAGTATATCAGAACTAACTGGCCAGGCCTAATCCGTATTGAATTGTATTGTGCTCTATTGAGGTAGTATTATCTCTATGAATAGCAAGGCTTGAATATAATTTGATGGCTGATGAACTATTGAGTGTCCCAGCAGAAAAAAGGTCTGACTGAAACTTTCAAATATCGTATTTTTTGGATTTTTCCCCTCACGGTTCCAACTTTAACCTATTATAAAAAGAGTTCCCCAATAGTACATTTTTGTGCATTTTTTTTGGTGATTATTGAATACTTCCTTAGTATTTTAAAGCAAAAAAACAGCTTATACCTTCCATGTCCGGGTATCACCAAATCGACTGTAATCCCGACTGATCTTCTATCTTAGGGCATCTGAATTCTATACCATATACGCCCCCTCGTGAAGACATGCACATAATATTTCACACAGAAAGAGTAGATTTCAAATAAAGTCACCCATGTTGGTAACCCCATGCCGACTTAAAAATTAGCTAAAATAAGTCGCATGTCTCAAAATAATTTTCTGCTGTGGTCTTATATTCGCTGTATCGTTTGTACAGCGATAATATAATGACATTACTGATATTAATAATGATATTATCTACATTTATCAGAAAGTCGTACGCTGTAACATTATCCAAAGACCAGATCGCGCCACATGGGTTCGAAAATTGAACAATTTTCAAATTGTGAGGAAGGGGCACAATCATCCCCCCTCATATACTCCGGCCCCGTCCGCGCTAGTACTACTGCTAGTGCGCACTCCTTATGTTTACACTTTTGCCAATATTCAAAATTATACAAAAATGCTTTTTCTTTCTTTGTTGTAACTACATACATATGATAACATTACCAAACAAAAGTACATGAAAATGTCAAAATGATCTCTTCTACGAGGTATTCTTGAAATCACCTAGAAGTGAAGGAGCTATATCGATTAAATGTTGTCAGTGTAATCACTGGTCCTTACAAACATAATGGTGCACATATAATAAACATGAAAGCCAAACTTGATGCCAAAGGCCATGTAAATCAATGACGTCTTTCAACGGTGCTATGGTAAATTATAATGGTCCAATAACTGATTGTTGTCGGACGCCTTCCAGAAGAATATTAGGCTTAGATTTTTTTTTAAATTTTGTCATTTGTCACTAGTAGGTCTCAATTTATCTCTGTAAATTACAAACTTTATAAGCCTCATACTCATGGAAGGCGTCCAACAAGGATCAGTTATTGGACCATCATAATTTACCATGTACATAGCACCGTTGGAAGACATCATTGATTTACATGGTCTTGGCATCTAGCGCCACCTGTAAAGAAAGTAAACATACTTATGAGACCATTTTTGGACCATAATGTTTTTAAGGAATAGTGATTACACTGACAAAATTTAATCGATATAGCTCCGTCACTTCTTGGTGATTTCAAGAACTGTTTGATACCCCCCTTGTATGTATTGGACAAGAAAACAAAAACAAAAAAGACTCAAGCACAGGCAACGATTGCGTTTTACGCGGAGAGAGACACGGCTCTTGTACACGCACGCTGCTTCATTCGTTCTTTTCCGTGCAGTTCCGAAAAATACCGACATACCTCCAAATTTCCATGGTGGAAATCCAAAATGGCACCCGTTATACGTAAGAGATAGGGCAATTTACATTTTGTCCGTATTCTCCTTTATAATTCTGTGGTCATATTACGGTTGTTTTTGACAGTGTATTAATAGTTAAAAAGGCGCAGCAGAGCCATCCTACCTCAACCCTCCCCTCCCATCCCCCGTCCTCCACCCCAGCCTCCACTCCGATGATCCAACTTATATTATTCAGATGTTCGGTGCAAAATCCATGTTTTTATGACCATGGCATTCTTATATGTTTGATTTTTCTCTGTAATAGAGTTGATTAAATTGTACAAATACAGTGAAGGTTCGTCTTTGAACTACGCTATTCCCTATTGAAAGAACATTTTAAAATACAGTATAGTTAAAACTATACTGTATTTTCATGAAAAGCCCCTCGCTCAATGAACAATCCATTAATATTTCGAGACATCTATGTTGATCAATGAAATCAACGAAATCAGTGTGTACAAAACCCAGATCGGTTCTAGTTAATCAAATTAAGCTCCTGTAGATCAACATCGCACTAAAACCTATTTCGCTGTCGTTTATTTCTTTCAGGGCATCAGACGCGCAACATTGGATTGGATTCAGTGATATCAAAACAGAAGGAGGTATTTTCATTTTTATAAGACAGAGGGCCGTATTCTTGTATGTATTTAAACGTGGTTTTAAGCTAAACAAGCGTTTAACTTTGACGTTAAATACATTGTTTAACTAAACGCAATTCTCGACAATTGGTTTAACTTAAAAGTGTCTAACTTTAAACATGGGTATGGGATGGGGGTAGTTTAACGCGCATTTAAATAAACTCCTGCACCAATTGTACGCCCTTGAATGATTACTCAACCGTGCCTGGATCGTGTAGTCTTAAGAATACATTTGCATTTGGGAAATTAGGTCGATATCTAATGTTACCCATTTGGGCCACACTGTATACATTGAACGCACGACCACTCTGGGGTCGAGATTTGCGGAGTTTAAAATCGGGTTTTGTTAAACGCGTCGTTTTAAAAATAAACTCGCGTTTAATTTAGACACGTGTTTAGTACGAGAATACGGCCCCAAATTCACTATATTCATTTCGATTTCCAATTTACAGCATGGCATGATAGAAACATGTTAATGAAGTTCGAAAGGAGAACACGTTTAGCCTATAACCATCTCTAAAGGCATAACTACGTTAGCGTCCGTTCAGGAACTAGATGTACATACCTCTTGGAGGTTCTCAAAACCGTCAGGCGTGGAACGGGACCAAACGTGTTTCCATTCCTTCTCCTCAAAATACGTGAATAATCTACAACCCTGCCCAGTCCAGAATATTAATAAAGACCTACATTTTCCAGAAGCATTTATGGGAAGAAACAGTACTTAATTACAGTCTTGGTGAATATTAATATTCTTTTGACATACTTCGGTTTTCTTTTCAAGTTTTTGAATGGAGTGACGGTTCACCTGTGAATTATACTCACTGGTCCTCCACTGGACCAGACGATTGGGAAGATAACGGAGGAGAAGATTGTACACAAATACGTCTCATTGACTATGTGTGGAACGATGACACATGCAGTAGCGTTCAATCCTGGTTGTGCAAGAAATTGAGAGGTATGGTGTGATCTTGGTTTAAAGGGGCACTGAGAGATTCCAAGAAAAAATTGAAATTTGGAAGAAAAAAATTGGTTCAATAGGTTAGGTATGTAGGAACCCTGAATTGTAATAACGTATGTGAAAAGGATTGAATGATGGCGCTAGATAGACATTTGGTTGAAGCAATTTATGTAGTGAGTGATGATGATAGTTTCGATGTGATCTTCATCAAAATGAAAACGATAAACGGCGAATAAACGGTAAATGGTTTCGACTGGTAGTTAGTATATGCCAAATTATTATGTAGGTGCACACAGACTGATTTCCAGGAAAATTGAGGGCGCACTCGATAAAGTTGATATATTTTGATCTTATTCGGTTGAGCTACCCCCCCCCCCCCCCCCCCCACACCCTCATTTAAGATATGATAAATCCTCTTGAACACTTGTCCTTCAATGTGATCATAGCTGACCGAACGAATGGGAAATGGATGTATGTGCTAGTATTGATGTTGAGATATTATTCAGAAATATGCAACATTTCTTAAGATTTTCATCTCTTGAAATTTGCTTATTTCTTGTTGTAAGGATTTGATATACATGTAGTTTGATTGAAATGTGTTCCATAGGAAATTTTATGTAACACATTTCAATCAAACTACATGTCCTATTACTTGAATGAAATATGTTTTACTCAAAACGTACACTTCACCACCCCAATTTGCTTTTGCTTTTTGAAGCTGAATTGAGAATGGGTAAGGTAATTGTACTTTTGTCTTTGGCATTATGAAATGTAACTTGTTTCCATAATGAGTTTTAGTACATTTACTATTTTGTTACAATGTTGTTGTATTATAATTTGGATATTGTATAATAATAATTATAATATGAAAGCAAGTAAAAATAAATGCACGAGTGTTTTAAACACTGTGGATTTATTTATTTTAAAGAAGAAAATGAGGAGGGGCAGTCCTGTGATCGGGGGAGGCATATGTATGTATGTATATATTAAACGCAGAGATGGAAATGCTCATACACCTTTATTATACCTCAGGTTACCTAACAAAGTTTTATTTACCACGTTTTAATCAAAATCAACCTGATGTTTTCACATTGAATATCTTGACAACCTGAGGTTGTCGGATTGGATTTATTTACAACCTAAGGTTGTTTTATTGAAAATGTTCTCAACCTTAGGTTTATTTATTGCAGTATTCAATATCATTTACCTTTACTTTTATTATATTGAATACACATTTTTGAATTTAGACGTGTTTTTGATTTTTGTATATAACCTTGGGTAACTACTGATTTATTTTGGGCTATAATTTACCACTTTCAATCCAAATCAACCTGAGGTTTTGAATATCTTGACAACCCCAGGTTGTTAATTTGATTTATTTTTAACCTGAGGTTGTTGTATTGATTATCTGTTAAGTATGATAAGTATTGCTGTTGCACATGACGAATTGAGAGAAGCTACCAAAATGTTTAAGTCCAAAAGTGAATACAACCTGAGGTTAGGTAACCTGAGGTCGAAAAGTGTATGAGCATTTCCATCTCTGCGTATAGCTACATAGACTTTGTCATTTCATTTAGGGGCATCAGAGGGGGACCCTTCTGACCCCCTTTTCTAGTTATGCCCATAATTATGCGAGAGATATCAGGGTTTTTTCATCATGGCGGCGAACTTCATTGCCATTATTAGCCTTAAATACATTGTAATATTAGTAATACAATTTATTCCCCCGCAAGAATCTTCTTATGTTTCATTTCATCGATGAAACACACACTTAAAATTTGAAAACGTATTTGCAAATGGTTTCGCATGACGTTGTTATAGAATATTTCTGTGACCATTAAATACATTTCATTCATTGAAGTTCCATGAACAAATTCATAATTCTATAGGCCTGTAATAAATCTTGGACAACGATTTGCTTATAGGAAATACAACGGAAAACGCAAATGTTTCAAATTTAGTCTCATAATTCCAGTAATATCATACATGTTACAGTAGATGTTGCGATATTAGCCACTTTCACAATATCGGTATAACACACTTATTTTCCTTCAGGATTCAACCCAAACACCAGCCAACCCATGTGTCTATACGGTCAACCTGAGACATATCTGGAGATACGTCCAGCACGAGGTTATTCTCTGTTGTCACCAAATTATCCTTACCATTATCCGGATGATCTTACATGCATCTGGCTGCTTAAGGCCGATCCAAGCTCACGCATACGTGTGGAAATCCAGGATATATTTCTGCTCTGTGATTCTGATTATATTGCGTTTGGGGATGGACACGACCCAGGCAATATTAGCAGCGTACTGTTGGAACGAAAGAAGGTTATAAGAACACGCATTCTGTACTCAACAAACAATACGATGTGGATCAAATGGGCACCCTATAGATGCCGTGACTATGTCGAAGCGCAGAAGTATTACATAGATGCTTCTTCGTCATTCTCTCCTGAAAACTACCATCTTCCGTTTCCAATCCTAAATTCATCCTCGAAGCAGGATCGTTCAGAGTTATTTACGACAGGGACAAAATATGGATTTTACATACAAGTAACTTCTCTCGCAGAAAATGGTAAATACCTATTTCATAAGATATGGGACCATTATGGCAATTGTCATATAAATAAGATAAAAACCGATGTGACCACACACGAATATGTTAAGATAGGGATATGCATATAACTTAAAATAGCAAAACGCTGTCAATACGGGTCTCATATGCCGAGCCAACATGGAATCATTTAAAGTGATTGCTCCGTCTTCAACAAACAACATTAAGAGACCCAATGTTGTATAAATGAGGCTAATTTTTCTTATCCTTCAGATAAAATAGATATAAGTAATTCCCGATTGGTCTATTTCATGCGAATTATTCAGGATGACAGAATTATTTAAGCACATTATCTACATCTCCACGACTAAGGCTATGGTTGTATATAATATAGGATGTGTGGGTTTTTGTAAAATTGAACACTCCATAGTTTGAACTTTTGAGTTAAAAATTAAGTTTACCAGTATGACTATATAGACATCCATGTAATGCTAAGTCAGTGTGATGTTTTTAATCCATGTGTGTCACAACATTTTACAATTTAGATGTGTTGTTTGTAATCCTGAATACCGAATATTATATACTTTGACTTTCATGTTTAGATTACTTGGTGTGCCCGAACAACACGTACGCATGCAATGATGGGGGATGTGTTGAATTGTCAGCATTGTGTAACGGTCTACAAGATTGCGTCGATAACTCAGATGAGACCGTTTGCAGTAAGTATCAAGAATTAGATAATTACGTTATTGGTTTAGACCATATCTGCGTCATATTGTCTCACATAAATGTGGGCAGTAGTTTTATTTTAAGTGGAACAGAGACGCCTCAGGTAGAGTTGTACTACGCAATAAATAATACTGCCGAACTTATTTATGTCAGACAATATACCAGATACGGTATACGGTATAAAACAATTATACCTTCTTATACCTTAAACAGTCATAGTTTAATAATATTAGTACCTTTAATTTGCACACATTTGTTCATTTTACTGATGCTAGTATCGAATAATCCACAATCATTCCATCCAATCCAGTGCGGTGATTACGTCATGCGTCGGCGTATTGCGTCGTAGAACCTAAATAAGACACTGCAGAAGTGCGCATTATGGAACAAAACTATAGATGAGGTGACCGTTGTTTACATCCAATGTTTATCAACAAACGCAACGGTCGAAGGGACTGGACTGTTGATACACGCTTGAGGGAACAGCATATGACCACAACACTGTCCACTATGCCGTATTGCCATTTATAATGCTTTGGCGCGAGTTTTAAAAGCACGGATCCTAAACAAAACAGGATGCGCGCGCAAACCGCCGGGCAACGAACAATGGCAACTAGCCACGTTTTGTCCGGTGTGACGTCACCTGTCACCCCATCTATAGTTACCACTCACTGCTCGAGGTGATCATGCTAACCGGATTTAAATTATATCATATAATGTCGCCGATTTCTCTGGGGATTCTTATACCTTATATCTGTTTAAGATTAGTGTATTAACAACAATGTGAATGACCTATTATAAAAATGAATATGGTGTCACATTTATTATTCATATCGCTTGATGTTATTAACTAAATGGGATGAGTATCTCTTTAAGGGCAGTGTCAACCCGGCACTTGTTTCAAAAATTGAATTTCATATTTCTCTATCATTTTATACTTTTATATGTATTCTATCATTACCATCATAAGTTACTAATCGGAAGCGATTATTTCCCGTTCTTTTAGGTGATTTAAAATTGTTGTTTTGGTAAGTTTGAGTCAGGAAAAGGCGCATGGTTATTTGGCGGGAAATTAAGCGGAGTTCCGCGCTTTTCAAATGCTGCGACAGCTCCCGCGACAGCTGTTCGATCATTGCGTCGCGCGCTGAATCTTTCCGAGCGTAATACTAGACGCGCCGCTTGATATCCGCGACGTAGACGCGAAAAACAAAAGAGCGCAAAACAATGTCTAAAAATGTAAACAAAGGCCAATCTTACGATCATTTAAATTTCCGTTTTCTTCCAATTTCTTCACATTGCGACAATATAAATTGAATCTGATAGTTTAATTCAATTGTTCATAATAGTATACTCGCCTGTCCGGTCACACGCCCGTGTATTCCGAGAACATTAATTTTAGCTTTAAATGGTGGAAAATGTCAATATTTTTACTAAATCGCTGTTTTCTAGAAGTTCAAATTTGAAGGAATTTTACGATTTGACAGCATAACTAAAAAAATATCAAACTATCAGGTAAGCTTTTACTACCATTGTGTAGAAGATTTTCAGCGCTAGGAGGCAATTTTTTATTTTTTCGATTATGGATTTCAAACTCGAGATATGCATCCATTTCTAGCGAAATGTACGCAAAATAACACGACTTTTACACTTTTCCGATGTTTTTAGCAATATTTCTAAAACTAAGCCTTATTGTGGAAAAAGAAAAAAATGCTTCCTAGACAAAATTGTCTTGTTTACAAAAACGTATATTAGAACAAATTACCATTTTTTATTTTATAGTTATGCTGTCTGACAAATTTGGGGTAAACAAATCGCTTTTTAGTTCATTTCTCAAAATTCAGTTTATTTTATATCACATTGATATCACCATCGGATTCCTTATCAAATTTTCTTTCTACAAATGTATGTACTTTTATTCAATATTCTCAAACTTAGAAGCAAAAGTTGATCATCAAAATAATAGGGTTGACACTTCCCTTAAGCATGTTAAGCTGGAACAGCCTCATTCAAACATCATTACTGTTGGCTCTGGAACCCAGCGTAATGGTATTGCTGCTCCACCTATGTACGAAATTGAATGGCTGTTACAAATTGACTAAGGTGTAATGCAATATTTGTTATCAAGGATCCGGTAATGAACATATACAGTATTTTAATACCATTCATGACAATAATGTCATGAGTATATCAATTTGTTCAAAATCACATGTACTTTGTATTATGCTTTGCCAATATTTCATGTTCACAGGTACTCGGGAGTATGCATTAGCACCTACCATCAACGCTTTCGATCCATTCACATACTTCAACCTCTCTATTGGCACGACTCACATCGTAATATCTCCTGACTACCCTTCGGTATACCAAAACTATATTAGACACCAGTGGGTTATAACCGCTCCGTCGTCTCATAATGTCAGATTGGAGATAATGGATTTTCAGTTTGAACTAGGTTACGATGAAACACACGTAGGTAGCGGAAATGTCATATCTGAAGGTATATTATGGACTAGTACGGGAACAACAAGCCTTAGAGTTATTCTATCTCCGGGTGATCATATATGGATACAAATGCTCAGTGACAATAGTTTGACTCACAAGGGATTTGTATATTATTTGCAACCGTTCGACGACTCATCAGGTATGAGATTAATGAAAGTTATGTTTATATGGGAGTACAATTTTCTCTTTTCCGATTCTCCAATTGATTGTTGAAAGTGTGTTTTGAAATAATGAATGATCTTAATATCTTGTAAGTTAAATGTTGCATCGCCCTGTCCTTAATTCTGGTCATCTTCTGTACTTTTTAAACTGTTTTCTATGTTTTATTATTATTATTATTCATGGTATAGTTTATTGTCATCGCAGCCATCCGACTGAAAAGGCACATTATTAATTACACAAATACATGAAAATTGCAAGATATACAATAATAGATTTAAAAAAAACAAAAATATCATAAAAGCAAACACCCACCCCTGCATACAACATACATTCCACATTAAAGACCACAATTGGATTGGGACAGGATCCTTGGGGCTCTTGGAAAAATTGATATCCATAGACATGCATTTAGATGGATTTAACAACATATTGCTATTAGCAGCCCATTGACTGAACTTGTCTATGTCGCATTGAATTGTGCTGCATTTATTTACATATGTATTCTCAATAATAGTAAGATCATCCACATACTTTAAGGAAAGTTTGTCATTATCAATGTTAATGGCAGCATCATTTACCACTGCTAAAAAAAGTAGCTGGCCCTGTAAGTGTGCCTTGTGGGACACCACCTTTTAATTGCTCCCAATCGAACAACTTATTATGATATCTGACACATTGTAATCTTTGAGACAGAAAGTTGCAAATCCATGGTATGATAGAAGGCCTAGCACCCATGTTCAACAATTTGGGGGATCGCAACATTGTGGTCAACTCGATCGAATGTTTTGCTAAAGTCAGTAATGACCAGGCGTGTGAGACTTTGTGACTTATCTGCGTGCTTATATATTTTGTCAAGCAGCTTGGCCAGATAGTGAGTGGTTGAACGGCCTTTTCGATTACCGAATTGGTTGTCATCAATGTTGGGATCGAAACATTGCAAATGACATCAGTAAGATAATTTCCAAACAGGCTTCATTTGACCGCAGCGGGCTTCATTTTACCTCAGCGGGCTTTCTTAAAGTCTTTATCGGTTGATCGGTCTTGAAAAGCAGCACTATTATTTGGGTTTTCCTATTATTTTTAATATAATTATTAGGTTAATCATAGTAGCCCATAAAAACCTTTCCAGTACCCTGCTGCGTCATATTAGTTACTATAAGGAACATTTCTACGAAATGTATTTCAAAATATTGTGACTGTTTTTCCCGATTTAAAGAAAAAGTATATTACATCAAAGGAATTTATTCCAAAACAAAACAAACAACATATGATGGGGCCGTATTATCGTACTAAACGCTGTTTTAGAAACCGTCGCTTACTAAAGTCATGTTCAAGTTAAAAGCAAGTTTATCATTTAGACTGGACGTTTAAACCCAATGAATATCGTGCCATTGTATGAAATGGTATTTATTCAATAATCATCGATTGAAATGGGTTACCGTAGTAATGAAAGGAATGCATCAAATGCTTGTCTGTATTGTTCAATTACAAATTCACCCAACTTACGCGCCATGGTATTGCGCAAAGAAAATCGACGTGCACTTGGTGCAAATGTTTAGTTAAACGCGAATTAAACTTCGCCCTACCCATGTTTAAAGTTACCCATGTTTAAAGTTAGACACTTTTCTGCAAGTTGCAAGTTAAGTTAGTTAAACTACGTTAACGATGGGGTTATAAAAGTCGGAGGTTAACGCGTGTCTAGCTTAAAACCATTAACGAAAATACGGCCCTTAAAGGGGCATAGAGAGATTTCTCAAAAAATGAAATTCAACATGTTTACCTTGTTTAGATAGATGATATACATAGAAACCCTCTTATGTAAGATTTTTTCAACAAAATGAGTAAAAATGAAAAATAAATGCAATAAAAAACACCACCAATTGAGTCAGGGAGGTCATGGCTATGCGTCACGCAACAAGCCATGTGTGGTCTTCAAGGTTATTTTGATTAGACATGAAGCAAATAAATAAGAGGCCATCTGTGGCCTTTTTGATGCATTTGGCTAATTTCGATGTGGTGTACATCGAGATTCAAAACGCTATCAAATCTTTGAATTTCCATGAAATACAGCAAATTAAGCTCTTTAATTTTAGATGGTATTTAGTATATGAATTATAATGTATAAGCATTACGTTTATGTGACAAACCCAACTTCTGAACAAAAGGATCTCTTAGTGCCCCTTTAATGTTTAATGAACTGAACTAACCCAATGTTTTAAATGAACAAACACACGAAATTATCCTTGAATCTCTCTTCAGGTGCCGGTCTGGTGTGTATTGATTATGGGTTTAAATGTTCAATAAATGGATACTGTGTTGACATTGAAGGTGTGTGTGATGGTATCCGAGATTGTCCAGATGGATCCGATGAACAGGAATGCGGTAATTAGACTGGGTCTCCACGCCCCTCTATGTGTACAATAAATGAGTTTTGTGTTGATATGGTAGGTGTGTGTAGCATTCAAAATCAGCTAGAAGCATCTAACGAACAGAATGCGGTAAGTAGACTGGGTTCCCGGACTGTGTCCCCACGTAATATAACTAATGGATACTGTGTTGACACAATATTGTACAAATGCATGTGTGATGGCATGGTATCCAAACTTGCTCAGATGTGTCTGATGAACAGGAAGGAATCAAGTACGAAGACTGAGTCCCCGCGTCCCTTCACTATGTACAATTAATGGGTACTGTGATGGGGGTGTGTATGATGGTATCAACGTTTTCAGATGCATCAGATGAACATGAATACGATAAGCAGAGTCCCCGAGTCCCTTCCACTGTAGAATGTTCCCAAAACCAGAATTTTACTCCTCTGAGAAAGTGGCTCATATTATACTCCGCACCATAGTTGCGAGATTAACAAGCATCATTTCATCTCGTTAAAAGTTCGATTGGTGCGAGCACCCGCCCTTGGTTGGTAGGCATATCCAGTTCTCTTGGGGAATTTGACTAAGTTACAATTTCTTCGCGACTTTCTGTATTGTCTGTCATCAAGTGAACAAATGCGATCGTCCGTGGCGAACTTATTAATTTGGTTAATCGTTGTCTTGAAAACTAGCAATTTCATACATGTTTATATGAGTGTTAATTTCTTCAATGACAAATTACTTGTCTTTTTCGCAGGATGTGTATCAATGGACATTGATTACAATACAGTGGGTATGTATGTTTCTGTTCCTGATATTTTACGGTCATAATAATACTGTTTGATAATTATTATCTGGTTTATTAAATGAATGAAATCAAAATATTTGCTAATACATTATGCCAATGTTTGAAGAAAAAATAACTATTGAGCAAGAGTCTCAAAATGTCTAAAATGCAAAATAACATTTGATTTAGAAGGCCCCTCTACTAAATAAAATTCGTCAGAATAAAGACTTGAAGTTATGCCACAACCTCTAATACTGCATGGTCAGATGACCGGAGTGGGCCTATAACACAATTTATGTGCGCTGTGAAATTTCGCCAAAAGGTGAACACCACGTTACTGCTTGTTAACTCCCTATAGCAGCCTATTCGGCTAAACTGGATTTTTGTACAGGTAACAGACCCGGGATGATCCCATACTCTTAACGATAAGGTCTGTAACTTTTAACGTGTTCAGGGTGAAGCGTCTGAATATACGGGACCAACGGCTTAACGTGACTCTCCGAATCACGGCGAACTGACACTCATTGTATCGACCTGCACGTTGTACACAGTGAATGGGGTAGAGGAGAAATTCTACAATTAAATCTGATTAGCAGCTTAAACAACGGAAAGAGACTCCGATATCTAACCCTCACTGAATAAGGATTTGATTGTAGAATTTCTGACCTAGATGGGAACTTTTTTGGGGTGAACAAAGAATCCTGGTTTCAAGGCGACTTGAACTCACGATTGATAGAAAACTCCCGACCGCCGATCAGCGCGCTAGACCGCTCGGCCAACCTCCACCTCTGTATTTATATAGAACAAAGCAAAATGTGATCCTTTATCCTTAAATGGTATGGAGTTAAACTACGTTGGAAGAGCACAGACGGCATCAAACATGTTATCTCAACACTTTCCACGCGGCTATTGGTTTTACCATATTATGCAAAACAGATTTTTCAGAAACCTTTCTCAACTGTCAAGGTCTATCTCAAGGATTACTGATCCAATACCAGGCATGTTTGTACTTATTTCAATGCAGTTCTCGTGTTGATTCCAAATATGGTAATGATATTAAATAATTTTGATAATTTTGAAACATTTCATGAAATTTTGGAATGTCGTCTGGAGACTCCTGCCGCGTGGAAAGTGGTAAGACAAACTAACTGTGCAATTTTCTATACCGATTGACTGAGTGTGTTTTATTCTCTTTTTATAATGAAATCTGTTCTAAACTACAGGGGAGTGTCATTTTCCACTCGGGCTTGAAAATGGAATTATTACTGATAGCCAAATAACAGCTTCTACATATCTCAATGATCAACATCGTCCTTATTTTGCAAGGTTAAGAAATCAATCCTATTGGGCACCGGAAGCAAACGATAGTACTCCTTGGATTCAGGTGTCATTTACCCGCCAAATGGTGATTTCTGTACTGGCTGTCCAGGGAACTGGTGTACCTGATTATGGATGGGTTAATGATTTGTCTGTGTCATATAGTGATAATGGGGAGGATTGGACCACGCACAACAACGTGATTGAGAACACTGATGTAAGTCTTTTACCAAGTTGTTTCCGCAAGTATAACATAAACTATATTTACACGGCGCCTTTCCAGAAAGATCAAAACGCCATGAAACAAATACATGTGCCCGTCAACAAACCCGTTTCTGCGGTGGCGGAACAGATTCAATACGTCAAGGTACCGGCACAAACAAAATAAAAATAAATAATGCAAACAGAGTCAATATGATGAATAGAAATGACACTTCAAATCATCTTGAAACTAGGGGAGTGTTCATAAATACTTTGGTGGGGGTTTAGAAAAAATGAAGCGGGGGAGGGGGATAAAAAAGTCCTTAAAAGGTGGGATCAGAAAAAGGTCCTTGTTGGGGATCTAAAAAAGTGGGTATTTTTTGACAAAACAGCATTTTGAAAGAGTAGTTAAATTGAGAGAAAACCGACGACTATTATTACATTTTAATACCAAACATATATGGAACAATACAAATTGAAAAATAAACTAGGATCAATGAATGTGTGGCGTAAGAGGGTAGGGAGCGTTGGGTGATCCCCCCCCCCCCCCCCCCCCCCCCCCCCGCACCCCACCCTCAATATTGAATGTCGTGTCGGTTGAGATTGGCACTTTCGGTTCATTTGACTAGAGATATCATGGAATTATGATGGTCAAAAGTACACAGATGGAAAATTTTCGCGCGCTATGCGCGCATATCTCCCCAAAATGCAATGTGTGTTGTTTTTCTCTTTTATATTTTTATTCCGCTCAAAAAACATATATAGAAATCACAATAAAGTTACAATAATATATTTTAAAAACATACAGTACACACCTGGGTTACATGAATAAGCACATCAATAAGTATAAAGTTATACCATTATACTCTTCACAAAACTTTTCTAATTTTTTGTCCATTTATCCACGAATTTATGCATTGTCTTGTTGCTGCTAAAGATCAGTTTTTCAAGTTTGGAATTTAATTAAATATTTTTTTGAAAGTATTCGATTTTGAAATCTGCTTTCATAGATAACCTTCTTGATAAGTTTTATGCATAAGTTAATTAATGCACTTCAGTCTCCTGCATAAACTACAACTCACATTATCAACAATTTTCATCTTAAATAATCTACTATTATTCATTATGCAATTCAAATTAATCTTGTATTGGAAAATTCACGAATTGAGTTTGATAGAAGTTTTATCGCCAAAATAAATTTAAAAAGAACTCAGCGGATCGCTCTGCCTCACCCCTCTACGTACAGAAAAATATTTCGATGTTAGGCCATTATTCCAAATACAACTACTTATATTACTATACAAGGCTTTCACATGATTAACAAAATCAGGACCAAAATTGATATTTTAAGGGCTGCAAAAAGGAAATTCCACTCAAGTGAGTCGAATGCCTTCTCAAAATCTAAAAAGAGCAATAAACCGGGGATATTCTTATATTTAGTATATTCAATAATATCCTGTATAGTACGCACAGTTTCTGCAATGTTTCTGCCCTTGACAAAATCACTTTGGTCAATATGAATTAATTCATGAATAAAACTCTCAACTCTCATTGCGAGAGCTTTGACACAACTTTATAGTAAACATTCAGAAATAAATTGGGTCTCCAATTCTTTAAATTACATCTATCCTTACCCTCTTTCTCAATCAATGTAATAACAGCTTATCTTTGAGAGGATGACATTTGACCTCTTCTTAAACCTCTGTTGAGTACTTTTACCAAGAATATTCCAATTTTATTCCAGAATCTGTAAATACCATTCACACGAAAGTCCGTCATTACCTGGGCTTTAATTCTTATGCATTTTGTTAAGAACATTAAATAATTCCACCTGAGTATCATTACCTTCACATTTTAACATATCATCATTATCAAGTGTGGGTGTTACATTACCCATGGAATTATCTCCAGTGAATTAAGTTTCGTGTTATACTCTTGGATCTTGTTCTTCTTTTGTAAGGATTTCATCTTTGAATATTTAATAGTCATGTGAAAGGCAATATGTTTTGGTACAAGCATGTTTAGAGCCAAAATGTACCTCAATCATAGCAAAAATAAGTGTAAAGGCGAACCTATTCGGGCGCTATGCGCGCACTTCCAAAAGGTCTATCTCAAGGATTACTAAACCAATACTAGGCATGTTTGTACTTATCTTAATGCATTTTTCATGGTGATTCCAAATATAGTAATTAAATTCAATTATTTTGACATTTTTGAAATATATTGTGAAATTTTGAAATGTCGTCTGCAGACGCATGCCGCGTGGAAAGTGTTAAGGCGAGTTCACGCGAGACTTAAACAAGGACAACAGAGTAATATTTGGCATTGCCAAGGGCATTCATTGATTATAGAAAGTCTTTCAAGACAATAATTACCTTATTCTGTGTTCAAATGTATTTGGTTTTTATGCGATGGGTAATACACAATATTAATCTAGCATTGTTGTAACGATTTAAGGAAACGTCAATTTGACCCTGGAGGCCAGCGCATATTGATTTCGCTGCTCAACTATATATTAAAATTACTTATAAACTCGTATTCATTTGTTTTTCAGATATTGTCAGGGAACAGCGATCCTTTTTGTCCTAAGGTTATTCATCTAACATTAGCCATTCAAGCCCAGCATGTCAGAATTCATCCACTATCCTCACAGACTGTTACCGGAATGAGACTGGAAATGTTCGGATGTCATGATAATGGTATGGTTGATATGGATCAACTAGTTGTTTCCTAATGGCACTGTCAAATCTACGGCGATTAGGCCAGCGATTGCATTGCGCTGGAAAAGTATCACAATTTAAATAACACGCAGGAAGAGCGCGGAAAACTTACCGAAATGTCGAATTTGAAATAAAAGTCACTGTAAAAACCCTTTCACATTCTGCTGTGATCAGACCGGCGCTTGCATTACGCTGACAAATTATCAAAACGCCAGCCAAACGGATCAAGGTCTCCAAGAACCTATTGTTGAACCATATCAAAAGTAATGTAATCATATTATGAAAACATAATATCAAATTTTAATAATTTAGCAACTGATGAATGTGCAATAAAGAACCACTTCGAATTGTCTTTGCTGTATTGTTATGATAATTTCCCAAGTATCTTTTCTGTTTGACAGACTGTGATTATTCTTTTGGAATGATTTCTGGTGATATCGCCCATGAACAAATCAAAACTTCAAGTGATTACAGCCCATTCAATAGTCGCTACACAGCCCGATTATCATTATTGCGTCATCAGGGTACCACAGGGTGGATTCCAGCATATTCTGGACCTAAATCATGGCTGGAAGTTACGCTGAACTACCTGCACAACGTGATTGCCGTGGTAACGCAGGGGTGTGGAAATGAGGACTTCTGGGTCACAAGTTACTCTTTGGCATATTCTCAGAAATCAACAGAACTGCTTGAGTATTTATCAGGGACAGTATTAAGGGTAATTATCATCATCATCACTTGGAGAAAATAGATTTCTTGGGCGACATCAATCATCCAAATAAATGTCAGCATTACATATTCTCATAATTTTGGCCGTTTCTTATTATAATTTTAGTCACTATGGTGATCTAATCAAAATATAATTTCAAAAATGTATTTTGTAGAGTTAAAATACCCGCACAAACTGTATTTGGTTTAATACTATACTAGATTATTTTAAAATAAAACCAACAGAGGGCGCTAGATTTTGGCAAAATCAATTATACACGTCAGCATAGTCAGGTTAATGAAATCAATGTGACTCAACTCAGACTTTATTTTACCCGGACATGTAGATTCTTTATTGAATTAGTCAAATATCCAACCCCTCTATTGATATCTATTGCTTTCAGTATGAATTGACAAGTTCCATCCATTCAAAACGCAATTATACATGTCTACTATATTATTATTAACACTACAGATATTTAGAGGAAACGCCGATAGAAATGGATTAGTAAGGAATGATCTGATCCCTAATCTCAAAGCATCTCTGATCAGGATTTATCCCCTAACATGGTATCGGGGAATATGCTTACGGTTAGAACTCGTCGGTTGTGCATATGGTAAGAACTAGCGATTTGCATCTTAAAGATAAAAAGCTTTAACAGAATAGGGCAACATTTGCACGGGAAATGGCATACAAAAATCGCATCTATTCTTTGTAAAATTCCAGGGAAATATATATCGGTCCACTAGGAACATGATTATTTGAATTCCGTGTCAAACTGACTCGAATTTCCATGTATATAATGACACATATTTCGAGTAAATTCTTATAAAATCTAACTCTGTATGATGGCGTGGTTTTTGTTCCAGAAATTCCCGAGTGTGCTATAGGACATTCTGCATGCGACAACGTGCATCGATGCGAAGCCCCCATTGCACGTATTGCTTCTGTTGGATACCCTCACAACTACTTTATCAGAAGCCGATGTGCTTGGAAGATCAACACCCCAACAGGCACCTTCATGACGCTCTCAGTCCTTGATTTCGATGTACCATCGTGGGATAGTTGTGAATCCACGTATGTCAATATCTATGATGGATTGTCGGATAGAAATGATTTGTTAGGATCATATTGTAATAATATCTTGCCTCCTGAGATGTTGACGAGTGGCTTTAATGAGATGTTTATCAGATTTCAATCGGGACAAGAAACCCCAGGATCGGGATTTTTATTCGAATATGAAAGTCAGGTTTTCAGGACCTCAAACTCAACAGATGGCAACTCAGGTATGTCCCATGGTGGAAGTGCCACTCCAAGATTGCGCAATTTAGTGAAGAATATTAAAAGTTAAATAAATAATGAATGACTAAAAATCACTTTAGGTTACCGCATTGTGTTAAAGACTGACTCTTAATTACCCCTACAAAAGTTCTCTTGGGTGGAAAATAACGATTGTTACCGTACTTAAGTACATTTAATTATATGTGTCTGCTTTGTGAACTTTGGCTGTGTTTGTATTGTATAAAACCTTAAATTTGCGATTATCTAGAGACGTGTTAGGATATTACAGGTTGTGTCAAAAAGGTGTTCCATATAAAACATGACAGAGATAAATGTAACGATTGGACCTGAAATCATGTTAAGTAATCTTTTATGTATCATAACATTTTTTTCTGTCCATTTTAGAGCTTTTTTTTAACGAGTGGTGATCAATCTATTCATGCATGTCAAATTCAGTTTTGGTCACTTTTCATGTGTAGAGAACTCTGTTTGTAGAATATCCATTCAGTGAGTAATTGAACATAATCTATCAAATCAATATTGTTTTTCAACAGTATGTTTAAGGTTAAGTTTAATTTGAACACAAACAACACATTTTCATCCGTATTATCCATAACAAACTAAATACTAGTATGTGAAAGCCTTATTCTAGTAAAAAATGTCAATGTGGAATTTGAACTATTTTTACTGACATGAATATATCTCGTAAATTAGGCAGTCAAATGGAGTATAGACTTATAGTGCATTATTTTGATGTCAAATACTTATAACATAGTATACAATAACGTAAATCCAGAACATTTGGAACAGAGTGCTTATAATTGTATATCCCTTATGTAACACTTTTTATGATACGCCCTGTATGATGTCAACGATGTCTATATATGCAAACTTATCATGTAACTTTATTATCCTTATCTTGTGCAGATCTTATTTGTCCATTTGGTTGGTTGCCCTGGAGGGAAAGCTGTTATAGGTTCACAAGAGAAGAACAAGCTATCCGATGGACAACGGCAGAAGAAAACTGCAAAAACGATGGCGCCCATCTTGTTAGTATTCGCGATGAAAGCGAAATGCAATTGATCCACTCAATGATCATCGATAACAGAGCAATCAGGTCGTCAAAATGTTATATTGGTAGGTTATTAGCCTTTCCGAAGAATGGTGAGCAGAGTCGACCATACATCTAAGGGCTTGGTCACCTTATTTCTATCCGGGACACGAGTTAATCCGGATTCGATCCGGATTTAAGAATCCGGACTTATAAACACGTTCATACTACGATTGATGCGGATAATATCCGGATTGTATTCGGATTGAAACCTGCACTCTTCCAGATTTCAAAAATTCCTCTTCATACTACATGTAGGCTTTTTATCCGGATATACCCAGGTATTATCCGGGAAGTGGGGAAACTTGCTCTAATGTGAACACGCCCTAAAAGGCTGATGGATTTGTTTCTGTGGTCCTTTTCTTTACTTCTGACTACCTCATACTTGTCAGAAATATATGACGGTGTCCAATCAAGCGTTGCCATTAAAAAGAGAGCAACATAAGAAATATGTATACTCAATTTCAAATTCCAAAAATACAGATCATAAGTCTATAAAAGTACTACTGCGGTCAACTGGCAAACTATAATTCACACGTATTTCTCGTCGTACCAATTCACCATGTTTAGCCAATTGTCGATATCCACAGCTCAAATCTAGTCTGGTGCATATTTGTCACAGAGTTATTTGTAGTCCAGGTTGAAAATTGTATTTTGATCTATGGTGAATCTGGCTAGCCTGGACGATACATTCATTCGTCGCACACGTCATAGTTTGAAGATCAGAACAATTTAAATCTATTTATTTTTCATTTCTAGAATCCTTTCCTTTTTCAATAATAGGCCATTTTATTTTACATTATGGTTTTATAACCTATATATAAATTCAGAAAAATATCCAAATCTGGAAATCGGTCTTGTATTTCCTAATCTAAAGATCCATTGCGTAATCAGGCGAAACTAATTTTCAGCCATTGGGTATTTTTTGTGACGTGAAATAAATTCTTCAGTGAGGTGAATATTTTATTTTATCAAGTCCAAAATCATAACCACGTATCATTAAAAAACGAAACTGTTATTTTTCAGGTATTTATTTTCGCTACTCTGAGTTTTAGGTATTTAGCGAAATTATATAAATCGCACAATTAAGCAATCAGCCAATAAATTGACTTTTAATATTTGTTTTTATTCTTTTTGATTTGACACGACTTAGAAATCAATCAATGTAATATAATGAAATACCGACATTGAATATCTTATGACCATTCATGAACGAATAGATATTAACCCTAACCCTAGAACGTGGCAGTGGGGATGGAACGAAGAACAGGGGGAGGGGGTTAAATACAAAATAAATGGGAAAAATTATGTCCGCCGGCCCCGGGAATTGAACCCGGGTCGGCCGCGGGACAGGCGAGATATACTACCACTCAGCCACGGGGGGAGGGCTTCACAGGCTAAAAAATCGGAGACCATATATACCCGTAGTTTAGTGCTACAGGAGATAGAACTGGTGCGCGCGCAAGCCAAGTGGTGCTGGCTGTGAGGTGACTGTGAGACGTAGTAGGGTTAGGGTTATCACTTTCCAGATGGCAGTCGCTTGCAGACGATAGTTTAAAATGTCACAAAATGTTTCAAAAATGTCATAATTATTGAATTTCATCACCATATTTGGATTTAAATAAGTACAAATATGCCTAGTTCTGGTTCAGAAATCCTTGAAATAAACTTTGAAAGTTGGTAAATGTTTCTAGAAAATCTGTTTTGTACATAATGGTTAAACTAATAGTCGCGTGAAAAGTGTTACCATACGGTCAACGCCCTAGATCAAAACGCATTGATTCACCAATACCATGAATACAATTGATGTCCTGTCTTCTTTACGGTATATTTAATTTCGCGAATATAACTGGAAAGTCAGAGTCGCGAAAATGTATAACTCAAAAATATAAATGTATTTGTTATAATATGTGGTTATGGTGTCCACCACGATGATTTTTATTTCAAATCGCAAAATAAAGCAATGGCAAGAAGGCAGTTTCGACCAATTAGGCAATGCATTTCCAGATGAGTAAATACAAGCACGATTGCCATATTTGGCAATTTTCCCGGACTGGTAATTGAACAATAAATATCTTAAAATGATTGGACGACTTTAATATGCTGCAATTGCATTTTACTTAAACATTAGGTCTAACTTTATCAAGTGCAACCAATGAATATCGCTGGACGGATGGTAGACCAGTAAGCTACACTGACTGGCTGGTTCCAAAAAGGTATTTATATATATCATTATTGGTTAAGGAAGGGAAAATGATAAATTGGTCATTAAGATTTTGTAAGAAATGTCAAACCAATGTGATCTTAGCGACAGGTTGGTGAAATATTCCATATATATTGCACCTTGACTTCACGCGAAGAATTAGCTACGGGAGTTGTGGATAAATGAATGAAAACCACGAGAAATTAAACAGTCTCTGCAAATACCTGTTATTTAATAAAACGGTCACTTAAGTGAAATCATTCTAAGAGAATGACATGAATCATAATAATCGAACTCGCACCAATATGTTCGTCTCGGTAAAATATCTGACAACAAGCAAAGGCTTCCCGACCAAAACGTATGAACTATGATGAGTATCGCTGTACGTGTAAGACGCGAGGACAGTTTTTCACACGTGGCCAAGTTCTAGTTCGGTATATAATTGGTGTAAGACATTCAATAGTTAGACTAGTGTCAAGACCCTATTACGAAATAAATAATATGTATATTATTTAAAGGATTCGTGCTAGGTTAATTTTGTGCGGTCTTACACCAAGGATAACTACCTCCAAGTTCGTTACCACGCTCATGGCCTAAAACGCAACGAAAATGTATAGAAGGGTTAGATCACGGAATAAATAGAATAAATAATAACGACCCCACAGATAGAACAAGTAGACTTCTCTCATTTCAATAAAAATGATAAACTGAATGTGATTAATGTTACGATAGTGAAACTCAAACTATACCAACTATGCGCCATCTTCGCCACACTGAAGCTCTTTTAATTCAATGAGTCGCTTAAGATATTTTCTTTCTAGAAATTTGAGTTTATAATAACTTAGAGATATCAGTCTGGCTTGGCATTCAACTACTGGCTCAGTCCATGTGTAATCAAATGTATGGACAAGTTAACCCTTAATATTTTGAACCTCATTTTATCAAAAGTCTAGATAAATGGACATTGCGTCAACCGGACGGTGGAAGATTAGAAGGTTGTACTGTGATTGAATTAAATAGTTTCCATTCCACCAACAATTGGCAAGATGTACCGTGCGCTTCAGGTGAAGCAAACCAGTATGTGTGTCGTTTGGTGCCCGGCGGTAAAGGTATTTTCTTCATTTATTATCTGAGAAACAATATAAGCCTACAAAGAAAACAAAAAGTAAAAAATGCACCTGACCCATGTCTTGATGAGCACTCAAAAGGCCGCTAATATGTCGCACTTTTCAAGGTTGCGTGTTTCTCTAATTGTTTCAGCTTTTCTTCCCCTAATTATATATAAAACACATTGTTTCAACGATGACTAAGTGAGAGGAAGATTAATGTGGTCATCCAAAGTGTAAACACATGAAAAGTTTTATTATTGTTTATATATTTTTACACGGCAGAAGCAAGTAAACCGGAAGCAGTAATATGGCCTGAATTTGAAGGTAAGTGCGATTGATCATGACGATTGCCCCGTTAATCTATCTCTTTACAGTGATTTCAGAGCGTATGATCAATACAGCATTTACGCGCTTCGGGATTGCCTTCTGATCGCGTGGACAGGTGATGAGACTGTGCATTAGCACCCAATACATGTAGAATATACATACAAATACACATGGGATTGATACACAATCCCATGTTAATTTGTTTGACAGATTATAATCTGTTCAACAACTCCCCCATACCTTAAGTACAGTAACACAGCGTTGTCGATTTGAGATAAACCCACTCTTCATATGCAAATTACTAGGACGGCGAACCTTATTTGGAAACCATGATGCATTATGCATTGATGCAAAATTGTAAACAAACAAAAAATGTTCGCGAAATATGTTCATTTTTTCGCCCTTTTTTTCGGCGTATAAATGCATTTCGCCATGCAATCCTTAAAGTTAGCAAACAGCTTTATATACCAAAATGTAGCTATATCCCTGAGGAAAATTTTTGGCGAGGGCCATCATATGTCACGGCTCACTCCTTAAGCCACAATCCGAATCGCCATTTTGCATCATTGCGCGGTAACATGAGATCCCTTTCATTTAATGGGCCGTACCACTATTGAACTGGAAGGGTGTGTTTTGATTTGATACAAATATTCTATAAACATGTATCAAAAATGTGTTATGTAAATCAAACGCATTCTTGATTTAATTTTTCTCTAAATGTTAAAGGTGGTATGTGTATAAAATGCTATTTACAAAATATTTTAAATTTCACAATTACTTGCGAAATAATTTGTCTTCTCTAATGTTTACCTTTTGTAACCCAGCCCATTCAGAAGTTCCCTCGCCCATTTACAGGGAACGGAAGAAGGGCCTAATTATAATAAAACGTAAACATTTTCCCCTTTTTTAAAGAGCAGCTATTTTTGTATGTCAAATTAAGCCTATTTTTTACTTGTTTTCATCAATTATCCAAAACGCTATTCAGATATGAATGATGTAAATATGTTTGATCGTTGTTGAACGAGGTTCAACAGGTCTTCGTCGTTGTTTATCTTGAATCGACAACGGTAAGACGGGTTTATTTTGCAAAATAAACCCATCTTACCGTTGTCGATTCAAGATAAACAACGACGAAACCTTATTGAACCCTACTTAATCTAGATTAGCTTTATTCCGTTATAGCGCCCTCAACGGAATAAAGTGCAATAACACTGACAAAATAGTTTAAGAATATAGGATATCCAAGGCATAATTAAAATTTAAAACACCTCTGAAACGATATTCCTGCATAAGTTTATGTCAAAACACTCAGTTTCAAACTTAAACAATACATATTGGATATCCTATATTCTGTTTTGTCACTGTTATTGCGCTTTATTCCGTTGAGGGCGCTATAACGGAATAAAGCTAATCTAGATTAACAGATTATAATCTGTCATACAAATGTACATGGGATTGTGTGTACATTTGTTGGTACTTCTACATGTACGTATTAGGTGGTATTAGAATCACCCAACGGTAAAAGACTGCAATACCAGATGTAGAGAATGCAGGCGTCAGCTCAGTGCATTCACGCGATATTGGGATGCGATAGCTAGCTGGAATGCCCGCTTACGTCACCCCAACTTCAGATGACTTTCCATGCTTTAATTATCTCTGTACAGTGTCGTCGTTATTTATCCCCGAAAAATTCGCGAAGCCATATTAGCGCGTGAACCTTTCGTCTGTGATCTCTATTTGGCTGTTATTTCTATTGATGCGTGCGCGCAATTTCAAGTTACTATTACTTGAATCCGTAAATGTAGAGGTTTTGAAAGGTCGTGGAGGGTAAAAGCTCAAATCACTGAGAAAGTTTCAACCTGACTTTTGCATAATTCTAAAATGGTGTTCACATAAAGTATTATGCACCTGTATATGTGCATTATACACAGATATAATGAACATTATAAATATTTGAGTTTAAAGTTAAAATCAAAAGATACATATCATGTTTATTAGTTCCACTGTTTCTGTATTCTATATCATGTTATAGTTGCAAAATGTTCCGACCAACTTTTCCAATGCAGTAGTACGAGTGAGTGTATTCAGACTTTGTACATTTGTGATGGTCACAGTGATTGCAGCGACTCAAGTGATGAAAACAGTTGTTTACCAGGTCCGTTCAATAATTTTAAGCCGTAATGTTAGAGTGAACGTTTTAGCCTGTCCCAAGCACTTAGTTTGAGCTTGGTGGCCCTACACACAAACAAACAAACAAACACCACACCAACATAAAACGAAACTTAATACCGATATCGATTTTGATCTTTTGGCAACTATCAACCTTGTCCCTATTTAAGCATCATATTTGGCTCTATTTTAACATATACTAACTTTGTCCCTAATCTAAAAAGACTGTTACTTTGATACAAATATCAACTTGCTTGTACCTGTGTAATAAAGTTATCAATTTTCTCTATTTTGACAGATATGAACCGTATCAGTCGTCCAAATGAGGTAGTTGGGACGTGCCTTCAAGGCAGATTCCAATGTGAGAGCGGAGAATGTATATCCATCTCGTATGTGTGTGACTTCAGAAGAAATTGTCAGGATAACTCAGATGAGAATTGGTGCAGTAAGACTTAATTCGTGTGCTTTACAATGTAGTGTTTTACTGGACAACGAGTAGTCCACAAAATCGACTCTTTTTAGAGCCACTGGTTATAGTGTTTCCCATAGACAAGTTAGTATAAGCTGTAAGATACACTACCTCAGGTTTATACAAATACAAATAAGTATTAAACGTAGCCTTGTTATACCCAACTGATTTTGATATTTCAGATCTGTTCTAATTCTGAATAATTTATTCAATTGCATCTCATTGAAATGAGAGGATTTCATAGACTCTAATATCATCTTGTGAACTTAAAGCTATTGCTATGGACAATACAAATGCAAGCTGTTCACTATTAATCTCTCATATTGACTTAAATATCCAGTTCACATCTTTCCATAAGAAAGGGCGATGTAAGATACACTACCTCAAGTGTATACAAATAAGTATTAAACGTAGCCTTGTTATACACAACCTACCTCATGTGTACTTCGTAAATATTATAAAGCTTCAATTAACAATTTTCACGCGGCAGTCGTCTGCAGACGACAGTTCCAAAATTGCACAAAATGTTTCGGAAATATCAAAATTATTAAATCTCATCACCATATCTAGAATCACCATGAGAAATGCATTAAAATAAAGATAAACAGTATGTGTTCAGTAATTCTTGAGATAAGACTTTGAAAGTTGGGAAAGGTTTCTGAAAAATCTGTTTTGTAAAATACGGTGAAACTACTGCCGCGTGAAAAGTATTAAAACTAAGCTAAACTACATGTAGTAGTTTAGTCGGAGCTAAAAGTGGGTTTCAAGCTATTCCGACTGGGAACTCGTTAACCTACTCTTATCCTGTATTAAGAACACGATGAATTCGATATGAATAAATATTTCCATTCAAAATATAATTGTACTTTTATCAACCTACAGTTTATCGTGAATGTATTACTGACGAGTTTCGATGCACCAACGGACAGTGTATTGACAGCAAACTTAGATGTGACCTAAGAGATGATTGTGTTGACGGCTCCGATGAAGAACAATGTGGTCAGTGTTGACGCATTTATGCTCTTAGTGTTGACGTTTATGCTTTTATTGTTGATATACATTTGTACGTCGTAATATGCTTTTCGCTCATATTTATGTTTCACCTACGCGTTACGGACTACCAATAAGTAACGCTGCACTATGTGAAACACTTGTATATCATTGACATGAATTCGCTTTGCCTTGCTTATCCGCGCGTTTCGTCTTTGAAACAAATTCAACCAAAGGATTTGGTGTTTTCGAAGTGTGAAAATGAATTGAAGGGAGAACTTCTAAAGTTCAGTAGTCAGTTACTAATAGACGAAATTGCTTACAGCAGCGAATCTGTTGTGAAGTGTGACGCTTGCGTATGCCAAACTAGCTCGCGTAAGCTTGGATTACATTTTCTCGCGGAGAGATAAAAAAAAACACTTAGTGATTAAACTATAGGCAAATATTGATATACCAATATTATTTTTATTCATATTTATCTTTAAACATTATTTGAATGAAGCGTATTTATTTACTTAATGCCTTTTGGGGGGAGGCAACGGCCTCGCCTTGGTACTTGGTAGTGTAATCCATATACAGCTGTAAAGCTAAACTTTCCCACTGTTTACGTCTCACGTATGTCACAATACATAAAAAACAGTCATTTTCTTTAGCATATAATATACAAATCAGCAATGATTCTATTGACCTTTTTGCAGTTAAAACCAGGCAAACAGTACTGAATTGAGACAATTTATATAAGCTGCCGTAAATGCAAATTGATAACATGCTTGTAGTGATTTGTGTAAGATAATCTTAACATTAAATACTAAAGCATAAGGCAGCTAATTCTATGGCAGCTGGTTTGTGTCCTCTTTCAACAAATTATGTTTGTTTAAAAGCAACACTGATTGTATGTAGACTTACTATTCAGTGAGCAACAAAGCCGCTTCCATAATTACTTGAGCAATCAATAATGGCTCAGTGTAAAGAGGTCTTGAATAACTTTAATGTTGTTTGAAAACGGTTGATTTGAGTTATACATGTATAATGGCAAATGTTTGTAGAAATATAATAATTGAACTTATTAGATCAAACTGATGCAATTTGGTGCGTCAAAGAAGGAAAACGATGGCATATTAGTGAGATGACGGCTATGTTTGTAAATGCATCGTTTACAGTGAGGCCGCACAATTGGGCTACTTTTAAACCCTCTACAGCTGAAAAATGTGATACCCCGTCTGTGAACAACTTGATTATGGTCACGTTTTTTAACCTCGGCACCACAAAAAGGTGGTTTTGTTACATTTTAGAGGTTTTTTTGTCTTTAGGCTATTGTATTTGAGTAACTCTATATCAAATTGACTTGTGTTTGAGCTTATCTTAAAGACAATTCAATACCTTTTAATAATCTGAAGAGAGAAAAAATCTATCACTTTTGCTTTAATTAATACAGCTCGTTAAGTATAATTAGTCAGGGTGGTTGAGGGAGCGGAGGAGGAGGGAGTGGAGGAGGAGGAGGTGATTGCAATGCAATACATGGGTGGAAAATTGTTAAATCTCAAAATGTTCTAACAGACAAATGGTAGCGGAGTGGTATAGCAGTCCCAAGTATGCAAATGATTCCATTGCATACAATGTCATGCTCTACCACACACAGTAATCAACAACTGACTAAATCTTATTGTCCTATTTGCATGAATGGATGGTTTCTCCTGACCTTCATTTGAAAGTATTACTGGACTCCTGCCTCAGGAATGACCACAACTGGTACTACATGTACTATAGCCAAAGTAATTAATTGTCATTACTTTATATGCAACACATATTATTATGATACTTTTAAATGCCCACTGTTGCAGGTTGAGTAAAGTTATCAATAACTGTTAGTGGATGAGATGACAACATTATACTCACGTATACTGTACATGGTAGTTTAAACACCCTGTATATTAGATTGCTGTGTGAAACAATGCTTTATAATCACATAGTGATGGTTAAACTAAACGATAGTCTCTCAAACTTGTTCTGAATTATCATATATTTCATAACTTGTTTAAATTGGTGTTTTTTCAGTGTTAAACATTTGGGTATTTTGACCACCCCGTATATATATACTTCCTAATAAGCTGACTAATTAATATTGAATTCGATGGATGGGTAATTTACTCAAATACAACAAAAACATGTATATCCTTCATATAGGTCCTGCATTTAGACTGTGGAAGAAAAAAAGTAAATCATCATTTTGTATAACATTTTAATTGTTACACCCTGTATAATGTTTAGGTCACCTGTATATTTGATTTCTAGTTTAAGAATTTACAATCCTTACATTATGAGCTTTCCAGATATATATGGTTTCATACCCTTTAGATGTAAATATTTTAATATATTCTACCAAAACAAAAAAATGATGTATATTTCATGAAAATGACCAATGTAACACAAATGTAGCCCAGGTTAAAAAATGTGACCTTTAGAGTTATTCGTCGCTGTTCTGACATAACGACACATCACAACATAATTAAGTAAAGTGATGTGTCGTTATGCCAGAACAGCGACGATTTGTTTGTTTGTCGCCAGGCTTAATAAAAATTCCGGAAGAGGCGGTCATATAAATTTAAAGAAACAGACAGCAGAGTGTGATATAGGTAACAAAAAGAGTGGTTATGTCATAAGTTTTATTTATCAATATAACATGAATGGAAATCACTAACTAATGTTGATAATACTATAAAAAGTCAGGACAATGTTGACGAGTAAAAACATTAAAGGCTTTTGGAATCAAGTATGTTACATCTTAGAGCTGGTTTACCACGTTGGTCATAACCTGTTACTTGGTGACTGACAGTCTAATGGAGAAATTGTAACTTTGTCAATTCCCCTAGAGAACTGGGTATGGCTAGAAACCCAAAGTGGTAGCTTGCCTTTAAAAGGTACTTTATTTCGGATTTGCTTAAAGGTATAGTATATTGATCTTATAAGCATTCGTGTGTGGTAAAGTCTGACAACGTGGTCATGTGGTAGGCCAGCTTTAAGTTGTAACATACTTGAATTCTAAAAACCCTTTAACGTTCTTACTCGGTAACATCGTCTTGACTTTTTTATAGTATTATTAACAGGATTTAATGATTTCCATTCATGTTATATTGATAAATAAAACTTATGACATAACCACTCTATGTGTTACCTACATCACACTCTGCTATCTGTTTTCTCAAATTTATATGACCGTCCCTTTCCTTTTTAAAGGAATTTTTATTTAAACTTTATTTACATGGAATTCAGATTACATTTTGATAATGATCTTGGTGTTATATGAAATTACAGATACGACAACTTCCGGTTTTCAGTGCTATGATGGAACATGGATTCCATCGCATTCATACTGCGACGGACAACGAGACTGCTCTGGCAAAAATTGGGAAGATGAACCACTTGATTGTTGTAAGATATTTGTTAATAAAATGTTGCATGTAGTAAGCTAAACTCTCGTGATAAAAATAGCTCTACCCACAAAATATGATTTTCGAGCAAGATTAGAACAAATACAAAAATGTTCCTTTCATGAAGTATGTCAACAGATAAAACTATGAAGTGACGGGATCAACGTAGCATTAATTTAAGGGCCTATATGTAAACTGTTGCGGTTGTTGGGGATGCATATTGTCAACGCAGCTAACCTGTTCCTTAAATTAATGTTAAATCTCTATTCCCCAAAAAAGTAACATACAGCATTGAAACGCACAGTTTCATGAGAAGTATACTCTACATAGCCCTCTATAATATGTTATAAAATAACAAACTGAATGTAGCATCTCATATTATACAAAGTGTTGGACAGTATCTTTTGATTTATTCAAAGCTTTTCGTAGTTGCAACGTAAACCATGAGATGCAATGCCACAATGGTGCTTGTGTGGACGTCAATGCTAGGTGCCAGTATGGTATTGGATGCCGGGATGCGACACACCTGAGAAATTGCGGTAAAATAACATTTGAACTTTAACTTTTGACGAAAACATTGTTCTCGTTTATTAAAAGTACTCGCTTATTTTCAGCATACTTTACAATCCGCCAAATAGCTAACACATTTTTAATTTAACAACATAGTCAGGGCCACTATGTGCTTTGCAGTAGATTCGTTGGATTTTTGTGGGGAGTTGCTAATTTTTGCATTTTCATGAAAGTAAAGGTCTACAGAAAGTGAAAACCAATGCTTACACATTTTTTAAATCCGTTATAGCAGCCATTTTGGAATTTCAAAATGGCCGCCAATATTCATCTCATTAAATGACGTATAGCAATCAAAATGTATGGTGAAAACCGTGAAAGTATATTTTTAATAGTGGGATGTATGTATTAGACCACTACACACTCATATCCAGAACTTTTGCTTTATTAACACACCGAAAACCAAGATGGCCGCCAAAATGGCCGCCAAAAATGGTAAAATTCCATAAATTGGCATATATGATCCAACATGTATGTTTAGAGTATAGCTTTAACAATGGGATGTATGATACAGACCACTGGAAACTCATATCTAGTATTCTTGTTTTGTTAACATACTTTAAAACCAAAATGGCCGCCAAATTGATGGCCAAAAATGGTCAAATATTATAAAAATTTCAATAGAATAGCATAATATCAACTGAAATGTATGATGAAAATATGATTTTAATGATGGGATGTATGTATCAGACCACTAGTAACTCATATCAAGTACTGTTGCTTTGTTGACATAGTTAAAAATCCTAAATGGCTGCCAAAATGGCCCCAAAATGGGTCTCAAAATGGCTTCAAAAATTGTCAAATTCCATAAAATGGGATAATATTAACCAAAATGTATGATAAAAATATAGTTTTAATGATAGGATGTATGTATTAGACAACATGTAACTCATATCCGAGTGTTTTTGCTTTGTTAATATACTTAAAAATCCAAAATGGCCCCCAAAATGGGTCCCAAAATGACTGAACAAATTGTCGGAATTCCATAAAATGGGATAATATCAACCAAAATGTAAGATGAAAGTATGGTTTTAACATTGGGAAGTATGTATTAGACCACAGGTAACTCATATCCAGTATATTTGAATTGTAATAACATACTTTAAATCCAAGATGGCCTCCAAAATGGCCGCTGTAAATGTAAAAATAATCTACATGAGTGTCTGACAATCCAGAATAGATATTGTAAGAATATTACATCACATACACCACATAGTATGTTCTAAACTGTTAAGCTATTGCTTTTAGATATTAGGCCACCTCTGTGACAATTTTGATTCTGCATCACTTTCCAAAATGGCTGCCATTACTGCCATTAATTCATAAGTGCGTGCTTTTAAGAACGACGCATGCCCTATATATTTATATATATAATAAGCCTACAATGCTCAATCAGTGAATAATTCATGTTTACTTTATTCAATACATGCCCTGAACTGACCAAATGGTCGGCGACTGATGATTTGAGGCCCTATCCGCCCAATGAAACCATGGTATCGCCTGTTGCTATAAGATTTTATCTGTAAAACGTGTATAATATTTCATGCTCATTTGAGCATATATTACTCTTATCTAGCTTTATTGGCTTAACTATCAAGTTGAAATACCGATTTCTGCCAATTAATTAGAGTTAGGCCTACATGTTTACGAAATAAATCTATCTTACTATAGCACTCCCATTTAGCAACTAATAAACCTAAAAGTATCATCACTATACTTTGTACCTTGACATTTCACTATTTCAACCGGGCTTGGCTTGTGTATCATGATTTGCTCAATCATGATTTGCTCAAGGTGTTGCGTCTACGTGTTGCGTTGTCTATATTTATTCGATTGACTTCGGTTTTTCTTGTAGCTATATTCCTGAGCAGTCCCTACTATTATTAAGTTGATGTTAAATGACCTAACAATATTGTATTGTATTGTAAATGACCATACTATGTAATACCAACACCCCGAATCTAATGGGACAGCATTCACTATATTATTATGATAAAGCCTAGATCTAGTTTGAGTATTTTAAAATATCCAAGATGGCGGCAAAAGGGTAAAATAACCGAAAAACAGTATTAGTTTATTGTTAGGGTTTACATTAGATATGACCAAGTTATTATATCTACAGCTTTTAATCCATCCAGTAAACGTATTTGTATGTGACAATGTATGATTGAATGGTATAGACTCCATTTTGACAATGTAATATTTTTACGATAGCCATTATAATGACCATTTCATTAAAATTACCTCTAAATGGTCAATACAATTACCTCCAAATGGTCAAAACAATTACTACAAGTGGTCACCAATTGATTAAAATATGGTCAGAATGGAAATAAATGGACTCTATAACATTATATCATACATTGTCACATACAAATATGTCTACTAGGTGGATTAAAAGCTATACATATAATAATTTGGTCATATCTAATGTAACACTAACAATGAACTAATATTATTATTATTATTATTCATGGTATAGTTATTGTCATCGCAGCCAGCCGGCTGAATTGGCACAATATTACAAATTACAAAAGTACATTAAGAATGCAAGATATACAATAATAGATTTTAAAAACAATGATATCATAAAAGCAAACACCCACCCTTGCATACAACATACACTCCACATTAAAGACCACAATTACCCCCCACACACACCCCACACCACATACACACTACCCCCTCCCTCCCCAAAAGAAATTGCACATTACACACGGTACAATGTACGTGACCACCAAACTCACACAATACATACCCCCACCCGCACCCCACACGCACCCCGACACACACCACATACACTGCCCCTCCCTCCCCCAAAAGATATTGCACATAAAACATGGTACATTTACGTGACCACCTGACTGACACCATACATACCCCCCCCCCCCGCACCCCCCCCCCCCCCCCCCCCCCCCCCCTCACACTCCCCACACACACCACATACACACCCTCCCTCCCCCAAAAGATATTGCACATAAAACATGGTACATTTACATGATTAATTAGTGGTCATTGGTCAAGTTATTATTCCACAGCTTGACAAGGTATGGGATTGGACTGTTGGCATGTCTTTTGGTACTCACTTTAGGAATTGTGAGGTGATTGCCATTGCGCAACATACGACCAGTTACGACCTCTCTGCTTTTCAGTTATTTTAACCTTTTAAAGCCATCTTATATATTTTAAAATACTCAAACTAGATCTAGTACAGCCCCTAGGATTTATCATAGACATATAGTGAATGCTGTCCCATTAGATTTGGGGTGTTGGCATTACATAATATGGTCATTTACAATACAAAATAATTGTTTTGGGTCATTTAACATCAACTTAACCATTCAGGCAGCCATTTTAGAAGGTTTTACCGAATCAAAACTGTCACAGAGGTGGGCCTGAAAGCAATGCTCAACAGTTTAGAACATACTATTTACTGCATGTAATGTAATATACACTCTTACAATATCTATACTGGATTATCTTACACTTATGTAGACTATTTTTACATTTACAGCGGCCATTTTGGTGTCCATCTTGGATTTGAAGTATGCTATTACAATGCAAATATACTGGATATGAGTTACTAGTGGTCTAAATTATACATCTCAATGTTAAAACTCTACTTTCATCATACATTTTGGTTGATATTATCCCATTTTATGGAATTCCGACAATTTGTTCAGTCATTTTGGGACCCATTTTTGGGGCCATTTTGTATTTATAAGTATGTTAACAAAGCAAAAATACTGGATATGAATTACTAGGGGTCTAATACATACATCCCATTATTAAAACTATATTTTCATTATACATTTTGGATGATATTATCACATTTAATAGAATTTGACCATTTTTGCAGCCATTTGGGACCCATTTTGGGGCTATTTTGGCAGCCATTTTGACTTTTTAACTATGTTAACAAAGCAAAAACATTGGATATGAGTTACTAGTGGTCTAACACATACATCCCATCGTTAAAATCATATTTTCATAATGCATATCTGTTGATATTATGCTATTTTATTACATTTTGACCATATTTGACCATTTTTGGCCATTAATTTGGCGGCCATTTTGGTTTTGAAGTATTTTAACAAATCAAGAATACTAGATATGACGTTCTAGTGATCTAATACATACATCCCATTGTTAAAGCTATACTCTGATCATACAGGTTGGTTCATTTATGCCAATTTATGGAATTTTACAATTTTTGGCGGCCATTTTGGTGGCCATCTTGGTTTAAGGTGTGTTAACAAAGCAACAATTCTGGATATGAGTGTCTAGTGATGTAATACATACATCCCACTATTAAAACTATACTTAAACCATACATTTTGATTGCTATGTCATATTATGAGATTTGACCAGTTTGGGCGGCCATTTTAGACGCCATCTTGAATAACCCCTTAGTCATGGCCGCCATTTTGAAATTAAGATCAGGGCTAGTTAGTTCTGCTTTAAAAAGTGACCACATGTCATGTTTTGTTTAAAAATAGTTTAAATATGTCAAAATTTGGCCGCTATTTTAAAAATCCAATATGGCCGCCATTGGAAATTTTAAAAATGTGTAAACATTGTTTTCTGGTATCAGTGGTCTATAAACATTAATTAGATGCAAAAATTAGCAACTCCCCACAAAAATCCAACGAAATTACATAGTGGCCCTGACTAACAAGTTGACGTTGTAAAGTGTAACGTAGGCGGATATTTCTATTGTACTCGCTTATTTTCAGCAGATTTTGTTAACGCGAAATTGCTTACACATTTCAATTTTCAACGTTGAATAATGTAACATGAGCGTACATTTGTACATTAGGTCTCGTGTACCAAGATTGGGGTTAAACTCTTAAAAGATATATTGTCTTGTGATATAATAATAGATTTAATTCAAAATGTGCACCTAGGTAAAGAGGGATTTCCAGAATGATACGTACTACGATTAACATGACTAATGGCGTTGCAAAATGGTAAATGTCAATTATAGAAGAACATCTGTACAACCCGTCGAAAAGAGAAAGACTCTTGATAAATAAATTGCTATTGATAAGTGCGATTTAGAATTAGATCTATGAATATAAAAGGATAGTCTGCTTATTTCACAACATTATTATTCAGTAGAGAAGTAAACAACATTTATGTACCTTTGCAGACAACTTTGCTTGTAATAACGATACTATAAAATGCCCTGACTCCTATTGTATTCAACTGCAACACCGATGTGACGGGTATATGGATTGTCCGAATGGAGAGGATGAAATTGATTGTGGTAAGAAAATATTTTTAACTACAGACTGTAACAAAAAGAGTTATACAATCGCAATTTTATTTTTAATCCAATGTTAAAATCATGCAATGTCAAAATTGTTTACAATTTGTGTTAAATCCCGTTTTGGCTACCAGAATCATTTTATTTCGTCTTTTTAACTACTTGCGTTTAATATTTATGACTAATCTACTAAGTCGTCTAGAAATCGGGTTGGGCCACTTTTACAATATCATACAATCTTATATCATGTATAAATTAAATGGTTAGGGTATCATGCAAGGCGGTTGTTCTTGTCAGTTCAATTGTTGACCTCTGGGTCGACATTACCATTCTAGCTACCATTGGATTGTCATGCAAGTGTGATAATCAATGATGAGTGAAATATTTATTTTACAGATACGTTTGAATGTTCTGGAGCGTATCGTTGTCGTGGCCAGCATCATTGCGTAGCACCCTCACAAGTTTGTGATGGTATGAAAGACTGCCCAGACGGAGATGATGAGTTATTTTGTGGTAGGCATTTGGTTATCACGTATAGTTTGTTTTGCCATCTTGGATAATTGTAGATAGTTTGTGTGATGGCACACATTGCCATTTCAGAATTCAATACAATATTTAAATTGACGTCATCTGTATGTCGTTTTCATGTGTTTTTAAATCATTAAAATCATCGTCATTTAATTCATGAAAGATCCCGGGAAGGGAATTTTTGGTATTCAGATCAACTCATGGAATGTTTTTATTGAAAGGAATCATGTTTTGGATGACTTATATCGTAGCACAACATGTCATAGCACAAGATATATCAGCCACTGATAATGCTTTTGTTCCGTGTACTCTGAGGTATTATATGTGACTCGTCCAAATGTCTGATATTTTTATTACAGAAACATCGTGTCTAGAACATTGCACCTGTATTGGGCTTAAGTACGTATGTAGCGACGTCAATTGGGACAACTCGTCTGCTTTAAGGATTCCCAAAGATATCCGAGAATTGTAAGAATAAGATGCTACCTATCAGCATTAATATTTATTGTAGCCCACTTTTGAATAATAATCAAAATAATGAATATAAATATCAGATTTTTAAGGTTTGCAAAGTTCTTGAATCTACGCTCCATTTATGTCTCATTCGGTTTTGTGGGAAGGCATTTCATGAAACCCGTCTGACTCCATAGTTCAGTTTAAGGTATGTTCCGATCACTTTAGCTTTTTCACATATTTTAATATCAGTAGAAACCCATATTTTTTGTAATTATTTCTGTAAAATCTTAGGAGCAAGATATGTGCCATTTAGACGTTATAGGCCAAAATGCAGTGAATTACTTCCAAAGATGGTTAACCACCCGGCAGTATGTGTACTTCTCAGTGGTAGTCAATGGGAAAATGTCATGTCATCTTGTGCTTCTAAAAATATAAGAACCATTGGAGTTATGCAAATCAAACTTTGGAATATGACTATTTTAAAGATGACCCTTCATGTAGAATAGAAAATATCAAGTTGAAAATTGAGCCAGCAATCGAAACATCTACCTCTAATTACTCCAGTTGTAAATATTACTTCAAAATCAATTTGCTCTCAGAATTGGATCCATCCATCCGGTGTTGTATACTACGAGGGGCAGTCAATAAATAATGAAAGTGATCATGGTATGGGATGCATTGAGGGGATAATGTGATCAATACAAAGTATGAACCTTTGTCTTTCAAACAATACACTTTTGGATTCTTAGATACCTTTGGTTATGTAACGTCATTAACATAAACACAATAGGTTTCAGACACTGACTGAAATCTGTCAATTATTTGGCTGGATATGTAATATGTTTAATATGGGTTGATTGATACATTTGCGTATATCTCGGCAATGCAAGCATAAAAACAGATAACACTTGGCACATAGCTAGAATACACACTTATCTCTGTTTGACATTCTTTTTTATATCTGAATGCCTTAATACGAACAAGAAGGGACCATCTCAAATACGCTTTTATTTAGCAAAATCCGCAATAATATACCTTAGAAAACAACAAAGGATAAAGAACAATGGAGGGATTATAATTTAATAAATTGTTGTGGGATGTAAAGCAATAATAGTGGGGATTTCAAAAGGAGCTGTTCATAATATTTCCTCAAACCATTGAAATTATATGACGATCACTTATACAATACATATCTAGTAGCTCTAAAGATAATGCCTAAAAAAAAAAGGTGTGTTTGCCCAAACAAGAGTTGAAAAAAGTGGGTCGGTAGGTCGATTACCTTTTCTTTTTTTTGTGGTTATAGACACATTTAGTGAAGAAAATACTATACAATTTGATTTTAATACACTATAATGTTCTTTAAAACCCTAACCTTCAAACTTACGATTCACTACGGCAAAAAAATGATGTCCACGCGCATGCTACAGCATTCGATTCGATGACGTCATCAACCAAGCTGATATGTGTGTACGAAATCGCTGCCCGTGTGAACGTTGCAGGTTAGCCGAGTGGTTAGGCGATTATTGGGTTAAAAAATTCAGACTTTGTCCCCCTTCCCCAGTTTCCACACAGTAAAAACATAGCCGGGCTGGTTAGGGCTAATACATATATTTTGTGTTAATAGTGCAGCAGGCAGCCTGTAGTACAAACCTTCAGACCATGCTGGATGGTCTGACATGTTCTGTTTTTCATTAGATAGTGGTAGGATCTTGGATTTGCATCTCCTTTGTATTTTAAAGGGCAGTTTTGTTGATTAGGTTGGCAAATTAAGATAAAAATATCATTTTAATACATTTATTTTTCAACATAAAACATTATTTTTTTTTTAAAAATCTGGAAAAAAAAGGCATGGGGTTTTGAGATATTATGGGTCGGTCGTGTTTTTTTAGGCCTAACAGTAATAGGAGAGGTTGTGGCAGCCATCTTTGATTGATACATTCATGTATATCTTCATTTTGACTATCACAATATTTTTACACATTGATTTAAAGCATTTTTCATTATTTCTGATTAGAATTTGAAGGCACAGTAAGCTTTTATCTGGTAAATTTCATGATTAGCCATTTTGGCCCCGTTTCCAAATTATCTGCCGTCTGCGCATGCGCACTTTTTTTGCAGGTTTCATGCGAATAAGTTCAGATAATTCACTGACTGGGCATTTTTAAATGAAAATTAGCTATTTGAAATACTGATATTTGTATACCTTTTATTCAATTGCTTCTTCTTACTTTTTCCTCTTGTACTACACATTCCAAATTACACAGGATTAAAGTTATTGTCTTTTGTATCATATTTATGCGAGAAAAAAAATCGGGATTTACCTGCTTCTGATGTCATGTTATGCAATCTTCTTACCACGTGTTTCATAAAAAACAATTCAAATTTCCCGCCAAATAACTGATTTAGCAGTGTCCCAGGTGTACTTACTTTGAGACAATGCTATGACGTCATAGTTCACACTTAAAAATCCAAAACTGTATTGTTTGAAAGACAAAGGTTCGTACTTTGTATTGATCACATTATCCCCTCAATAGAATCACTCATGCATCCCATACCATGATCACTTTCATTATTTATTGACTGCCCCTCGTATGTTGATGATAAGATTTTTTTATTTGATCGTGTATTAATTAAATTATACACGTTTACAGAATATCACCATACTCTGTACCGTATCACTTCACTATTCTTTCCCCTAATCATGATTTTCTCAATCAAGGTGTATGCGCCTACATGTTTCAGTGTTCATAGTTATTCGATTGGCTTCGGTCGTCTTGTAGCTATATTCCTGAGCTGTCCATTTTACTGGGTTAAGTGTTGGATGCTATGTGGATCAGTTCATACATTTTGTCAATG
This sequence comes from Ophiura sarsii, assembly GCA_035610835.1. Taxonomy (NCBI): domain Eukaryota; kingdom Metazoa; phylum Echinodermata; class Ophiuroidea; order Amphilepidida; family Ophiuridae; genus Ophiura; species Ophiura sarsii. Next base: position 20,157,178 of record CM069452.1, on the reverse strand, counting down.
AACTAAAAAGAAAAAATACCATTTCTTTACAGATAAATATGCAAACTATATCCTTTAATTAGGGGTTCAATAAGGTTTCGGAGTTGTTTATCTTGAATTGACAACGGTAAGACGGGTTTATTTTGCGAGGGCTGCCCGAGCAAAATAAACCCGTCTTACCGTTGTCGATTCAAGATAAACAACGACGAAGACCTTGTTGAACCCCGTTCAACAACGACCAAACATATTTACATCATTCAAATGTGAATATCGTTTTGGATAATGAGGACCCTGGATCTAAAAGGGGGTTAAGTCACAATCTTGTGAAATTGTAGTTAAGTATCAGTTTCTGCTACAAGGAGGATCTCTGCACCCTCTGTTCAAATGTTAAAGTTAAGTCATGCGGTTAAGCTGTGTAAGAGTCCATGGGAGGTACAACCCGAGTAGGTCAAGTCCACACATGGACACAATGAAACCCAGTTTTTGCCATTTTTCTCAATGTGACTTAACCCCCTTTTAGATCTAGGGTCCTCAATTAATGAAAACAAGTACAAAACTTGTTTTAATAGGCTAAATTTGACATAAAAAAAATAGCTGCTCTTTAAAAATCGAGAAAAAAAACCTTTTTATTATAATTAGGCCCTTATTTGGACATCGTCCGTTCCCCGTAAATGGGCGATGGAACTTCAGAATGGGCTGGGTTTCAAAAGGTAAACATGAGAGAAGACAAATTATTTCGCAAGTAATTGTGAAATTAAAAATATTTTGTAAATAGCATTTTATTCACACACCACCTTTAACATTCAGAGAAAAATTAAATCAAGAATGCGTTTAATTTACACAACACATTTTGATACATGTTTATAGAATATTTGTATAAAATCAAAACACACCCCTCCGTTTCAATAGTGATACGGTCCTGTAGATCAAAGCGAACACATTTCGCCGCGATGATGGAAAAATGGCGATTCTCTTGTGCTCAGGTAGCGACGGTTCGGCTAAAATTGTGGCTTTAGAAGTGAACCTTTACATATGGCCCTCGCCAAAAATATTTTCCTCAGGGGTATAGCTACATTTCGGTATATAAAGCTATTTGCTAACTTTAAGGATTGCATGGCGAAATGCATTTATACGCCGAAAAAATGAACACATTTTGCGAACATTTTTGTTTGTTTACAATTTTGCGGTTTCCAAATAAGGTTCTCTATCCTAGTAATTTGCATATGAACAGTGAGTTTATCTCAAAATCAACAACGCTTTGTCACTGTACTTAAGGTATGGGGGAGTTGTTGAATTCAAAATCGATTAGATTAATCAAGGTCATCTTTAAATTGTCATTTCCTAGAACTATAACTAAGTATCGCTGTACTCAATAGTGGCTTAACAATCTATCTTCTATTTACGCATTGAAACTTCCCTTTACTTAATTTATGCAGGCATTTGACGAATATAAAATACGGGCAGGAAATTTCGCAATCATCTGGAGGAAACTCTCTACTTGGGGATATACACTCATTTCAATCACTTATTGTTCTGTAAGTGGTCTTTCTACACTCAATTGTTTCGAATTTATCTTGATATAAGTACACAATACATGTTATACAATATCATTACAATTTATCATATGTCAAGATATCAAATATGAAATATGTTTATTGTCTTATCAAGCTGGTAAATATATTTATTGTCTTATCAAGTTGGTATTTCTATTAGAAACATTAATTTTCCTAAATGTTAACTAACCCCATCAGTGATCCTTGCAGAGATTAATTTGAGTGATTTTTTGACATAAACATGTTAGATTTTTCACGAAAAACGTATAATCCTAATGTTAAATCGTTTCATCTCAAGGAAAAAACAAGTTTCTTGTTTAATTTGCATCATTATTTTACTTATTCATTGAAGCTATATCTGAACAAGTCATAATTATCTTAATTAACCATAAACAATCTACTTAAAGGGGCGTGTACATCTCAAGTGTTTGTCCTGGACAAAAATCACATGACTCCCTACGTATCTGAGTCTCCGTGTTTCCATGTAATAATACCCATGGTGCAATAGATTTGCCGCGCCGAATTTCAATCGACAAAACGTAATGGCCAACATTTTATGTACGAACGAAATACTAAAGTGTCTAGAATCGTTTCGAAAAGTAGTGTTATGCATTATAATGAAATCAGAATTACAATCTCCTTCAGCATATAATCAACTTTTGGGCGATAATCCTATGTTAAAAACGCACAACAATCGAAATATAAAGCATTTTAGCCCGCATTTTTGCCCCGATTCATGTGATATTCGTATTTTGAACTTTATGTATTTTATTTTCTAAATATCTATGTGTAGTCTTCATTAGCTCAGTCGGCAAAGCGCCGGCTTCATAAACATGAGGTCAGTGGTTCGAATCCTAGGATTGTTATACTTTTTTCTGTTTGTTATTTACACTTTATTTTTAGAAATTGACAGGATTGCATATCGTTCGCAATATTTATTGAATGTTGAATGATACTTTTTTCTTCTTTTGAAATTTCACTGCGATAAAGAATATCCTATAAATATATTGTGTTGACTATTCCGTTCGATTGAACTATGGAGACCCTAGCTAGTCTATCAATGAACATGATTTGCAAAGGCCAATTGTTATGTAAATAAGAAGCCAATCGGCTAATATGTCCTTGAATCGATTTTCTTATTTCCTATACGACCGATATTTGTATTTGCTGATTTGCTCCAAACTTAAAAAAAGAGAGTTGTATCTTCAAAAATACGTTACGCGGTTCACGGCTTTCATGGCCTGGTGTGAGCGACTGTATTTTGGCGTGGATTTGATACCGTGCTCAGTGGCGAACCCAGGAGTCCAGGGGCCGGTGCCCCCCTGAAATATCCCCGTCGGTAAACTTGAGCTTCCGTCGGTACAGTCAGATGCCAACGTTGAGTGAGTCTATTGTATACGAAGAGAATTTTTTTTCCCTTGAAAAGCGGATGTCGATATCGTGCAATTCAATATGCCAAAATGTCAGCCTTATACAATGACAACATTAAGGCATTTAAATGTGGTTCAACGTCATGTGACTAGGGGGATATTTCCCGTGGCCCTGACCTGTCTCATTAAAAGCTTTAAATTAATAACCTTCCACGATCATCAATTTATTGCTCTTTACATTGAATCCAAACCTAGCTTGCAGCGACACCGTTTTCACATTTAAAATACAATTTAGAAACTGGGTTCAATTTGGCTAAAATTTCGTCGAATACTCAATAGTTCACCACTAGTTCATTATTATAGAGAACACATAGACACGTCAGTAAGTAGTTATGGCCGAGCGGTTACGAATATGGACTAGTAATCTAATAGATTCTCCCCTCCTCGGTTCGAATCCTGTTGAATACCTTTTTTTAGAAAAAACGATTTAGTCTCTGTGTGTTGGAAAATGGCGTATATTTTTACCGTAGGTGAATAAAAGTCGTGGCCCTGACTCCAAATATGCTACAGCCTATATACACTATAAGACCATCGTCTATAGCAAAACAGCTAAGAACTATGTTTTATTCTCTAAACGTACAACAACTTTCCCCCTTTATAAAATCGGCGAATCCATCGAGCTGTTTACCAACTTCTTGCTTCGAATTAATTGCGTTCTTTAGCACACGCGCATATGGCAACGCTGGGTTACACGCACAACGCATACGCCGGCGACTTTGTGTAGGGGACGCTAACGCAATGATCATGCGCACTGAATGTATCATTATTCAAACGAATCAAGCCCCGCCCTAAATGTCTCATAATATATATTGCGTATCGGATGAAAATCAGCAAAAAAAACACCAATCACAGTCCAGTGACATCCAAAACCACACACACTGTAAAGAATCTACAATATTGCAATGAAATCAAAGTAAAACAAAGTACACCCTAACACATAAAGAAGTTCGTCACACTTAAGTGATGTGTGACGATCCATTTTTACTCTTCAAATTGAAGGATGTTAATGATTTGAACAACCATAACGAACAACAGTTTATAACAGAAGGGAACAATAGCAGACAAGGCATTGAGAGACTATTTATGTTTCTTTCAAACAAGTTTAAAACTTTCCACGCGGCCGGCTATTTTAGTTTTACCACACAAAACAGATGTTTCAAAAGCCTTTCCGAAATTTCAAGTAATCTCAAGAATTAGTGAATCAATACTAGGTATATTTGTACTTATTTTAATGCATTTCTTGTGGTGATTCCAAATATGGTGATGGAAATTCAATCATTTTGACATTTTTGAAACATTTTGTTCGGTTCATAGACGCCTGCCGCGTGGAAAGTGTTAACACACACACCCCCACCCTTTTGTACTTTGCCAAAGAGGTGAAATAAGTCCGATATTCGAGATCGTAACATTTTAATGAAATGGTTATGTCAAAGATGATGAAAAAACCTGGACCTGAATCTCATTGATTTTAATGATGGGCATCGATGGGTAGGCGCAGCCTACTATATCATTTTGGGACAGCCTGTATATGAATAAATGCACCAAATTGGAAATTGGACAATTTGACATTGAAATGTTCTCTGAATACGTGTCATTTATTTAGTGTTAGCATACAACTGAAGATTTTGAACACTTTGGAGTACGTCTCATGTATTTAATGTTAGCATAAAACTGAAGTTTTGTTGACAATTTGTTTTTGCAAAAGCCGCATGGATATAAAAAATGAAATCTGAAAAATTATCAGCACGTGTATACCATGTTGAATCAATGTGTCTTATTTTAAGTTATGCGATCAAACATTTTAGCTCATATGGCCATGGGGCCTCAGATATTTTTTTTTAACTTGTTGAATTATTTCACTGAAGTTTAAAAGGGTATCAAAAGAACGTGTTTAGATATATAGATAGATGGATATATTAATGGATAGATATATTGGTTCAAACGGTCTTTGTATAATTATATGAACAAAACAATAAATGAGCATTTTTAGATGGTTTCAGCTTATTTTACAACTTATAGAGCCACTTTTTGGCGCATCCGTTACGTCGGTCGCCTCAATTATGTTGAGTTTTGACATAAAACTATAGTCGGCATACCCACTTATTTAGTCTCACAGTAGTGGCACAATACAAATATTGTGGTATGATGTGCTCAAGACCGGGAGTCAAGACGAGAGAGATTTAGGACAGCGGACAGCATTTTATAATTGCGCTCTTACTGTCGCCCATACCAGGCCGCGTAAGCCGTGAATTACAAATATCTGTGTTGAAGGAACTAAAAAAAATCGATTCAAGGATATAAGCCGACTGGCTTCTTATTTACATAACAATTGGTCTTTGCAGACCATGTTCATTATAGACTTGCTAGGGACTCCATAGTTTATTCATGGTTCAATCAACACAATTATATTTACAGGACATTCTTTATCGTAGTGAAATTGCAAATGAAAAAGTATCATTCAACATTCAATAAATATAGCGAACGATTATAAGCAATCCTGTTATTAAAATAAAAAAGTGTAATAACAAAAAGAAAAAGACATTAACAAGATTCGAACCACTGACCTCATGATTGTGAAGCCAGCGCTCTACCACTTGAGCTAATGAAAACTATACATGTTTTAAAAAAGTTTTAAAATAAAATTAGATAGAGTTTAAAATACGAATATCACTGAAATCGGAGGCTAAAATGCTTTATATTTCGATTGTTGTGCGTTTTTATCAAAGGTTATCGCCCAAAAGTTGATTATATGCTGAAGGAGATTGCTATTCTGATTTCATTATTATGCATTGCACTTCTTTTTGAAACTATTCTAGACACAGTTCGTTCGTACAATAATTTCAACATTACGTTTTGTCGATTAAAATTCGCGGCAAATCTATTGCACCATGGGTATTATTACATGGGAATACGGAGACTCAGATACGTAGGGAGTCATGGGATTTTTGTCCAGGACAAACACTTGAGATGTACACGCCCCTTTAACATCCTTTCTTTCGTGCATACAGAGAAATGTCGAGCTCGGCAATATCAGCGATAGCACCCGGGACCTTTTATAAACACACGAATCTCAGGGAATTGTAAGTCGAGATAGTGTAACTCATTGTAATACTATAAAACCGGCAATGCTATTTATGGCCATTAAATCAAGAAACACCAACTCATCAGCTTTACCTACTATGACATACATTACGATTAACTGCCTTTGGGTTGGCGGTCTTTAAAAATATGGTGACTGTGTTGGACTTTCTCGTAAACCCGTTTCTAGTGAAGATTATAGCAGCAAACACTGTTTGATATATACATTGCGACCTTTTGACGACGCAAGCTGTTGCATTTGTTTTTGAAATTTGTTACTTATTGTACGATCTCCAATTAAAAGTCCACGAAATCAAGTATTTGTCTAGTTCAAGATTATACAATATTATTATTATTAGTGTATTCACGTGTCAATTAAAGTATAGATCAATTGAAACTTACATTCGAGGTTCGAAGCAAATAATGTGTCATATTCATTTTCTTTTCAGGAACCTTGCTAACAATGAGATATACATGCTTTCCAATGCTACCTTCATCGGTTTGCAATCATTGCACCACCTGTGAGTACATCATTGATTCGATTTATGTTAAGCATTGTTTGATTTAGTTACAAAACGGCATACTCTATCTTTTGATACCCATAATTATTTTATTATAAAACAGTTTTATTGTGCATATAAACATCTTAAAGCACTATGGTTTCATCAAATCAACATGATGCTGAGACTACACACTACGAAGTCTGTCAATTATAGTTTCACCGCGGATTACAATTACTTCATACTCTTGTAAAAAGTGATAGAATGAGTTATTAAATATGGGAATGATTGATTCTGTCCATATATTCCATTCCTCTTTCTAGCGATATATCTGGAAATCCCCTAGTGAATGTGCACCATGGAGCATTTGTTGGATTGAATAATCTTCTTTTTCTGTAAGTGAATGTTATTGAAGGTATAGTATATTAGCTGAAAAGACGGCAACAACCTTCCCTAAAGAAAATATATGTGCCACCTGTATACCTATTTGTTCATCACATATTCGTATTAATTGACACTCATTAGAATGGCATAGTCGAGCCGCAAGTAGTATAAATGATATGAGTTGACTACCAACAGACCTTTGTTTTCCTTAAAGAACCTCTATTTTGAACAACATGTTTTTCTATCAAGCTAGAGTGGTTAGGGATATTGTTTGGATTCATTCTCATAGCTCTTAGCACGTGGTTTAAAAGCATGTGGATACCTCTGAGACAATGTCAGTGTTGCTTCTTGCAACGCATGATGGAACTAATGAAGCAAATTTCTTTGACTTTCAGGGATATACAACGTACATCAATACTGAGGCCAAGTTCGGAAATGTTCCAACCTCTACAACAGCTTGATACAATGTATGTTATAAACATTTTTAAATTGATACAATCGTGTAAAATGCTATTTGAATAAATCTGCGAAGTAAATAGTTATTAGTGCACCCACGTTCATGGAGAAATGTGTTTCCCTTATGTGTGCAAAACGCGGAATAGTTATACGTCTTGTATCCAAATCTGGCAGATTCTCGGTGGTAAAACCGTGGTATTGATTTGGTTTCACGGTGGATACTATTAATTAAATCTGATCATGACGTAATGCATTTATTTTACCATCACATATATGCAGTAATGCCAGACGTCCCAAGTTGTTTCAATCATATTATTTGTGTTTTGTTTGTAAAGAGATGTTGAATAATATCTATCGATCTGATGGCAGCGCCATAGTCAACATTGAGCATGCATATTCAAAGAATAACAAGTGGCTGCTATAAAAGTGCAAACTAAAACAATCACGATGATCAATGAATACATTACGATTCCAGTTAAGACTGGACCATGCCTTTGAGCTGTAACATAATTTCAAATATAATTTATTACTATATCTTTGTTCTCTATCCGTATTACAGGTTCTCTGATAAGTATCTCTTCTGTTGTTTGATCCAAGATCTTGACACTGTAACGCAGTGTTTACCCGAGCCAGATCAATTTTCATCCTGCAATGACTTGATGCGGAATCAGGTCTTGAGAATTTTCATGTGGATTCTAGGAATAAGCGCTCTCTTAGGGAATGGATTTGTTGTATTGTGGCGGGTTGTGCCACGTTCTCGTCAAGGCCAGAAAAAGGGGAGATCGGGTGCAGTGCAATCGATTTTAGTGCTTAACCTTGCCTTAGCGGATGGTATAATGGGCGTATACATGATGATTATTGCGTTTGCAGATCTTCGCTATCGTGGTGTTTACATTGTTTTTGCGGAAGAGTGGCAGGAGAGTATTTTTTGCAAAGTAGCAGGATTTCTATCTGTTCTTTCTAGTGAAACATCCGTGTTTTTCATGACAGTGATAAGCGTTGATCGGTTTGTGTGTATTGTATTTCCTTTCAGTCAGGTTATTCTAACGCCTAAGAAAGCCAGGTTGGCGGCATTGCTTGTTTGGGCTGTATCCTCACTGTTGAGTATTATACCTGTTCTGGCTAGAGGTTATTTCGGAAGTGGATACTACGGTCGGTCGAGTGTATGTCTAGCTCTCCCTTTGACAACAGAACGACCACCAGGTTGGCAGTATTCTGTTATACTCTTTCTTGGTGTTAACTTGGTATCCTTCTGCATAATTTTCATCTGCTATGCTGCAATATATATAACGGTAAAACTATCATCAAGACAGACCACCAATACAGGGCAGCAAAATCGATCTCAACAAATCGAGTTCGCTATGAGAATGGCTTTTCTGGTTGCTACCGATTTTTTGTGTTGGATGCCAATTATCATTATGGGTCTGTTGTCACTCACTAACGCGGCTACGATTCCGGCAATAATGTACGTGTGGTCTGCAGTTTTTCTGTTGCCGGTTAATTCCTCACTAAACCCCTATCTGTTTACAATTCTAACGAGAGAAATGTCTAAACATCAAACAAGAAAAAACGCGAGAGCAACTACAAGCAGGACTACTTTAGTGTCTACAAGAAATACGACTTCGGATAACATCCATTCAGGCAAGTTTATAACATATTATTTCATGTCGCTAAAGTGTTTCTTTGTTAATTCTTCTTAGACAAATCCTGGAAGACAAACATCCACGCTTTGATGCTGGGGCACGGCTGTTGAATGGTCCGTTTTATTTTGACGTCATTTTAAAATTATCGATAGTTCGATTATCCACGCCTATCCAGCTAGTGCATGTACTGGTACATGTACGCCTATCTTACTATCTTAACGTGCATCGGGCACAACGCCGCGAACTTAATCAACAATAACACTCATTTTGTTTTCATCTTTACTTCTCTCTTATTGAACGGTATGCACAAGGAAGTTCTAATTTTTCAAACATTAAATATAAACAAAATCTTGTGAACAATATACATGCATTTTCGTATGCACTGGTCACAACACTGTGTTTCATGCCTTGCAATCGTCTGGTGACTGAGGCCTATTACCAGACACACATTATTTATTTTTTCTTTACTTTCATTTTCATATTGCGGCATCAAACATTTAGTTTGTAATTTCACATCGTACTACACATGTCGTGTGTCTTTGGTCCTTTAGGTTCACATCATGGACGGCAGTATAACAGACAGTCAGGCATTAGCCTAGTCAACAAATCTATTTTCCTTGCGATTTCAACGTGAACAACATTTGTGGCGTTAAATTGATTGCGGTTTGACCGGTTAATGACGTTGATCTTTTACGTAGCTCAAAATGTGATATATTATCATAAAAAGCAAATCTGGGCACATGTTATGCTATTTAGCTTAGTTATGCCTAGTCCGACATGGAAAACAGCGTATTTCCTTTCGAATTCATTGCGAACGACAATTGTGGCGTTAAATTGATTGCCGTTTGACCGGTGATCATATACTTAGCTCAAAATGTGATATCTTATACAAAAGAGCAAATCTGGGCACATGTTATGCTATTTAGCTTAGTAAGGCCTAGTCCGGCAGGGCAAACAGCGTATTTCCTTGCGAATTCAATGCGAACGACATTGTGGCGTTAAATTAATTGTGGTTTGACCGCTTAATGACGTTGATCTTATACTTAGCTCAAAATGTGATATCTTATCCAAAAAAGCAAATCTGGGCACATGTTATGCTACTTTTAAGGCCTAACTAGTTTAAAAACTAGTTAGGCCTAGTCCGACAGGGAAAACAGCATATTTCCTTGCGAATTCAAAAATGCAAATCTGGGCACATTTTATGCTATTTAGGCAACGAGAAATATAAAAAAGAATAACTCACGAACTGTTCAATTAAAATTTCATTCGGTTACGGGCACCGGCATAAAACTTGGAAAGCAATTAAAGTGTAATCGGCGTTGGTTTCCTAGCAAAATTCGCGAAAATCTGACATCCCATATTTTATTTGTTTTAGTGTTCTTGAGTTGAGTCAATTGATCCTCATTTACACGCCGAAACCGAAACCGAGTTTCACCAGCAGCCGCCATTGTTGAAACTGTTGTCGTCTGTTTACGTTTTGTCGTCTGGTTTTTGACAAGATTCTTGCTTTTGAAAGGCTTTTCAATCCTAAAGTCAACTGTTATAATATTAACATGACGTATATCGAGGTCATAGGGTAATAGTAGACTATTTCATTCTCCAAATAGTACCTCTCTCCCTCGTCAATAGCATTTTTGGTCTTCTTGCCTAATGGTGAGACTATTTTTGATCATGTGACACACTTTTAACCAATTAATAAACAGGAATATATTGATGAAGGATATAATATTTCTTATAATGTCATCATAGCATTAACCAAATATTGCTATCATCGTGTGAAAATACTATCAAATGTATAAAATTGTATGAATAATCACTTCATTCTGATGAATACAAAATTGTCATTTATTGTAACAGAGCTAAGGATGGCAGAGGTAGGATCGCATACCGGGGACATATCAACCAATCAATTAGCCCCATTGTTAAAAGAACCGTCGGTGTTGACATACGCCATGAAAAGCAACAAGATCAATTTGACCTATCAGGATATTGACGTCATCGAAAGAGACTTGAAAAAAGCAATTACTTACGTGACATATAAATTCCAATCATTGACAGAAGATGCTGTTCTCATAGATCAGGTAATTAATGTATTATTATACTTAATAGTCGATGTCAATAGTCATTAATGTCAACATTGGTGAAAAAGCTGGTGTCGCCATCTATCGTATTAGGGACTTTCTCTAATGTAGTGAGATTAATTCTGAATTCCTATCATTTCCTAAGTTAATGTCTCCTAAAAAGCTAAATACTATACATATTAGATACATTCTACAGATTATGCTACTTTACAATCCCTATATCCAAACAATTTCATAATATCACAGCATATATATATATAAGTTTAGGTTTTATCGCTTCCAAGCACAAACCCTAAGCAGGAGACCAATCTAGTGCACGTTACGTGTGCTTTGCACCACCGGCGTTAAAACATACGTCTAGGGTTATAACCAAGAGAACATTAAAAATTCGAATCAACCCATATGCTTGGGGAATATTCGTAAACCACGGGACTCACCCCTAAGTTGTGAACGTCAAGATTCTTTCCTCGGTGGACAAAATTCATCAAATTAGAGTTCAGGAGGCATTCTACATCAGGAAAGAAACCCGCCACACTCTAAACAGGGTTCGGTGCCGTGAATTACGAAGATATATGACTCTTTGCTACAAAGAAATTTACAGCGCCCTATCCGAGCAACATCACAAAAGGACGTGAGTCATCCGTAAATTCGCAAAACAGCTTCTTCCGGCTGTAGACGGAAGCGGAGTAATACAAACAATCGGATAATGCACAAAAGAGTGATAATGTCTTGTTAATCTTTGTTTTTCTTTGTGTGTTTTTTATAATAGTTTAATTATTCTATTCGATCTATTTGATATACTTTTGTCTTTCAGGCAGCATGTGGCACTGTTAGTCATGCATTTCTTATGCTTAGCGCAGTGATGTCCGATAGAAGACCTGTAACCACTCGCGATGATGTTACGTCAAAAAATCAACTACAGATAAACAAACTCGTCATAAAATTGCGAACGATGGTTAATGCCGATGTCCAAAAATGATGCATTAAGCAAGTTGTTATTCTTGGCATTGCAATTCGCTATGTAAACTAGTTCAACATTAGAATATTCTGTTGTTAAACCAAGAAACACATTATGATCAAATGTATTCTCATTAATCCATACATTGTAAGTGAGAGCCAACAAAAAAAGGCCAACAATTCAATTTGACTTGGAATATCCGGTGTACTGAAGAGGGCCTGCTCTAATGACTGTGCTTCAGTAACTGAGCTAATGAGGCAGATGTGGAAGAACTTGTTACCCATAAGTCTTCGGGTTTGACGTAGGATATCTATATTTAATATTTGATATGTTTGTGTCATGTTTGCCTAGTCTTAAAGCGTTATAAAATAATAGTAATAAATGAGCACGTTTTATGTTGAACTTTTGAAAGCAATTCTTGATGGCACTTTTGATCTTCAATATATTCACTAAGAACAAAAAATGTTGCACAAATATTTTTAAAAAATGAGCACAAGTCCGAGAAAGTCAGGCACTATTGGCAGATGGGGTCAGCCAATTTCAAGCATAGTTCGGTTTTTTCACATCTTTGGTCATATATTCACAAAAATCTCTATTAAAAAAATCTGGCATGCACCCTCCCAGAAAACACGAACCCCACTAAAAGGATCCCAGGAACTCTCTTCTTAGACCTGAACAATGCTGTTTCATGCCGAATTTAGACTAGGGTTTGATACATCTATGATCAAATAAGGTGTCGTTATCAGGCATGCGGGACATTTGTTATCATTTGGAATATTCCATTCCTGTACAGGGGGTGAGCCTATTTTTGATAATTTTCAAAACGACGGAGACTTTTACATTTATTAGAACTCACAGCCATTTATTACCTCAACTTTTAACATTGGTGAAATTAAACTGTATCATACTAAAGGTACAATCATTGTATTTGTCTCTGTATTACTTACTATTTCGTCAGTGAATTATCATGATATTGATTGCAAAGTGTATACAATACATCTTAAAAGTATAATGATTTTGGATTGTTCCATTTTTTCACAGGGGTACCATTAAAATATTCAAAAAATAGATGAAAATCAATGTTTTAGTAGGTGTGTCAATTATTTATCAATGAGAAGGCAACACACAGTATTAAATATGCGAAGGTTTTGTTATTGCCTGTTCTTTTTTGTTTCTTTTAAAGTGTAAACATCGTTAGGTACCCTTGGATTGTTCCATTATATTCCATAGGGGTGTAGTTTTGACTAGCAAATGGGGTTTTGCGACATTTTAGATGATTGATATTGGCTTGTGAATCTAACTGCAATATATTTTATTTTCAAACATGGGTCAGCATTTCATTTCTGTTTATAACAGTGGTTTAAATATGCCCAATAACGAACTTTCCTGGGCCGGTCTATACGTCACGTGTTTATACACTGACTGCACGCATCGTTATGTGTAGCATCGTCCACGAATTATTGTACATGTCTCTTTTAAAGCAATGACGCGCGCTGTGTTGAACACTAGCAACCAAAAGTATTAGGACACTTGGTTATGGTGTCAAAAGTATCCCATATATAAAATGTGGACTGTAATATTTCACTACGAGTTGAACAAATATGTTGCTGCATATTTTCTCATTAATAAATTCTTGTTTCCTACAACTGCTTATTTTAATAATTTCATGGAGTTGAAGATAATATGACTGTGTCTTGTTCAAATCCCCATACTTTCCCATTGGAAATAGCTCATGAATAATTAATCAACCTTATTATAGCCAATGTACTTTTATGGTGGTAGTCTAACCATTTTGATTGTTTGTCAATGGATTCACTAAGTAAAACTAATCCTAATAAATACGGAAGCACTGAAGGGACATGACGAGTTGACGAGTATTGTCACTAGTCTTTAAATCTCTCACAGATATTGACACTTTATTCAAATTAAAATTAAGATATTTGGGATGGAAATTTAGTTTTATTTTGACACCTTTACTTTCATATTTTAAATGTAAACCATCCAAATTCTCTGTACTTTCTCATAGCATCCACATGACCTGGGCACACTACTCAACAGTTCTAATTAATTTCAGCATAACTTTTTTTTCCAGAATTTTTAGCAAGCTAATTTAGTTAACTAAATACATAATAAAGCGCGAAAAACTTATACTGAAATACTGTAATAAATGTTTTCCTTTTAAATAGTGTCTCAAGAATATCCCAAATTCATATAAACAAACTTTTAAGAACTTGCCATTAATTTTATAACATTAGAACACCAAAAAACTAACACAGTAGTTCAATGGATTCCCAGTGTTTTCTCTCAATTTGCAGCTTGCAAGGTGTCCAAACTTTTGGTTGCTAGTGTAGGCGACCATACAATTCCCATACAAGCGACAACAAATAAACAATCTACATTTTGTGGAATAAGTGGAGATGTGTGGACGTTCTGCAACATATCACAATCAATGTTGTTATCGTCCTCCCAATCTATCTCCACGCCTTGATACTCGATCATCACCAATTTACATGTTCACATCGATATAGTGAATTCATGGTAAATAATGATTGGTTTGACCCTCTTGGATTAATTAAAACAATTTTACAGCGTTTACGTGCTTGAGTTTGATTCATAATTATCGCAAATACCGGCGTATCTTCTGACTGTGCAATCATGTTTATTTTGTCAACGTCTCTCTCCACATCTGACGCATTCTTTCGTTCATTCCGAAAGCGAATAATATGTGAACACCTTGAAGTGAGTTCACAGTATTGGAAATCCATAATATGATCTCATTGTTAACACATCAATATCCAGGTAAATCCCAAAACAGATGAGACATGTGGAACAGATTGAATAGGTAATTATAACTTATACCAAGACGATCTACTAATCAGTATTATGTATAGTTAGTACATTGGTGATAATATTGCTATATTCAAAAAGCCCTGGATTTTCTCTCTTTTTTTGCTCAATTTTGTACGGTTTTCAGCAATTTATAGCTTATAACACTCCCGTGATCCTCATCTATTATCAGTACAACATTCACGGCTTTTAGATGACAAATGAGAGAGCCTTTTTATGGATACATCTTTACACACATACATACACCCCTACAACATTGCTTCAATTAATTTTCATTGGTCAAGGTTCAGTCCTTTGGAATTTGGTTCTCTTATCATCCAGTGGACAAGGGGCAGCACATTTGAAGGGCTCTTTACAGCGCCACCAGTTTCTCATGTATATGAAATGGCACCTACTTTCAAATCAACTTATTTTAAAAGCTCTTTCCAGAACCACCAACTCCATTGTGTGCAAAAAGGGCATACTATTTGAACTGATCTTTTCAAAGCCGCACATTTCCCAAGTGGGGAGAGGCACATACTTTCAAAATGATCGGGCATAAGCACAACATTTGATAATTTGGTCCTGAAGAATCTTTATACCTATATCCATCAAAAATACTACAAATGTTTTAATTGTTTCAATATTTGATCCATTACACTCAAAAGCATACTGTACCTTAATAAAGACAAACACTTCCTGCCATCTGTTCTTTTTTCTGCTGCATCTGATTCGATAGTAGCTTTGCTAATACGCAACCAAATAAGACTAGTAGTCAAGAGGATGCCGTTTGCCAAAGTCGAGAATAAAGTGGAATCGCTTAAGGGCAATTTTGGCCATTACGTTAACTTGTCGGATACAAGCAAACCATGATGATATATTCTTCTTTAGGTTATGACACGTGATTCTAGAAGGGGTGCTCATGTCAGAAATCATCATAATCCAAGATGGCTGCTCCCATAAGATGACGTGTCGCAAATGACAATAAAATGTTGTTAATCACAGTCTAGATACTGGAAGGATGTATATATCAGTGGAATTATCTTATATGGATATGCTTTGTTGGTTATCAAAAGTTAAATTTTTAATCCAACATGGCGGCTATTGATACAACGATTTTATACGTTAAGTCCAAAAAAAAATAACGTACGGTATATCTTAAAGTTTATTTTATGTTTATATATACTAGATAAGGCTATGTAACATACAACCACAAGATTAAAAGATGGCCGCTATCCAAAATGACCGCTACAATGAATAACACTAATGCTTTAATGTAATGTGTTTTGAAATACAGTGTGAAACTTTCTATTTTCAACCCATAAATATGATAATTAATATGATTCGTTACCTGCTACCTCAAAGTCATTACTGGACGAGCTGCTCCATGGAAATAATTTGGAGTAACAGGCCCTAACGGAATCATAGCTTACGGGTTTCTAATTTCCCACCAAGACTAAACTTAGCAATAATATGAGGCCACTACTTTGAACATCCAAACAGGAAACCAGTGACAAATAGCTCAATCTACCAGACAACTATGCGAATGTTCAGTTGCTCATAAAGTTCCGTCTGTTGCGGTACCAGAATGCCAAATGACAAAATCATACCCAAACAATTAGGTAGATGATTTTATTGAAGAACGACAGTGAACTAACAGCGTATGCTTCGTGGACTGCACACATAGATGGCACTTATGGCGAACTATGAGAGATTCGTTAGATTCAGCTGGGTGGCCTCTATATTTTACTATCCCCTTGATAGTCAATGTATGCATTGATTTGCTCCTTGAAAACCTGGTTTTGTCACTACTTAAGCAATCCCTGATCGATATTACAGTTAGGCAGACCTTATGGTAAAGCTCATTCTCACATTCATAATACAACAGATATGGATAACGTTCGGTATGGGTAAAGAGGAGAACCGAAGTCCAAAGCCCTGTGAATGTTCCACGCATTTACGGATTGTGATACGACTTCATCGGCCCAATGGTTATAAGGGCAAACTTGTGTGCTTGGAAAGCATACGACGAGGGGAGGGCTACCTTTCTTGTAACAAGCCAGGTGCAATTGGAGACTACCTCCAACAAAGGTATTAACATTTTATGGACAATTCAACATAGGAAAACAACAGACGATATGCTGTTACCAACAAAGTTCATTTTTATTGCGGAATGCACTTCTTCAACATTCAAATCGGGACATACATGTATATCAAATGGGTAGATGGGCTACAAGTAACCGGACAAGACAACACGTACCTACTCCAGGAAGTTTTGGATGGAAACAGAAAAACGCTGTTTGGAATCCGGTTTGGTTAACTATCCCCAAGGTATCAGATACATGCAAAGAGTTAATCAAATGTGTATAAAAGATGGAACTGTTCAATATGCACCAACCGGTCTTATAAATCATGAATGCACTGGTATTTATAAATGTAAATGTGCCAAATAGTGAGAAATCAAAAATAAGGATACTATCATTGTTCTATCTCATTGTATTAAAATAGGCAGACATTTCTTCGACCTGATGACTGCCATCCAGTTGATTGATAACTGTTTGCATTTATTTTGCGTATGATTAAGTGGATGAACCACAAATATACCCAGAAATATCGGCACAAAATAATGCTTTTTTAAAGCAAGTTTTACATCACCGACCAATTATATCTTCTTTGGCGGCTATATTGGATAATTACCATCTTCAAATATCTTCTATCAATTAAAACACATCGACCACAACATTCCTTTGGTTAAGAGTTACTCTTTAGATAAAATGTATAATTGATAATACAATAAGTATCAAGCGGTCGCCATTTTGAATTTTGTCGACCATATTGTAATTTTGATCAATATAGTGTATTCGTATTATATTTGTATCACACTAGTACACTATTAACACTAATCAAATATTGTTGAATGCATTCAAATATTTAATATGTAATGTATGGACGCCATTTTAATTTTTAGCAGCCATCTTAGGTTCCAATCATCTGCCAAATGAGCACCCCTTCCAAAATCAATTGTTTTGGCCTAATGAAGATTCGTGCAAACTTTGGTGCTTGTATCCGGTCTGTAAACGTAATTTCGTTAAGCGATTCCACTAATAAGACTAGTAAACCAAAGGCCACTAAAGTTGCGTGTCAATCTTGAGTCCAACACTGTTGACCAGTCCCACCATAAACAATTAAGGACGTGCACGGACAGATATCACCGCTCACTAAACGATACAATCAAAATGGGAATACCCCAATTTAACAACTGAAACAGCAAATACGCCTTCAAGCTCTGCAGTGGTTTATTAGTTGCGTTAATAACAAACGTATTCAAAATTGTATATGCTTGTAGTGTTGTGCATGTGAAAGTAGCGAGCTAGAAGTAATGGGTCAAAATGAAAATAAAAACGCAACTGGACGGATTGTGGCCAAGACACTTTATCTGACAAAAGCGTTAACAATTGCGCTACAAACAAGCCAACAGAAACACAAATGATCTTATTGTCATAAGAAATGGCAGGTTTGTGATTCAAGAGATATTCTGTAATGGTGCATATTTATTGTGATGCTAAAAGAACAATTTAGAGTGTTTCTAGTTAATTTTCATCGTAGCAAACATTTCCTTCTTTTTAATGACAAATTAATGAATGACAATTGAAATGACAATTGAAATGACTAATTATCAATGAAATGACAAATTAAGATTAGTCATTTCATTGCTATTTAATTTGTCATTCATATTAATTGACTAATTATTGATTACAAATTATTCTTTTAATTTGTCATTTAATTTGTCGTTCATTCATTTGTCAATAAAGTCAAATATTTCTGAGTCGTGAAAATAGTTGCTATGTTGAAAATTAATTAAGAATACTACAAATTGGTCATTTATCATTAAAAAATAATTGTTTAGCATTACAAAATATTTCTAACAAATGTTTCATTTGTCAAATAAAACATTTTTGACGAATTAATATTCTCTGTGTACACAGTACAAAGCGTCTTGGATTTCATATATGTAACCAATGTACTTATTAGACCTACCATCGACAGGCAGCTCAATGTGAAACTGCTGACATCAAGAGCATCCACACACAAATGATCGTCAATACCATTAAGATCCCTAGACACCCCCAACACTTTCACAACACACCAACGCTCGACCATCTGGTTGTAGCGTTAACTTATCCTTATGTAATAGTTTGTCACTGTAATGATTGGGGATTTTCTATGAGCTTCTCTAAGCGTCATATATTACTAGTGAGGTTAAACCGGCAACCTTGTTGTCGAGGCACTACGAAAATCATCATCTCAATATACTTGATACACGGCTGGTTCAATCATCATTAAACTTGTCGTTAATCCATAACTAGCCTTCTTGTGAATAATCCATTATCATTCACATGGTGTCTAGAACTGGGATCTAACTACAGATGACTGAGGATTCTAACAAGTACGAAATCAGGACGGAGCGGGTGAGCGCGATAGCGTAAAAAACTCTGAACAATTTTCTAAGTCCAACATTTTCGTCGAATCGAACAGCTCACAACCACACGCTCAATTGTTCACAAGTGAGGGCGCACTTCAGGAGACGGGCTACGTATAAGGCAAAATACATCGAATATTGCAGGGCCAGGGAAGGCCGGTTACCACTTATTATAGCTGAATCACGCTCATCCCGACCAACTATGAATTGGGACAGTCCTGATCTTCTAAAAGAATTTAAGAGATTTAAGCAGCACTGCAGTTTTACTTTCAAAGGTCCACTGGCTGATAAGCCAGAAGAACAGAAGGTTAACTACCTTATGACGTATATTGGCGATAAAGGGAGAGAAGTGTACAGCACGGAAGTCCTTTTGCATAACATCTCGGACTTTTGCATTGAATAACTATGGGATTTAAGGTCTTTTTCAACAAATTATCCACATTGCTAGAAACTATATAACATTCTATATATTGCCGGTTATTCCATTTTTGAAAACAAAAGTGGACGTAAGCCCTTTTGCATATCAGCTCTTCATATAATCTCATCTCTTATTCTCACCTTTAGGGAGTGGATTATTACATCCTGTATTTGGTCAAGTGTGGGTGTGTAGCCATAGCTCGCGGTGACTAGGCAATTAGGGCGCCAGTGACCGGATTTGCCACAATCGAAGCACCGATCTCTTGAGCTCCCGCTACCATACATGAACTTGGATTGCTGGTTAACTTGATTGAAGCGACGAAAATTACAATTGAGAAAATACTCCATATTTGGATATGTCTCTGGCGCTGACGCCTGTCTACGGTGGGTATATGTTATGTTTTTGTTACTCTTTGTGAACTTCCTTCTTTTCGTCGCTGCCCTATTTTGGGCTGATTTGATCCTCTTCTCATCCTCGGAATTACTGGCCAAATCATCCGACAGATACTCTTCAATGACTTCATCGACCGTCATCGAACCGGGTCATCGGTCATCAGCTATGCGAATTAGTTTATTTCTCTTATTAGTCTCTTGTGCAGCGTTTTGAAGGTGAACTGTGGCTTTGTTAGTATCGCCTTTGTTTATAGCTGCTATATGGCCTTCTGTATAATGTCCTTTATTGTTGCAATCAAACTTAAGTGGCTTAAGGTCGAAGTTGCGAAAGCCCCTATTCAAGCAAGAGCGTTGTACTGTGACGAATAAGATCAGCATTATTTTTGCCCGCCTTTTATAAATGATTTTGTTTGTCGCGTGTTGGATAAATCGATTGCGATGAACATCATCATTAATTGTCAGTAACAAAACAAAAGGGTCAGAGATAGGAGGCATATTAATTGTCAATAACAAAACAAAAGGGTCAGAGATGGGTGGCATAAATCAAATTGGTGTCTTTTGTCTTGATTTTGTCTCTGTGTGATGCTTGTGTGAGTTCCCTTCTGGAATTGGGGTGAATGAAATTCGACCTTAAGCCACTCAAGTGCCCATAAATCTGCCAAACAACATTGTAGCGCAACAAAAGAGGTGTCAAAATGCGCAGAAGATAAATGTGAATCGAATTAATTAATTATTTGATGGCATACTGTTTCAGGTTCCGATAAATCTGACCATTTGTAAGTGTTAAGATACTTTACTGGCGCAGTTTATATGTATATAGCATAGGTATGGGATCACTAGCCTAACTGTGACGGTGGGGAACAATACAAATTACAAAAGACACCAAAAAGGGAAGGGATAAGACACAGATAAGAAAAGAGAACACACGACTTTTCGGCAAGATAAAACTTGGTACAGGATAAAAGGGCAGAGTGTTGCTCTGTTAAGACTGTTAAGAGAAAGTAACACACTGCAATAGTGATAGGGTACAGGGATTATATAATTATGGGATAGGTACATCCTCAGGCAAAATTTCGCCTATTAAAACCAAATTAACGGGTGAAGGTTTTATAGGGGGCGCACTATCATGGTCGTAGCAAACCAGACGGCATGAGACATGGTGGTTTTTATCGGCTCAAAACGTGATTTGTGGCACAGAAATAGTACATCAATGGTAAAAAAGCTGATTGTGATTTAGAGTAGAACTGATTTGCTTTGATGATGGCAGAATTTAGTTCTCATATGACACGAAACATTCAGAATTGGTTATTTGAAATTAATTTACGTAGAACAAAATACGAATTTTAAATTGTGGATAGCTTCGTCTGGCAGTGACAGAGTAGGGGCGTGGCGTTATTTGCATTTCATGAATATTGTAATCAGATCAGTCGGGAAGGACGCCGGATCGCGACGATCACATCGTGTGAGGTCATGAATGTCATGCTGAATATTCATTCACAACGAATGATTGACAGTTTACGCTTAACTTCCGGGTGAAGAACTGATAGAGTGCGCTATACTGTGAACCAAATCTCAACAATGGGCAGAAATGAGAGTCATCCCCCTGTAGGGTATACAAAAGGACTACAGTGAGAGAATGGTGAGGGAGATTTAACAGCTGAAAGTCTGAAACTGTGAAATCTATAGGATAAAAATACACAATGGACTAAATATTGACTGTGTGTCTGTATAGTGGTAGCAGATCTATCAAACAAAGCATGAGTAGATAGAAAAGCAGGTTAATGGCCGTATAACACCAAGTTGGTGATGCAATAAAAAAAAAAGCTGGATAACACAGGCAGAGAGGTCATGGTACGGGTGGATAACCAAGAATGACTACATGTACAGTTGGAGACATCAGGCTGAACAAGTAAACAAGAATAGTCTATAAAAGGCAAGGGGGTGGGCATGAAAACCCAGGTAAAAAATATAAGCCAATGAAATAGGGTGACCACTGGCTGCCCACCAAACACTCCCGAGACCGAGCCCAATTTAGGTGGGACATCCACACAGACCAATCAATCTGGTGTTTTGATCGCCCTTCCCCCAGACAAGGAAACGGTGTGAGTGGTGAAGCATAGGCGGTCAGAATTTGGATAATGTGAATGTGAATCTTTTTTTAAAAGGGTGAAAGATCAGCCTGCTGCTTCATACTGAGAGTAGATAGCAAAGAGTAGGAGAGACAATTTAAGGGCAGAGAGAAAGCAAGAAACTATCTGACTATTTTAACATTGAGAGGGGCTTCTGTTTGCAACATCTGGATCCAATGGTGTTCCAGAGTCTGTCTCAGGTTGGTGTCAAATCTGGGCGACTTGTCAATAACATTGAATGTGATGTTGTCTTCTGTGTAGCCGGGGAGGGTAAAATGTTTGCTCACTGGTTTGTCTCTATGGTATCAGGTGTCTGCACTATATATGTATAGATGTTTCTTGGGCTAGTTTCTTGCTCTTATCCATCTTGTACTATGTGTTAGTACGCATTTCCCGCGTATCTTTTACGCCCGCGATTATGTGCGCTTTTTTGTATTTACGCATGTGTACGCATTGTTATAATACGCAATTCATTAATATTGTTATGTTTCTGTATCATTCACCGGAAGAGCCTTCGGGCGAAAGGATGCTTGTGAATAAAGTGACAACTAAAGAAACCCTTAAAGGTCAGCCAAAATGGTGATTCAAGTTTGTTTTATTCAATGGAGGATATGGTAAAAAACTAAATTCAAAAAATAGTACCCTTTAATATTGCACCGGAAACAAAATGTAGAGTTTCTAAGCATGCATAATTTGTATCATATATATTGATGATGGCCGGTTACTATCCTGTATACGTCATAGGTGTTATCCAAGCTCGCACACAGAACCTCAAGGTCGCTAGCTAAAGTATCCACTCATGCGGACCGGTAGCGAGTTGGGAGTAACACCTGTTAGGTAGTAACGCGTCATCCGTATACAGTTCATCCCACACCAAAAAAGAAACACTGGCAATTATAATTGATTGTATGTATATCTTTTTCCCTGGACAATATTTAAAGATATTATTTGTGCATTATATTCTTCTCAACATACCCAATAAAATATACTTGAATCACCATTTTGGTTCACTTTTAAAATCCTATCCAGTTGAAACTGTTTGTTCAATACTGTGTTGAAGACCATATAATTGTACACTGCAAAAACTCTGGTGTTAAATATGTTACACTTAGTTGGTGTTAAGAGTCTTGGTGTTAAATTAACACCACTTGGTGACTGCAAAAATAGAGTTTTAAAAATGTAACCCTGCACATGGAGTTAAATTTCTGGTGTTAAACCTGGTGTAAGAATAACTCCCATGGGTGTCATTATTCCACACATGCGCACGGAGGTTGGTTATATTGGTTTCGTAACAGTTCGGATTGTATATTTATACATTTGATCTAGTGATTCGATCTGCAACATGCACACATTTCATAATTAAATGTGACTTGTTCTATCAAAACCAGACACAATTGGGCAAGATATCAAAATTGAGTTAGTAACTGATTATTAAAGTAGAGATCTTCAGCTTTACAATGGTACTTTTATTTTTTTTAATCGGACTTCCCAAAGCGGAGTTAAATCAAGTTCGTCTTTATGAAAACTCCAAACTGAGATATCGTCCTTTAAAGATGTACTTACAATGTACTTACAATGTACTTTTAAAAAATAAAAATAAAATGCATTTTTTGTTGTTGTTGGTTTGATTTTTTAATCTGAAACTTTCACAATAATGTTATAAACACTCTGAAGATTAATTATTTACAAGAAACTCAAATTCCCAAAAAATCACCCCAATTAGGTTTTGGGCTATTTCTCAGTTTGGAGCTCTGCCCAATTCCGTCTGGTTTCGGTAGAACACGTCACAAATGGCAAGTAAGAACATTAATTCACAAAAAACTTTCAAGTTTTAATAAATTTGAACTGTTGAACAGTGAAGTATTTTATTTGCAAGCATTTTATTTACAAGTACTTCAACCTATCTAACATTAATATTTTAACACCAAAAGGTGTAAATTAACACCCAAGGGATTGGACCCGTAACACCCTAGATTTTGCAGTGTACAATATATCTTATCATATTTATGTATATTATAAATAATACTGATTAATAAATCGTCTTAGTATATAATAAGTTATAATTACCTATAACACAGTACGCTTCATTGCTTTAAAAGAGACATGTGCAATAATTTCGTGGACGAGGCTACAAATAACGATGCGTGCAGTCAGTGTATAAACACGTGACGTTTAGACCGGCCAGGACAGTTCGTTATTAGGCATATTTAAACCCCGTGATAAACAGAAAGGAAAGTCTGACCCATATTTTACAATAAAATATATATTGCAGTTAGATTCACTTTAGGCTAAATAATAGCCAATATAAATCATCTAAAGTCCCCGTAAGTGTCGCAAAATATCATTTATGGAATAATATTATGGAACAATTAAAGGGTACTTAACGACGTTTACACTTTAAAAGAAACAATAAAGAACAGGCAATAACAAGACCTTCACATATTTAATACGATGTGTTGCCTTCTCATTGAAAATAATTGATACACTTACAAAAACATCCGATTTATGAATATTTTAATGGTACCCCTGTGAAAAAATGAAACAATCCAACATCATACATCATACTTTTGAATTGTTTTGTATACACTTTGCAATCAATATTATGATAATTCACTGAAGAAATAGTGAGAAAAATACAATGATTGTATGATGCAGTTCAATTTCACCAATGTTAAAAGTTCATATAGGGTGGTTAATAAAATGCATTCAAAACGGCGGAGACTTTTATACTTATTAGAACTCACATGCCTCCAGTAAAGATCAATCTTCTAACTATACTGGGATCGGAACAATGACATTTTTAAGTAGACCTACATTTCAAGTTTTTTTCTCGAAATTTTGAAAATTATCAAAAATAGGCTCACCCGTGTAGGGTTAATGATCAATATTCCAAACTTTTTCCCGCATGCCTGATAACGACAAAGGATGAAACATCTTATGTAGAACAGATAATATTCATAGATGTTCATAAATTTGGCAGCTTTTTCAGGTCTGAGAAGAGGGTTCCTGGGGACCATTTCAGTTTGTGTTTTCTGGGGGGGGGGGGGCATGTCAGAATTTTTAATAGCGATTTTTGTGAATATTGGATCACCAAAACATGCTTGGAATTGGCTGACCCCCATCTGCACACATTTTCTCATAGTGCCTGACTGTCGCAGACATGTGCTTCTAAGTGTGTGGATTTGCAACATTTATTTGTTTTAGTGAAAATATTGAAGCTCAAAAGTGCCAAGGTGAAGTGCTTTCAAAATTTCCACATAAAACGTGCTTATTTATTACTATTATTTTATAACACTTTGAAACTAGGCAAACATGATATAAATCTATCAAATATTAAATATAGATATCCTACGTCAAACCCGATGACTTATGGGTAATAATATTAATGTTCCTCCTAATCTGCCTCATTAGCTCAGTTATTGAAGCACTGCTATTAGAGGAGGCCCTCTATAGTACACTGGAGATTCCAAGTCAAATTGTTGGCCATTTTTTGTTGGCTGTCATTTACGTTTTATGAATTAATGAAAATACATTTTGATCATAGTGTGATTCTAGGTTAACAAAAGAATATTATAATGTTGAACTAGTGTACACAGCGATTTTTAATTGTTATTTGTTTTAGTGAAAATATTGAAGATCAAAAGTGCCATCGAGAAGTGCTTTTAAAAGTCCAACATAAACCGTGCTCATTTATTACTATTATTTTATAACACTTTGAAACTAGTCAAACAAGACATAAATCAATCAAATATTAAATGTAGATATTCTACGTAAAACCCGAAGACGTATGGGTAATTATATTAATGTTCTTCCTCATCTGTCTCATTAGCTCAGTTACTGAAGCACTGTTTTAAGGGTGCACACTACCAATTGAAGATATGTACTAAAATACTGATATAAAACTCTGTTTTAGACCACTACATTTCGAAATTGGACCTTGTAGAGTTTTTGTTTTCTTAAAGATGATCTCTCTTTCTCCCCGAAAAATGCAGAAAATAGGTAGGTAGCCTGCTCGATTTTTCAAAAGACGGCGATGGAGAGACTACATCTCTGACGAGCTTGAAATGTCGCCGTAATCGCCAATGTTTCCAGTAAAAAACACAAATTTGAAAGATCTTTCAAATTTTACCTAGATGATATTCACATTTTAGAGTCAGTGTGCATGTAGGTGATGTCCCATTAATCATATTTAATCAAAAATCCTATGCATTTACGCAATTGTATTACTGTCAAGTCTTTTAAATTGAGGATTTTAACATGCATACTTTCCGATTCTAGTTTTAAACACCTCTTTTTTAAGGGTAGGGGATACCCCATTTAGTGTAGTGCACCCTTAAGACAATTACTATTGTGCTGAATGTACTTGAAATGAGCTGGAATAGTTACCTTGAATCATTTGAAACATTTTGTGATCATTCTAATGATATTTCCATGTTGTTATAATTATTTTCGAGTGGAAATTGTTATGTATGGATACCTGCTATCTACTGAAGATAGCAAAATTAACATAGCAATATTACATTTTGTGAGGACAGCTACCATCCTTTTAAAAAAAATACTTGTCAGGGCAGCGTTCATCCTTTGGAAGAAATTCTTGTTGAATTGAATGTCTAGGTGTTTTCTTGACTGAAAAGGGGTACATGCTCTGTGTTGTTGTACAAAACTAATCAAAATGGATTCCAAAATGATAAAGTTGGTGACTTTCCCCACCAATGTTCAAATTTGATTAATTCTTCTACACAATAACATAGCAGATGTACCTTTTATCAGACTTTGTTTATCATATTAACTTACCAGTTAAATGGTTTTGCTCCAGAATGCAGGCATTATACACGATACCTTCATGGATGTGACCCTCACATTTTGAAATAGTTTTACAAAGCTTAAGAGTAACACAACATAAGCTCAGGCCTACTCCATCATCCATGCATGGAATCAACATGATCAAAGTAAACATAAGCTTACTTCATATATTGATTCAAAATAGGCCGAGTTTTACTCATTATAAGCTTCATTGTAAGTTACTCTTATGCTCAGTACCCCCCCCCCCCCCCCCCCCCCCCCCCCCCCCCCCCCCCCATTTCCCCTAATCAGATGTTAACATGACATTATTTTACCCAAGTTGTATTCCGTACACCGTACTAAACTATGCAGGACTGCCGAATTGTATTCCAGTGCACAGCTCAGGTTGTCTGCGGTTTCTGTAAAAATCATCTTTTCTTTTCTACCATAGATTTACACAGTTTCTAATAGGCTTACTTACAAAACACGTCAAAATGGGTCAAATTTAGGCAAAAATTGGATCGAGACAATCTCAATCTAGTTGAAAAATCCTTGTTTACAATTTTTGTCTGCTACAAACTTTCAAAACAGCTGATATCTGACCTAATTCGATTTATATACAGGGTCAAGGGTCAAATCTTGCCAAATTGCTTAAGGGTGCACGTTACTAATTAAAGCTCCATAGAGATATGTACAAATATACTGATATAAAACTCTGTTTTAGACCACTAAATTCCGAAATTGAACCTTGTAGAGTGATTTTTCCCTAGATGATATTCACATTTTATAGTCAGTGTGCATGTAGGTGATGTCCCATTAATAATAATTAATCAAAAATCCTAGGCATTTACGCAATTGTATTACTGTCAAGTCTTTTAAATTGAAGATTTTCCCATGCATACTTTCAGATTCTAGTTTTAAACACCTCTTTTAAGGGTAGGGGATACCCCATTTAGTGTAGTGCACCCATAAGAGGAGGCCCTCTATAGTACACTGGAGATTCCAAGTCAATTTTTTGGCTGTCACTTACGTTTTATGGATTAATGAGAATACATTTTGATCATAGTGTGTTTCTAGGTTGGGCAACAGAATATTCTAATGTTCAACTAGTTTACACAGCGATTTTTTTTTTTTTGTGCAACATTTATTTGTTTTAGTGAAAATATTGAAGATCAAAAGTGCCATCGAGAAGTGCTTTCAAAAGTTTAACCTAAAAGGTGCTCATTTATTACTATTATTTTATACCACTTTGAATCTAGGCAAACATGACATAAATCTATCAAATATTAAATATTTTACAGATATCCTACGTCAAACCCGATTAATTATGGGTAATAATATGAATGTTCCTCCTAATCTGCATCATTTGCTCAGTTACTGAAGCACTGTTATAAGAGGAGGCCCTCTATAGTACACCGGATATTGCAAGTCAAATTGTTGCCAATTTGTGTTAGCTGTCACTTACGTTAGATTAATGAGAATACGTTGTGATCATAGTGTATTTCTAGGTTAACAACAGCATATTCTAATGTTGAACTAGTTTACACAGCGAATTGCTATATCAAGATAAACAACTTGCTTAATGCATCATTTTAGGACATCAGCATTAACCATCGATCGCAATTTTATGATAAGTTTGTCTATCTGTAGTTGATTTTCTGACGTAACATCATCTTGAGTGGTTACAGGTCTTCTATCGGACATCACGTCGACTGCGCTAGGCATAAGAAATGCATGATCAACAGAGCCACATGCTGCCTGAAAGACAAAAATATATTAAATAGATCGAATAGAATAAATGAACTATTATAAAAACAAACAAAGAAAAACAAAGATTAAACAAGGCATTATCACTCTTTTGTGTATTATCCGAATTTGTACGTTAATCCGCTTCCGTCGTCAACCGGAGGAAGTTGTCAACCGGAAGAAGTTTTACGGATGAATCACTTCCTATTGTGATGTTGCTCGGAGAGGGCGCTGTAAATTTCTTGTTAGCAAAGAGTCAATATATCTTCCAAATTTCACATCTTTCCTGATGTAGATGTCTTCCGGGCCCAATTTGATGAATTTTGTCCACCGAAGGTTCTCAACAAAGGGGCATGTCCCGTGGTTTAGGAATGTTCCTCAACGAATATGGGTAGATTTGATTTTGGCAGAGTATTCATTTAAGCGTTCTCATGTTCTCTTGGTTAATCCTAGACGTATGTTTTGACTCAGGTGGTGCAGAGCACACGTAGCTTACACTAGATAGGTCTCCTGCTTAGGGTTTGTGTTTGGAGGCAATAAAACCTAAGCTTATTTATTCTGTGATCTTATGAAGTTATTTGGATAGAGGGATTAATTAGCATAATCTCTAGAGTCTAGATTAATGTATCTAAAATGTATTGTATTTAACTTTTTAGGAGGCATTAAATAAGGAAATGATAGGAATTCAGAATCAATCTCACTACGAGAAAAGTCCATAATACGATAGATGGCGACGGCATATCAGCTTGTAAACCAATGTTGGCGTTAACGACTATTGACATCGAATATTAAGTATACTAATACATTAATTACCTGATCTATGAGAACAGCATCTTCTGTCAATGATTGGAATTTATATGTCACGTGAGTAATTGCTTTTTTCAAGTCTCTTTCGATGACGTCAATATCCTGATCGGTCAAATTGATCTTGTTGCTTTTCATGGCGTATGTCAACACCGACGGTTCTTTTAACGATGGTGCTAATTGATTGGTTGATATGTCCCCGGTATGCGATCCTACCTCTGCCATCCTAAGTTCTGTTATAATCAATGACAATGGTTGTATTCATCAGAATGAAGTGATCAATCATACAATTTGCCTCAACTTTTGGTTGTTTTCACTAACTTTACTAAAAAAAATGAAATTCTGCCTCAGTTTGATAGTATTTTCACACGATGGTAGCAATCTTTGGTCAATGCTATGATGATATGTTATATAAGAAATACTTTTTGAATTTTCAGATTTAGCATCATTAATTGACATTAAGTAGCGTATTAACTATTATCTATTACCTCACGAATTATGCTTATTTTGCTATATATCGCTCTTATATTAGGCTATGCTTATTAGATTAGCTGGTATTTTGTTAGAAGACATGTATGCAATAAGGTGACACATTCTGTGGAAGTCTGTGGAATAAAGAAATTATGAATTCATACTCACTTTTTAAGTTCATTCATCATTGGTAAAACTTGATAATCAGAATTTTCGTATTTCTGATATAAAAACCAATAATTAATAACATTATGAAAACATTATATCTAAAGTTCCTAAACATTAATGGTCTACATCATAGTGGTTTGCTTTTTCTCATGTCCAGAACTCCACATACCCTCAGCATCAAAGCGTGGATGTTTGTCTTCAAAGATTTGTTTAAGAAAAATTTACAAAGAAACAACTTAGCGACACGAAATAATATGTGTGGTGGCATGGGAAAACCCTTCACATGGTCATTTTCTACCAACCTGGTTTTTTTCTTTGGCAGAGAGCTTCATACTCTACTGAGTATAGTACTGTTTAAATTTTTCACAAATTCTATCTAGAACTACAGTTATAATATTTTAAAGATGGCAAGTTTATGCGCAATACTAAAAATGGAAACTGAAATTCAAAGGTTCAAACTTCATGTACACAAAATCTTTTAAATTCTTTGATAATAATAAAACTACACTGTTATATCACACAGAATAGCTTGTCATGTGATAAGGACTTTTGATATGAACCAAGTTTTTTGCGATATTATTAACAATTGCTAGTTTCAAAATCTTTACAATGCAAGTTGCATAATAGCATGTAAAGTTCAAGAAGAAGTGACCTGGTTGCCATGACGTAGTTTTTAGTTCATTCACCACTGATTTGTTAGCAATAAATGTGATAAACAAGGTTCAGAAAAGTACTAAAATAAACTTAACATCTGGAATTTTGCATAAAAAACTCCTGGAGACTAAAGTTCAAGGTATAATCTCTATACTGGGACCAAAGTTGGAAAATTGACTTGGAACTCATTTGTAAGAAATATTTTGGTATGACTCAGATATCTCAATATTAACACTAGCGACTTCCGACGGGTTTTCCCATACCACCACACATTATGTGATGTTGTAAACTTGCCTAAAAGAATGTTATCCGAAGTCCTGTTTGCAGTTGCTCTCGTGTTTTTTCTTGTTTGATGTTTAGACATTTCTCTCGTTAAAATTGTGAACAGATAGGGGTTTATTGAGGAATTCACCGGCAACAGGAAAACTGCAGACCACACGTACATTATTGCCGGAATCATAGCCGCGTTGGTGAGTGACAACAGACCCATAATGATGATTGGCATCCAACACAAAAAATCGGTAGCAACCAGAAAAGCCATTCTAATAGCGAACTCGATTTGTTGAGATCGATTTCGCTGCCCTGTATTGGTGGTTCGTCTTGATGATAATTTAACCGTTATATATATTGCAGTATAGCAGATGAAAATTATGCAGAAGGATACCAAGTTAACACCAAGAAAGAGTATAACAGAATACTGCCAACCCGGTGGTCGTTCCGTTGTCAAAGGGAGAGCTAGACATACACTCGACCGACCGTAGTATCCACTTCCGAAATAACCTCTTGCCAGAACAGGTATAATACTCAACAGTGAGGATACAGCCCAAACAAGCAATGCCGCTAACTTGGCTTTCTTAGGCGTTAGAATGACCTGGCTGAAAGGAAATACAATACACACAAACCTATCAACGCTTATCACTGTCATGAAAAACACGGATGTTTCACTAGAAAGAACGGATAGAAATCCTGCTACTTTGCATAAAATACTCTCCTGCCACTCCTCCGCATAAATAATGTAGACACCACGATAGTAAACATCTGCAAACGCAATAAGCATCATGTATACGCCCATTATACCATCCGCTAAGGCGAGGTTAAGCACTAAAATGGATTGCACCACACCCGATCTCCCCTTTTTCTGTCCTTGACGAGAACGTGGCACAACCCGCCACAGCACAACAACTCCATTCCCTAAAAGAGCGCTTATTCCTAGAATCCACATGAAAATTCTCAAGACCTGATTCCGCATCAAGTCTTTGCAGGATGAAAATTGATCTGGCTCGGGTAAACATTGCGTTACAGTGTCGATATCTTGGATCAAGCAACAGAAGAGATACCTATCAGAGAACCTGTAATACAGATAGAGAACATAGATATTGTAATAAATTATACGATCAAAGGCATGGTCCAGCGTTATTGAGATTGCAATGTATTCATTGATCATTGTGATTGTTTTGGTTTCATTTTTGTAGTAGCTATCTGTCTGTTCTTGGAATAGCCTATGCAGAGAGATGGCCTATGCATGCTCAATTTTGACTATGGCGCCGCCATCCGATCGATGGATATTATTCATATATTTGACGAAAAAATAAATGTATTTGCCGTACCGCCTAGAATTTGCCAGATTTGGACACACATGTATATATAACTATTCCGCGTTGTGCATACATCAGGGAAAACTCATTCTCCATGAACGTGCGTGCACTAATAACTATTAACTTCGCGGGTTTATTCAAATATTATTTAAAACAATCAATTTAAAAGGTGTATAACATACATTGTATCAAGCTGTTGTAGAGGTTGGAACATTTCCGAACTTGGCGTCAGTATTGATGTACGTTGTATATCCCTGAAAGTGATTTTTTAAAAACTGTCAATGAATACGATCGATCATGTGATGACCAAATAGGCATACTGTATATAGGTGGCGCATATATTTTACTTTCAGGAAGGTTGTTGCAGTCTTTTCAGCCAAAGTCTATATACTATACTTACAGAAAGAGAAGACTATCCAATCCAACAAATGCTCCATGGTGCACATTCACTAGGGGATTTCCAGACATATCGCTAGCAAGAGGAATGGAATATAAGGACAGAATCAATCATGTAATTGTAATCCGCGGTGAAACTATAATTGACAGACATCGTAGTATGTAGTCTCAGCATCATGTCGATTTGATGAAACCATAGTGCTTTCGCATTTTTATATGCACAATGAAACCGTTTTATAATGAAACAATTATGGGTATCAAAAGATAGAGTATGCCATTTTGTAACAACATTAAACAATGCTCAAAATAAATTGTATCAGTTATGTACTCACAGGTGGTGCAATGATTGCAAGCCAATAAAGGTAGCGTTGTGTATCATATATATCTCATTGTTAGCAAGGTTCCTGAAAAGAAAAAAATAAAGACACATATTTGCTTCGAACCTCGAATTTCTCATCTGTAGGCCTACTTTAATTGACATGTAAATACACTTTCATATTTAACAATAAGGAAGCTTGAAAATGATTGCTCTGGAATGCCCAGGCCTTTTATAATGGTTCCTTTTGATCCATTTTAATCCGAGACACACATAGCTTCAATTGGAAATACCGGCTTAGCCGTCCCTTTGATTTAAATGTCACTGGTTTAATTAACGATGTGTTTAAAGTCAAAGTTTAACGCGTGTTTAGCTTAACCGCGCTTAAATACGTACAAGAATACGACCCCATATGTTTAAAGACCGCCAACCAGTAGTCATAAAGGATGTTATTTGTAGTGTATGTCATAGAAGATATAGCAATGGAGTTGGTGTTTCTTGATTGAATGGCCATAAATATTATTGCCGGTATTCTAGTTTTACAATGACTTACAGTTCCCTGAGATTCGTGTGTTTATAAAAGGTCCCGGGTGTTATCGCTGATATTGCCGAGCTCGATATTTCTCTGTATGCACGAAAGAAAGGATGTAAAGTAGATTGTTGAAGATGATTATGGTTATTATGACTTCATATATAGCTTCAATGAATAAATTAAATAATAATAATATAAAACAAACAAGAAACCTGTTTTTTCTTCCTTGAGATGGAACCATTTATATTAGGATTATACGTTTTTCGTGAATGATTTTACTTGAAATATTCAAAAATGACTCAAATTAATCTCTTCAAGGATCACTGATGATAGGTAACCTGTAGGGAAATGTTTCTAATAGTAATACCAACTGGCATATACACTACATGTATTTAATATTTGATATTTTGACATTATGATAAATTGTAATGACATTGAAAATATTTATTGTGTACTTATAACAAGATAAATTCGAAACAATTGAGTGTAGAAAGACCACTTACAGAACAATAAGTGATTGAAATGAGTGTAGATCACTAAGTAGTGAGTTCCTCCCAGATGATAGCGAAGTCTCCTGCCCGTATTTTACATTCGTCAAATACCTGCATTAATACAAGATACATTGTTAAGCCAATATTAAATACAGCGATACTTTATTATAAATCTAGGAAATAACAATTTAAAGATGACCTTGAGCAATCTAATCGACTTTGAATTCAAGTATATAGTTTACATATGTATCTGTAAAACAATAGTATGTTCCTTTTTAGTTCAAAGCCCATATAGTAAAATGGGCTGCTCAGGAATATAGCTACAAGACGACCGAAGCCAATCGTTTAACTATAAACACTAAGACATTAAAGGCATACACCTTTAGCAAATCATGATTAGTGGATACAGGGCGAGCCCGGATAGAATAGTGAAGTGTTACGGTACAAATTATAGTGATGATACTTTAGGTTTATAGTTGCTAAATGGGAATGCTATAATGAAACACATTTTCTATCTGTAAACGTGTAAAATCTTATTAATTCGTAAAAATGGGTGTTTCAAATTAATAGTTTAGGTCAACAAAAATAGGGTAATACACGATCAAATGAACATGAAATGTTATTCACGCTCTACAGATAAAATATTATCATCAACATGGTATACCACGCCGGAAGGATGGGTCCCGTTTTCAGAGTAAATTGGTCTTGAAGTGATTTTTACTCAAATGCCACTGGAGTAAATAAACTGAATTTTGGAGTGAGACGGTTTTATGAGAAATATTTTCCCATAAAACCGAATGAGACAAAAATGGATCATGAACCTTAAATTTACGAACTTGTAATGCCTGTGACTGCTAACCTTGAAATCTTATTGTTTTCATTATTTTGATTATTATTCAAAAGTTAAGCTAAGGTAGCGTAGCATTAATATCATATTCTTACAATTCTCGGATATCTTTGTGAATCTTTAAAGCAGACGAGTTGTCCCAAATGACGTCGCTACATACATAATTCAACCCAATACATGTGCAATTGTCTAGACACGATGTTTCTGTAATAAAAAATATCAGACATTTGGACGAGTCTTTAAAGAAACATATCATACCTCAGAGTACACAAAACAAAAGCATTATCAGTGGCTGATATATATTGTGCTATGACATGATGTGCGACGATATAATACTCATCCAATCATCTTTCAATAAAAACGTACCATGAGTTGGTATGAATAGCAAAAATCGATATCATTACCTTCCCAGAATGTTCATGAATTAAATAGCATCTATGATTCGAGAATGAAAAAAACATGAAAACGACATAAAGATGACGACAATTTAACTATTGTATTCGATTCTGAAATGGCATTTTGTGCCATCACAAAGACCATCTACAATTATCCAAAGTGGAAAAACAAACTCAACGTGATAACTAAATGCCTACCACAAAATAACTCATCATCCCCTTCTGGACAGTCCTTCATACCATCACAAACTTGTGAGGGCGCTACGCAATGACGCTGGCCACGACAACGGTACGCTCCAGAACATTCAAATGTATCTGTAAAATAGAATAATTCTCTCATCATTGATCATGAAACATAAGTTACTTAACGTTCTTACACCTGTTATTGATCGATCGGTATTCAAACCGATGTGCCGCCAGCGGTTGCTTGGGAGAGGCAAGAATACGTACACTGCAAAAAGGTTGCTTAAATATTTACTCAACATTTTACACAACGTTGTTGAAGTATGCAACCGCTTAACAGTTGCGTAAAATTTACCCAACACCGTTAGATAACATGTTTTCACCAACAGTTGAACAATTCCAGTTACTCAGCAGTTGCACAATTTTAATTACGCAACAGTTGGGTATTATTAATTAACCATTTGTTGGGCATTTTGTGACTGTTGCTTAATTTGTGAATTGTTTTCATTATATATAGAGCATTTTTGTATAGCAACTGTTGCTTAATTTATCAAATATAGCCATATGTTGGGTATTTTATTGTGTCAAGTTTTTATTATATATTGAGCATTTTTGGTATAGCAACACGCAGTAAGCAAAATAATGTGAATTCTGGGCGATGCAGCAGAGCTACATACATCTCATCCTCCCGGTAGTGAACCGGTAACTTGTAATGGGAATTCTAGGCGATGCAGCAGAGCTACATACACTATTCCCGTTCGGTAGTGAATTTGTAATTTATTTTAACATGTTATCAAACTATAGGCTTATACATGATATCTGACATCTCTTATCAATGGTGTTTTACTGTGAACGTTTGCAAGAGCTATCTGGGTATGAAGGTATAAATAGTCCATATCATATAATACATAAACATATTTATGTGATTCTTTTGGTGCAAAATAGATAACATGACATGAACTATTCAGTATATGTCATAGTCGTGTTTTTTTGGCTATAACAGTCGATCTAGAGTCGACTATTCAATATTCATCCCTAGTGACGTCGCTATACCACCGTTGAAATGATATTCATAAAAAATATATATGTCAAACAAGGATGGCAATTTTAAACTATTTGTCAGTGTATTCCGTTTTGGATGCCAAGACAGAATAGATCTAATTGTGGTCCTGCGCTGCAAAAAGGTTGCTTAAATATGTACTCAACATTTTACACAACGTTGTTCAAGTATGCAACCGCTCAACTGTTAAGTAAAATTTGCCCAACACCGTTGGATAACATGTTTTCACCAACATTTGAACAATTCTAGTTACTCAAAAGTTAGGCAATTATATTCACTCAACAGTTGTTCAAGTATGCAACAGCTCACGAAATTGGCTTTTTTGGACAACAGTTGCCTAAAATTCACATGTGCGTAACTTGCATCAACTGTTGCGTGATTGTCCTCAATGCTCATGCAACAGTTGCCAAAGTGGAATATTTTTACGCAACATATTTTAGCAACAGAAACAGTTTCCACCAACATTTTAAGGACATTGTTTTCGACGAATTGCTCAACGCTGGGGATTTTTTACATTCATACAACGCCTAACTTTCTACATATATTGAATGAATTTTAATCAACACGTCAACCAACGGATGATAAAAGTACTTTTAGCAACGTATTTTAAGCAACCTTTTTGCAGTGTAGTGCATCATGGTAAAAAGGAAACATCCAAAGCCCGCGTAATACAAATAAACACTGCGCAAAAAGAAAGTATCCACTTTTTCGAGGCGCGCTGTGTTGATTTCTTAGGACACTAAAGATATTCAACAAATGGGTAAGAACAGACATTTGACAACTCATTTGTCACAATAGCACGAATATTGATGAAGCAGTGGCCATTTGAATAAAACATGACGCAATTTCCATTGTTACACTTAAAGTAATAGTAAAATATCTTTTTCATAACTTTTTATCGCCCTAATCCCAATAAATAGAGGCCATTTGTCACATGTGACATGTGTTTGTTTGTTTGTTTGTTTGTTTGTTTGTTTACACGGTCGGTCCATACGGACACACGCTTGGGTCCTGAAGGGACCATGCTCAAGCAAAATGCTTGGGCCAGGCTTAAAAAGCCTATATAAGCATGCTGGCTGAATGAAATGAAAGTTGGAAAAAAATGAAGTAAAAAGAGCCACTTCCAACAAATAAAGTTAACAATTTTGCTGTCAGCCTTGGACAAGAGAAAAGAATAGTCTTGATCCAATCTCATTTGCCATACGGGCTGTGATGGTTTAGAACTGGATTCCAATATGTCCAACTGTTCCTTTAACATGTTCAACTTGCGCCCTATTCAACATCAACTTTCATAGTGGCACGTGGAAGTTGGAACAAATTGAATGTCAGAGAATTTGGGGAAAAGAACATATCTCCCGTTTGGAATAACCAATTGAATACAATTTTTAAAAATCAATGAAATCGGGACCTGGCTATTTTGACTCACCCTGTATGTTCAAAACAGACGTATTTGCACGTTTTCGTAATTTATCTAAAGAACACGGTTCTTTGGGTAGATTTTCACAAAATTGTGTATCCTGCAAGCGATGGTACCTTCAGAGAGAGGTAATTGCAACCAAACCCACCGGAAAAGCAATTGCCAAAACTAGTACCAAACTGGTACAAATGGAGCAGTTGACACAACTGGTACCAATGGGGCAGTTGAACCATTTGCCAGTGCGAGAAATATCCGGGTGATTTAATTCCAATGTCATATCGGATGGTTGAATATCGTGCAATATGGTATGATGACGTTCATAAGGTTAGGCCATTGAGCATTGCCTGCCTTTCTAACAGCATTTCTAACTGGTTAATTAGAAGATACCGTATACTTATTTGATTCCAATTAAAATACGGCGGCTGAATGTTTTGCCCATATTTTCTATTAGGGATACTGTTGTTATTACATGTATCTGATTGGTCCAATCGATGATGTGTCCACATTTATTATAACCAATCGGTATATAGTTAAAAATATTTTCTTACCACAATCAATTTCATCCTCTCCATTCGGACAATCCATATACCCGTCACATCGGTGTTGCAGTTGAATACAATAGGAGTCAGGGCATTTTATAGTATCGTTATCACAAGCAAAGTTTTCTGCAACGGTACATGAATGTCGTTATTTACATTGTTTACTAACCTACTAGATGTTTTTATGGTAATGTTGTGAAATAAGCAGACTATCCTATTATATTCATAGATCTAAATCGCATTTCAGTATCAATAGCAATATTTTTATCACGAGTCTTTATCGTTTCGACGGGTCTTAATGAGTTCTAACCGGTGTATTCAAACTGGTTCTATGCATCCGGCTTCTTCTAAAATTTATATTTATAGTTTTGCAACGCCATTGGTCATGTCAATCGTAGTGCGTATCATTCTGGAAATCCCTCTTTACCTAGGTGCACATTTTAAATTGCGTCTATTATTGAACTTAAATCACAAGACAAAATTTCTTAAAAGTTTAACCCCAACCTTGGTACATGAGACCTAATGTAGAAACGCGCGCTCATGTTGCACTTTTCAACGTTGAAAGTTAACATGTGTAAGCAATTTTGCGCTGTCAAAATTACCGAGAACACTGGAAATGAACGCTCATCATACACTTTTCAACGTCAAATTGTTGATAAATTAAAATGTATAAATTATAAGCTGTCTTATAAAATCTGCTGACAATAACTGAGCACACCTCATCAGACAGAGAGTACAATGTTTGCGTCAATAGGTCATGTTGAAATGTTATTTTACCGCAATTCCTCAGGTGTGTCGCATCCCGGCATCCAATACCATACTGGCACCTAACATTGACGTCCACACAAGCACCATTGTGGCATTGCAACTCATGGTTTTCATTGCAACTAGGAAAAGCTTTAAATAAATAACACATATTAAAAGAGATTAAAAATGCACAACACTTTTTATATGTTACATCCAGTTGTTTCATACGATTTTAAAGATGGATGTAGAGTATATTCCTCGTATTGAGCCGAGCGTGAACACATGGGAGTTTCATATTAACTAGCGTGTCAATGCTGTATGTTATTTACTTTATTGAGACAAATAGTTGTAAAATTAATTTAAAGAACCGGTTAGCTTAATATACCACATGCATCACCAACAACAGCAACATTTTACATATAGGACCTTAAATTTATGCTACGTCGATACCATTACTTCATAGATTTATCTGTTGACATACTTCAAAGGAATATTTTTATAAATCATGCCCGAAACTCAAATCTTTTGGGTAGGGCTAAATTGTTAATGAGAACAAAATCCCAACTTCTTATTATCACGAAAGTTTAGCTTTAACTACTGTCAAAATGTTATTGGCAAATATCTTACAACAATCAAGTG
This sequence comes from Ophiura sarsii, assembly GCA_035610835.1. Lineage (NCBI taxonomy): Eukaryota > Metazoa > Echinodermata > Ophiuroidea > Amphilepidida > Ophiuridae > Ophiura > Ophiura sarsii. Next base: position 20,117,089 of record CM069452.1, on the reverse strand, counting down.
GTTCATCTTCCCAATTTTTGCCAGAGCAGTCTCGCTGTCCGTCGCAGTATGAATGCGATGGAATCCATGTTCCATCATAGCACTGAAAACCAGAAGTTTTCGTATCTGCAATTTCATATAACAACAAGAACATTATCAAAATACAATGGAAGCGCATCACGCGAGAGGCTGTTAAAAGGTGACGCAATACCGGCATACGAAACTTTTTGGAATCGGGTATTTGATGTTGTCATGGTGCGACTGTCCATTAGTTAGCTTCAATTTGTAAGCGTCATAATGCGCCATGTTGCGCCATGCGAGCGTTTTGCAAGCCCACACCTTTTTGAATTCATTTGAATTCGCTGCTGTAAGCATGTTCGCCAATTCGGAACTGACTACTGAAAATTAGAAGTTCTCCCTTCATTTCATTTCCACACTTCGTAAAACACCAAATCCGTTGGTTAAATTGGCTCAGAAGACGAAACGCGTGGAAAACATGATAAGCAAGTCAAAACGAATTCCTGTCAATGATATGCAGGTGTTTAACACCATGAAGCTTTACTTATTGGTAGTCATGATATAAGTGAAACATTAATATGTGCAAAAAGCATATACATCAACAATAAAAGCATATACGTCAACAATAAAAGCATATACGTCAACAATATAAGCAATAATGCGTAAACACTGACCACATTGTTCTTCATCGGAGCCGTCAACACAATCATTGCTTAGGTCACATCTCAGTTTGCTGTCAATGCACTGACCATTAGTGCATCGGAACTCGTCTTGAGTACACTCACGATATACTGTAGGTTAATATAAGTACATTCATTTTTATGGAAATATTTACCCATTTCGCATTCATCATTGTCTTAATAAAGGATTAGAGTAGCTTAATGAGTTCCCCGTCGGACTAGTTTGAAACCCCGCTTTCAGCTCCGACAAAACTACTATAGTTTGATCAGTTCCAAATTGACGAGAAATATTCGGTTTTTATCGCTCCACGCACAAAAGTAATCAGTCTTCAGCCTTCAGTTTTTATACTGATCAACGCTCCAGGATGGAGCCAAAAGATCAGGTGGTCTGTGCTTATGATTCTTGCTTGCTTAGTCTTGCTTGGTTGCTTTGTGATGATTTGTTACTGCTGCTTTGAAGCTATCCGGATCAGGTATTGATGAAATATTGAGAGGTAATGAATTCCAGTCGCGAATTGTTCTTGGTACAAAGCAGTCTTTGTTAGTTGAGATTGTGTTGTATGAATCGGGATTATGATGCCGTGATTTGCGCTGGACAGGTTGTAGGAGATTTCCAATGAGCAGGGACAGGTGGATGGCCGAGTCTTGCTTGGTGGAAGATGCACAGACGTCGGTTTGTCCTTCTTGTGGCGAGGGTCTCCAGTTCAAGATCAGTGACCATCTGGGTTGCTCAACCTGGTGTTCTAGACTTATAGTCACTTAGGATGAAGCGTGCTGCCCTTTTTTGAACAGATTCAAGTTGGTCTATGTACTTTGTTGTGTAAGGATCCCAGACGGCCGAGGAGTACTCGGTCAATGGTCGGACAAGTGATATGTATGCCGTAAGTTTAGTAGATTTGTTGCATGAATATAGGTTTCTTTTTATGAAACCGAGAGACTTGTTAGCTTTTGCACAGGTCCCTTGTATGTGTCCATTCCAGTTCAGTTTGTTTGAGATGGTGACGCTGAGGTAAGGATGGTTTTCAACAGTGGCTAGTTCTTCGTTTCCTAGTAAGTATGAATAAATCTTTGGGGATTTGGCATGTGTGAGTCTCATAATGAAGCTTTTTTGTGAATTAAATTTCATTTGCCATTTTTCTTCCCATTTTTCAAGTGTATGAAGGTCTTCTTGGAGTTGGTTTGAGTCCAGATCATTTTCAATTTCACGGTAGATAACGCAGTCGTCTGCAAATAGACGAACCGAAGAGTGGATATTGTCAGGAAGGTCATTTATAGACCAGGAACAGCAAAGGCCCAAGCACCGTTCCCTGAGGAACGCCAGAAAAAAACTTCAGTCCAGGCCGATTTATCGCCGCTGACGACAACTCTCTGGGTACGGTGCTTGAAGAAATTGCTGATCCAGGTCAATGATGCGTTATGTATGCCATATCTACGTAATTTTGAAATGAGTCTGTTGTGGGAGACGACATCAAAGGCTTTGGAGAAGTCCATTATGATCATGCCTTCCTGGGACTTATTGTTGAGAGAACATGCCAGGTCTTGAGTTGTGAGAATTTGTTGTGATTCGCAATAGTACTTTTGACGGAAACCATGTTGCTTGTCAGTGAGAATTGAGTGTTTATTGAAATCAAAGCGTACACGCAAGATTATGGCCACGCGCCCGCGGTTTTGGACGCACGCACGCGTTACGCATATGATACACAATGAGCATGCTACCTTCATACACGCTCCCATCCTTCTGTATTTAATCGCTCCTGTAATGATGCTTTGCCACTTTGGCGCTGATCAAACTATAGTTTTAATTGAAGCTTATACTACTTATTTATAGGGAATCAATATAATCAGTACAACATAAGTGGCTCTAAAAGGAGTCTTTTCGGTTGAATACTCGTTGTCCATTATAACATTACGTTGTAAAGCAAACGAATTAAGTCTTACTACACCAATTCTCATCCGAGTTATCCTGACAATGTCTTCTGAAGTCACACACATACGAAATGTATATACATTCTCCGCTCACACATTGGAATCTGCCTTGAAGGCACGTCCCAACTACCTCATATGGACGACTGACACGGTTCATATCTGTCAAAATGAATAATTTGATATGTTAAAATAGAGGCAAAATTGACATCTTTTAAATTAGGGGCAAAGATGATATCTGTTTAATAGGGGAAAAGTTGATAGCTGCCAAAATAGGATCAAAATCGATATTCGTGTTTTTTTGGTGGGGTGTTTGTTTGTTTGCTTGTTTGTTTGTTTGTTTGTTGGTTGGTTGGACCACCAAGAAGCACGATTGGACCGAGCTCAAGCCAAGTGCTTGGGCCAGGCTAAATCTTTCACTCTAAAATTATGTTTTGAAATTATTGCACTGACCTGGTAGACAATTGTTTTCATCACTTGAGTCACTGCAATCACTGTGACCATCACAAATGTACACAGTCTGAATACACTCACTCGTACTACTGCACTGGAAAAGTTGGTCGGAACATTTTGCAACTATAACATGATATAAAATACAGAAACCGTGGAACTAATAAACATGACATGTATCTTTAAATGTTGAACATTTGCTATTTTACGCTATTTTTTGCCATGATAGAAGCATATTTTCGGCTTTTACCGAGCTTCTATCCAAAAACATTAATGTTGGTGGCCAACGAAAGCTTGCTATCTTGCGGTCATAATTCCTTTATTCCCTTTGTCCAATGAACCGACAGTGCCATTCTCAACCGACACGACAGTTAATATTGTGTGGTGAAAGGTTAGTAAAGCTCCTCTGTTGCTATAATACACCGTCTCATCACTATTGCTTCTCCTTAATTCGTTGTCATCGGATCACGACCCGCCGCCCCCCCCCCCTTCCTAGTAAAAGACTGAAGAGAACATAGCCTATATCGAATGCCTATTTTGAAGTGATTTCTTAGTCCCGTTGCTTATCAATCCAGATAAAGTGAAGCTAAATAAGAAATAGACCCTCACGCTCACCGCTGTCAAGAAAACGCCTTGAATTGAACGCTCGCTACCAGAAGAAGAAAAACCAGAGGATGGCCCAAATATGTAGACAGGTGTATAATATGTGCACATCTACTTGCACACATACCATTCTAGAATTATGCAAAGTCAGGTTGAAACATTCTCAACGATTTTAACTTCTACCCTCAGCAACCTATCAAAACCTCTACATTTAAGGATTCAAGTGTTAGTAACTTGAACATGTTGAAAGTGTGCGCATGCAATGACATACTAGTAGCCAAATGGTGATCAAAATACGGAAGGCACACGCGCTAATACGGCTTCCGAATTTTTGGACATGTCACTGCACACTGCACAGAGACAAGTAAGGCATGAAAATTCACAGTCTTATGTACTTGTCCTCGCGATCAAACCGTAACGCGTAAATGCTGGATCACTGAAATAGGCTCTGAAATCACCGCGAAGAGATAGATAAACTGGGCAATTATCATGATCAATCGCACTTACCTTCAAATTCAGGCCACATTACTGCTTCCGGTTTACTTGCTTCTGCCGTGTAGAAATATATAAGCACAATTAAAATGTTAATTGTTCAATTTGAATGACAACATTGATATTCCCCTCACTTAGTCATCGTTGCAACAAAGTATTTTATGATGAGGGGGAGAAAGCTGACATAATTAGAGACAAACACAACCTTGAAAATTGCGACATATTAGTGGTCTTTTAAGTGCCCCCCATGACAAGGGTCAGTTGCATTTCCACTTTTTGTTTTCTCTTTAGCAGATATAATAAATAAAGGACATACCTTGATCGGGCGCCAAACGACACATATACTGGTTTGCTTCACCTGAAGCGCACGGTACATCTTGCCAATTGTTGGTTGAATGGAAACTATTTATTTCAATCACTGTACAACCTTCTAATCTTCCACCGTCCGGTTGACGCAATGTCCATTTATCTAGACTTTTGGTAGAATGGGTTTAACAAAAATTAGGGTTAAATGGATACACAGTGGTGTACAGTTGAAGAACTTAATTTGTTATATAATTTACTTCATTTGCTTTAAATGAACATTGATAATGGTCGCGAAGGCAGCATGATTATAATGTGCCTGTTTATAGCTGGGGGCACACATGGCTTTGAAACACATGTGACCTTCTACCCACAATGAGGGTCAAAGGTCAATTAACCACCAACGTTGGCAAGGATGTCCACTTAGGTTGTAATTCTACCGACTTCAAAGAACAATTTTGTTACATAACTTCGGTGTCACCTAGACTGGGAGGAACATAATATTTGAATCCACGTTTTGTTGTACAAAGAGGCTGATTTTTCTGAATCCTTACAAGTGTTATAGTTCATACATGTTATACAATTGTAAAATTGTATAACTCCCAGTCTTGATAAAAGTTGAGGGCGCAGCCTCCAACACATCACTGCGTGTTCCTATTACATTTGATTACGCATGGGCTGAGCTAGTACAGTCAGAAGCCAAACGTGAAAATAGCGTCTTTTTCGCCCGGGCCCGCCTGTATACCGAGATTTCAATTAAATAAATAATAATCGGGTCATTTACAACTCGCGATTTGTGACGGATTGCCTGCATTTTGATCAACTTAGGCTAATTTTGAAGGGGAAGTCCTATTTATTCAGAATATTATTTCCACTTTAATATTTAAAAAAAGATTTATTCTACTAATTGAGAGTCGATAAAGATGCATTTTTCAATGCGATATTATCATGGTCTTTGATATCAAATTCTCCCAGGAAAAAATATCACATTCATTCGAATGCAAAATTGTGAGAGGTTATTAGGTTCCCGACATAAAATGTGAAACATCATGGACAAAATTCAGTAAGATACTCTGGAGGTAAACGATAACATCCATGGACGAAAACGCGCGGAGTAAAAAATATACATCATTTTCCAACACACAGACACTAAATCACTTGTTAACAAAAGGTATTCAGCAGGCCTAGAACCGTGGCGGGGTTAATTCAATAGATATCTAGTCCATAGTCTTAACCGCTGGGCCATGCCTACTCATTGAAGCGTCTATCGTGCTCTCTAAATAATGAACTAGTGGTGAAATATTGAGTTATTCGACAATTTTGTAGCCAAATCGAACCCAGTTTCTAAATGGTATTTTAAATGTGAAATCGGCGTCGTATCAGGTCAAATTTGGTATTAATGTGAAGAGCAATACATTAATGGAAAAACGTCTTCTTCAGAAAACAGCATTTTCAAGCATAAACGTCCATGCAAACATGACTTTAGCATATACAAATAATTGATTAATATGTCATTGCTCCTCTTAGTGCAAATCCCCCTAGTACATGGCGCTGAACCTCATGTTAATGCCTTATTGTTGGCATTGTATAAGGCTGACATTTTGGCATGTTGAATTGCACGAGATCGGCATCCACTTTCCGGGGAAAACGTTGTGGCCCTAGTTGTGGATAATTCCGCGATGGTATTCCCTTAGTCACTTTAACTCATGTTATCCTGAATGTAGACCTACGGTTTGCGCATTGCTCCCAGTTCCATTATAAAGGGGTCCTTGATACATCTATGATTGATTTTCTGTTCTTTTCTCATCATGCTCGGTTATCTTGTACTGTAGGGCCGTATTTCTAGAGTAACACTACGTCTACAGGCCCGTTCCTCTTTATGTGGATGGGTCCATGATGGGATTTGAGGCTCTGACATCATGTATCTTCTTTCAGTCACTTTAACACATGTTATCCTGGATTTATTTGTTTATTTATTTTATTTATTCATGGTATACAAATGCCAGCAAAACAGCACAGCTGATGACACTGGCTTACAAGTTACATATCATACATAGTAAAAATACAGAAATATATATATATAAAATATTATAAACAGCTAACATTGATTTAAAAGACGAATGACATATGGGATAGTTGAGTTGTAATATCTGCCAGTTCTTGTTTTTGGCTCCTGGTATTTTTTCTGATTCCTGAGGGCATACGTTATTGCGGGTTTTGCAGGGAGCAGATGTTGGTGGCGCTCCGAATTGAGGAGCTTCTGGCCGAATTTCAAAACCAGTTGTTCCCGGCGGTCGCTAAGTTTATCAATACCTAATTCGAGGAGGGCAGTGTCATAGTGTGCGTACCTACTGCCAAGCATGAGTCGACAAGATCTTTTTTGCAGCATCTCAATATGCTTACTTTGCTCACGGGTGATGGATGGATGCCACACCGGGCAGGCATACTCGAGGAGCGGTCTAACATAGGTTTGATACACGGCCAGAATGTCCTCAACTGGAGCACCAAGGAGTTTTAAATTGTCGACAGGGTTAAGTGTTTCACCAGACAACATGTATGATGGATAAACGGAAAGATTTTTTGAAAAAGAAACATTCATTATATGGCATTTGGATGGTTTGGGCAACATATCATTGCGATCGCACCAGGTACTTAATTCATCGAGATGATATTGGAGACGACCGTGCCTTTGTTGTTTAACATTGATTGTCTCACCCAGCGTGAGATCGTCCACAAATTTCCAACGCTTGTTACAAGTATCAGCAGCATCATTGACAACTATTGTGAATATGATTGGGCCACATTTGGTACCCTGTGGTAATCCACATGTTATGGTTGTGGGATCTGATATGTGACCGTTCAGCTTAACACACTGATTGCGGTTTGAAAGAAAGCTGCAGATAGTTGGTATTATGGACGGTCTAACGTTGGACTCAACAATCTTACGAATGGCAACGGTGTGATTTATGCGATCGAATGCTTTGGTAAAATCAATTGCGCACAACGTAGAATAATTTCCGGGAAGTTCGAGATCACTTAAGACATCATCAAGCATATCAACCAGATAGTGTGTGGTGGAAATATTTTTAACATTGCCATACTGCCGTGGATCATACTGTTTAAGCCTTGCTCACAATAAAGGCATTGTATATCCTGGCTGTATGATTGATTTTTTGTTTGTGCCTTGCTCCCACGGTATGCACTGCAGAGCAATGGACTGCCTGCGTTTAACCCGCCATGAACGCGTACACACTCTAAGGTCTGCGTCATTACGCGTGCGCCGAATCGCGTTTAACACGATCGCGCAGCAACACCACTGATAGGAACGGTTGGTATTGTACCGCCTGTTTCTTTATCGTATCAAACTCCACGGTCTGCCTATGAAACGAATGTGAAAATGTCACTTTAAGCTCTGTGTAAGCGTGTTTGTTGACGCTATGATTTATTTCGCCAACCGTGGCATGGAAAATCTTCGGCAAATGAAACCGGAATATTTCATTCTGCATCCTTAGCTAAGAATCACCGTGAGTTTTTTTCTCTTCGCGACATGAGTACAAAGAGTCATGCAGATGATGATGATGAAAGCCAGGGAGGTCGCTATGCACGCTGCCTTGTTGATACGCTTAAAAAGTACAAAAAAAAGCTTAACCCTGACTGTAAATGGATGTGGCAAAGGCCAAAAGAGAACGTGCGCGAAGACGACGAAGTGTGATTTGATAATGCTCCGTTAGGGAAGAATACACTCAGTGACATGACCAAGAAGATATCTGTTGACGCAAGCGGCTCAAAGTGTATACAAATCACTGCTTGCGAGCAACCAGTGTTACCCTGCTAGACAAAGCCGACTACGCTTCTCGCGACATCATGACCGTGTCAGGTCACAAATCTGAGACTTCCATTAAGCACTATGCGCATACATGTGAGGCCACAAAGCAGAAAATGTCAGACACCATATCATCTGTAGTGAATCAGCACTTGTCTGGTCAGGAGCCTGATTCTGCCTCTCTAGACTTAGGCATAGGCCTAGACCTAGGTGAAGCTTCTGACACTGTTGAGCCAATGAGTGACAGTCAGTGTGAACGCATCCTTGATGACATGGCACCTTCTTATATCAGCGATCTTCTCAATCCACATATTCCATCACGTCGCCTCAGATCTTCAGATAAAAAGTTTCTCTCAGTTCCTCGGACACATTCTTCATATGGCGACCGGGATTTCTATGATTGTGCACCTAAACTGTGGAACTCACTTCCTTCAGATCTTCGATTCTGTGATTCACTTGATGGTTTCAAAAAGACTTTAAAAACTCATCTGTTTAAGATTGCTTATGATTTGACTGATTGACTTCTATGTAACTGTTTTTATATTTTAACTGTTTGTTTTTATTTGTTTTGATGTTTGGGCCTCGGAATAGGTTGTCTAGATAGATGGCGCATTATAAATGCATTATTATTATTATTATTATTATCATTATGAAATAAGTGGAAATCCTGGAATTAGTCGTGATATATCTGTAGTATATTACATGTAGCGTCTTTAATATTACAAACGAGCAGTGTCCCTTTATCGATGTTTACCACATCCGGGTAATTGATTGATATATAAACAACACATGTTACCATAATGCTTTGTGTGTGTCAACGAACATGGCGGCCAGTGTACAACCTTGCCGGTCTATCTTTATTACTATATCTACCTCAGGATATTACAGTGGCGACGAGAATAGGATAATAAAGAACACCATGGCGTCTAAGGCTGGAGGTATGAACCCGTAATGGGGCCCTCACATGTATCCGTGTGAGCTGAGCGGGCCCTTACCGTGTGAAAAATGGGTGCGGACGGCGGCACACACGGTGGGCCGTTTCCCGTCCGTTGAACACGTTCAGGGGACTTTGCCGGCCACCGGAGTTTTGAACATGCTCAAAACTCCTGGCGGGTGAGTAAAAGCGGCGGCGAACGATGAGAGCCCGGTATGAAGACGGTATAAGGACGGCGCACCCGTTTCGCACCCGTTTCGCGCCCATTCGCAGGGCGGTGATGGACGGTGGTGGACGTCGACCATCTTAGCGACGGACTGCGAATGGCCGCATGCAGCCTGGTAACCGTTCGCGGAACGGACTCTCAGCAGGCATGTTGCAACTCTCTAAATGTAAAAGAGCTAAAACTCACTCTTTCGAGAGCTCTAGGAGGGACAGCTCTTTTTTTGGAGTAAAGTTCACTCTTAAAAGAGCGATTTTCACTCTTAAAAGAGTGACAAATCACTCTGAAAAGAGTGAACTCCACTTCTTAGAAGAGCCGTCCCTCCTAAAGCTCTCGAAAGAGTGAGGTTTAGCTCTTTTACATTTAGAGAGTATTATAGATGTTGGTCGTACGAATTCCGGAATGCAAATGAAGCGGCGAGCTTGAGCGCTCAGCATGAAAAGGGCGGTTTGATGATGTAATCAAGACGTTTCGGCCGGTACCCAGGCGTTCCGACCGGTTAGGAACCGGTATGGAGGTGGTATGCACACGGTGAGGACACGGTGAGAACGGTAAGCTAGAACTGTATGAGGCCGGTGATCCCGGGACAAGGCCGGTGAGAACCCGGGACAGACCCGGTGTAGAACGGTATGGACCGAGGACCCGGTGAGGAGGTGTTATGCACCCGGTGAGAACGGTAAGCTAGAAATGTATGAGGACGGTGAGCCCGGTACACGGCCGGTGAGGACCCGGTAAAGACCCTGTATATAACGTTATGGACCCGGTGGCTACAACAACAAATTAATGCGCCCGTTGACATTTTTTAGTGATTGTTTGGACTCTGTTGTTTTTCTATTAGACGGTAAGGTGACCGCCTACCATTACCGCCCTGCGAACGGGCGCGAAACGGGTGTGCCGTCTTTATACCGTCCTCAAACCGGGCTCTCACCGTTTGCCGCCGCTTTTGCTCACCCGGCAAGAGTTTTGAGCATGTTCAAAATTCCTGCCGGGTCCTGCCGGGCGCGGATGGCCGTCAATGTCCCCGGCAACGTGTTCAACGGACGGGAACCGGCCCACCGTGTGACATCACCGTGTGCCGCCGTCTGCACCAATTTGTCACACGGTAATGAGCCGGCCAGCCCACGGATACATGTGAGGGCAAATGTATTTTACAGAGATTCCCGGAATGTGAGAGAAGCGGCGAGCTTGAGCGCTCAGCTTATACAGGGCAGTTTGATGACGTTATCAAGGCGGTTCGGTCGGTACCCAAGCGTTTCGGCCGGTGAGGACCTGGTGAGGAGGTGGTATGAGCCCGGTTCCAGGCCGATAAGGACCCGGTATAGAACAGTATGAACCCGGTGACAAAACAAATAAAAATGCGGCCGTTGACATTTTTTGCTGATTGTTCACCGTGTTGGACTCTGTTGTTTTTCTATAAGACGGTAAGGGGCCGCCCAGCTCACACGGATACATGTGAGGGCCCCATAAGATCGCAAAGTCGAGCGTTTTGATGACTATATCGAGCGGCTCGATCATTACTTTTTGGCCAACGATATCAAAGAAAACAAGGCTTCGCATTTGATATCATGTCTTGACCCCACCACCTATCGGCTGTTAAAAGGGCAGATCGCGCCGGACAAAGTGTCCGATAAGATGTATGAGGATCTGTGTAAGGCCCTTACGGATCACTATTGCGAGAAACTAAATGTAATCGCCGAATGTAAGAAACTGTACAGGCGTGAGTAGCGTGAACGTGAAACTGTACCGAGTTCGCGGCGGAGCTGCGTCAGCTCAGCATTGATTGTGAATTCAAAAACGTCCAGTTGGATAAATCGCTCCGTGATGCATTTGTATTGGGCTATTCCATTTATTAATGGTACACCCCCTATAGAAGGCATGGGAATCCCAAAATATTTGACACTTTTTGAGTGTGGGAATTCCCAAAAAATAATTCCATATTCCTCTCGAAGGTATAGAAGGCATGGGAATTCCCAAAAAATCATCAAATTTTGGCCGTGGGAATTCCCAAAAAAAAATCCATATTCCTCTTGAGGGTATAGAAGGCATGGGAATTCCCAAAAAATCATCAAATTTTGGCAGTGGGAATTCCCAAAAAAAAAATCCATATTCTTCTTGAAGGTATAGAAGGCATGGGAATTCCCAAAAAATCATCAAATTTTGGCCGTGGGAATTCCCAAAAAAATAATCCATATTCCTCTTGAAGGTATAGAAGGCATGGGAATTCCCAACAAATCATCACATTTTGGCTGTGGGAATTCCCAAGAAAAAAGTCCATATATTCCTCTCGAAGGTATAGAAGGCATAGGCATGCGAATTCCCAAAAATAAAAAGAGTTTTGGACAAAAAGGCCATGTTCCTCGACCTCAGGAATGGTGTGTTGAAGGCATGGAAAATCAAAAAGAAAATTGTCACATTTTGATATTTATAGCGAATCTGGTCATAATTTATACATTTTTGGTTTTATATGGGCTTCTGAAATGTAGTCCTGTGCATATGCGCATGTAGCGTGCGAAATTCTGCCATCTTTATACTTATTTGGATTCGATTCCCCCAACTGACCCCCCCCTCCCCCCCCCCCCCCCACCCACCACCCCCCCCCCCCCCCCCCCCCCCCCCAATTGAAATTGGATATAAATTAAGCAAAACCCGTTCAACTGACCGGGAAGTTTTTTTGAAACCATTTTGAATTTTAAAAAAAAGGAAATTGTTTAAGCCCCGACCACCCCTAGAGGTCCGTTTGCCCATAATACAACAGGTTGGGTGTTTTGTTGTCGCCTTATACCCTGGTTCTCATAGATCATGCTCATAAAAATATTAGTAGGTTGATTTTTTTGTATCTCACAGTTCAAATTTTGTTCTTGATTGATCGATCCCTGGTGGGTTTTTTTTAAATTTTACTTTTGTATTCACTTCATGTAGGAGTACATGCCTATAAAGTGCACACAAAACATGACTTTATTGTTCCCCTATACAAAACAAAAAACCAAGCCCAGTGAACAATTATTAAATTATCAATCAGTCTCATATTGTCCATATATTTACAATTATATTTTTGCAGTAAGCTATTTTCGTGATTTGATTCATTTCTGTTTCCATGAAAGTAACAGACCTGTTACTTTCATGGTAATACTTAATACCTAATTGTTTGTTGAAGAGAAAGTATGTCAAACCTGATAATTAAATTGTCAATCAAGAAATACAAAGTGTAAATATAAATAAATGCACATGAACATTTGTGCTATTGAATAATATAAATACTATATAAATACTGGAATTGCGACTAGTGCATCTATAAGTCTATTATAAAACACACTTAATTTCACAGCAACTTAATTTTGCGAATTAGCATTTAGTCAACTATTTGCGGCAATTTAATTTCGCTAGTTTGTAACACCTTCCTATTATGATTATAACCATTATAAATAATATATTAAACAGGTAGCAATTTAATTTGGCTTTAATAGCGAAATTAAATTGCTAGCGAAATTAAGTTGTTTTACAGGTATGAGTATTAGCCATGCCACTGTGTGCAGGGCAGGCTACTATGTAGTCAGTCAGTGCATGCAGGGGTGTGTTGTAATGTTACACCAGTCTGTTATGTAATCAAGTAAACATGTTAATTATCTATGCACTATAATCACAGCGTGCAGTGTGTAACTGTATCGTCTACATGTCTATGGGTATACATATTAAAAGTTTTCTTTGCTGTGGCTGCATGTGTACATGTACACTGAGCAAAACCACTGGTTTTGAATATCTGTGAGTGCACAATCTGTTCCTAATGTAATAGAACTTTGATAGAGCTAGGCCTAGGCAAATTAAAAATAACAACATGTTGAGGGTCCTGACTTTTTCCAAAAAAGAGGCCCTTTTTTATTTTTCATTTTTTCCCACTTCAGGTGCAAAATTGCCCTAATTTATAGCGATACACTTTTGTGAACCTAAAAAAGGAGGAGGCCCTTTTTAAACTGTTTATGGTTCTGAGGGGTAATTGGTCACTACAAAACTTGTTTTGAATACATATTTAGGAAGATACCAACTTGTTATCCCGGGGGGGGGGGGGGGGGGGGGGGTTCTCACATTGATATTTGATATGGTATACGTATATGTGCCTGCCTTTTGGGGTGCTTTTGTGCCCAAATTGGTATAGCGATGAGGTGGTTTTCATCACAGACCAAAGCGCCCAATTGTCATAAATTGGGTGCATTTTGAGAATGAACGGTCCCTTAGGTGAACCGTAAAACGGGGTGGATAGGGATCGACAGTTTTAGCACTAGTCTCTATGTTGTAGTTTTTTATAATCATATCCACCCATATTTATGCCTTTGAACTGCCCCTATAAAAATTTGAAATAATGTGATGTGTGATGGGTATGGAATTTAAAGCTTAATTCGAAGAAATTCTATAGTATCAATTCAGTATCAAATTTTCATCTTTTCTATAAATATGGAGCCTGAGATTTTATATGTCATGCAATGTGAAAATTACTGTACTAAAAATAAACTTATTGACCCCAAATATTAGAAAATTTACGATAAAATGCAAAAAAGCTTGAAATGAAAACTGCTTTCAGAATTTCTTACCAATGTCAAAGAGTATGTATATCTTATAAAAGGACATCTTTATTTTTGATACCCTGGGCTCGGCTACATTTGGTTCATTCACATCCACTGAACCATTTTCTGAACACTATATATTGCTCTTTCCACATTTGGCTAAAGAAAATAGTACAATCAATACAAAAATTTGAGAATTCAAAAACTGTTCCCATTGTTGTCCCGTATTCACCCCCGTTTTACAGTATAGCCTTGTCAAAATGTCATTTGTCAAGAAATTAATTTCATAGACCTATTTCAGACTCATTGATGATCCATGCTTCACTTGACACAGAATATTGCCTTCTTCGCAAAGAAATCAATGTTTAAATATACGATCAATTTTTTAAATCCCACCCCACCCCAATTGTATGTAGCTGACTTGCGGTGCACGTGCACTGGCACACACATCAGTCATCCCTATTCAGACGGAGCTGGAGGGGAAATTAAACATTACTTTTAAAATAAACAAATTAAAACAAATAAACATGAGAAAACATTAATAAATAAAAATGATTAAATAAATAAATGAATAATTATGTAAATAAATAATAATATATAAAATAGTAAATAAATAAACAGGCCTATAGAAATATAGAAATGAATAAATTTTACATTCAATTTCGGTTTTAAATATGTCATATTTATTCAATTAATTTGATATCTTTCTTTACTGTTAACACTCATAAATAGACCCCTGGCTGTACACTCTCAGAAAAAAAAGGTTTTAAGTCTGTCCTCTATTTAGAACCCTCAATGGTTCTTGAATGGAACCAAAAATGGCTCTTCAGACACCTTGCAGAACCATTTTTAGTCGTTATAGAACCATAAAAGGTTCTCAAAAGGGTTTTTAATTTTGAAAGAAAGAACCTTTTTTGAAGGTTCTATGAGGAGCCTATCTCTTGAACCTTCGAAAAAGGTGCTTGACAATTTGAGAACCATTTGGAGAACCAATAAAGGTTCTAAAGAGACCAAAAATGGTTCTGTAAGGTGTCTGAAAACCCAATTTTGGTTCTACTCACTAGAACCATTTAGGGTTCTAAATAGAGGACAAAAAAGGGTTCTTTAATTTCTTAGAGTGTAGGAATTGATGCTACCAAGTGTGCTGCTTCTCAGTACTTTTAGATGTAAATAATACATCCACCTGACCACAACATAGACCCAGTGGCGTACCCAGCTTTTGGAATCAGGGGGGGCCGACCATAGTTGTACCGACGAAAGGCATGATTTACCGACAATTTTTTTTACAGACTCCCCCAAAAAAATCGTAAAACATGCCAAATTTTTTCTCCGTCAGCAACTAAAATCTTGATAAGATAAGTGGGGGGGGTCCTGAAAATCGGCAGAACAAAACTCATGGTCAAATTCAGAAATGTACCGACGGAGGCTCGTGTGTACCGCCGGGGTTATTTCAGGGGGGCCACCGAGCCCCCGACTCCCCCCCCCCCCCCCCCCCCCCCCCCCCCCCTGGGCACGCCACTAAGTTCTTGTGTGTCAGTTCTTCATTAAAACCTTTAATTTGTGTGTCAGACCCAAGATGAAATCCATGATAGATCAACATGGAATCTTTCACACTATGTTTCCTTAATATTATATATTGCATGAACTCTTGTTCAGGGATTGCACACACCCACAAATATACACACAAATCAAAGGTTTAAATGCATATTAACTGGCACACAAACAAACACCTCCATCTCGGCATCATCATTAGGGTTCTAAAAAGTAACTGGCATACTAAAATTATATGACGCTATTATACTTTTTATATATAACTTTTTCCAACAATATTTTATAATATCTCATTGGTACAGTAGATGAAGAATAATTTTAATTTGTGAGTTGCACCACGGCGTATCCCGGGACACATTTTTCGTGTTAACGATGTGTTCGAAAGATACCAAGGGTCAGAGGGTCTTGCAACTATGATTTTGCGCGGCCGCCACGCTATCGTCTGATCCCCCTCCCCCCGGCCGCGCCTAACGATTCCCGATCCGAACTAACCACTGATGATAAACATTTATTTTCTTTCGAATTTCTTTTCTCTTCCTTTCTCTTTTCTTCCTTCCCCTTTCTTTTCCTCTACCCTTCCCCTTTTCTTTTCTTCCTTCCCTTTTTCGCCATTCCCCTTCTTTTTTCCCCACCGAAATCATGCCCTTGAGTCCCTATTAAATGCTACGCCACTGGTCTCCACCACAGTCAGAGAATGATTTGACCACATAGCTATCATATTTTTAATGGAATCCAGAGCTTTTGTTTAATTTATATTCACCATCCTTAAGGTTTGCACTAAAGTTTCAGTTGTTTTGGTTCCATATGCATCAGGTATGTGTCTGCACGAACTAACCAGTTTCAAGCTTGATGCATGGGTTGATTTAGGTTAAGATTTGAATTATTTTGCTGCTATTAAATACACTAATATTACAGTAGCCATTTTATTTGCTATCTATAGATAACATTGCGATCATGTTATACTGAAGAAAGCATGTTATTCATTCAACTTGTTTGCTATCTACTGAAGATAGCAATATTATGTAACATATACCGTATAGCGAATGGTATCACTGGTATTCTATAATTACTGGAGATAGGAATCTTTGTTGATTTGGTATTTTGCTTGTTTGTTGGTTGTTTTATAAATAAATATGCCAAATATCATGTAGGCATTATTGGAGAACTATGAACAAGGTTGAATTGGTTTTCCCTTTATAAAACGCTCTTGAACGTAAAAAAACAAGGTTTTTAAATAATTTATTTTATGCCGAGGCTATTTGTAGCGATATTAGTCATTATTATTTTTATGGTTATGCCACATTACCTAGGCTCTGAAACTACATAAACCCCCTACACCCCCACACACCCCACACGCAAACCAAACCAGTTTGATTTATAATCATAACCCTCCAAAACCATTTACCGTGGCTACTTAATTAACCCCTACCTCTCAAACTGCATGAACCACATAAATCCCCTACACCCCACCCCCTCCCCCTCACACACACCAACCAGATTTATTTATTATCATAACCCTCCTAAACCATTTCCCGTGGCTTCTTCATTAACCCTCGGTCCCTTGGATTGTTTGGCACGCCAATTTAAAGTAAAAAAATCAGGTTGCTTTATTAACCCGCTACTTGTACCTCGTCACTATAACCATGATAACCCTATGCCTATTCTAAACCATTTTTACGTGGTTTTACCCCCACCCAACATGACACCATAACCCATAACCAACAGGTCTATAACTTTTCCCGTGTGGCTTATGCGCCATGTGTAGAAGTGCGTAATGCCGCGGCAGTGAGCCCTTCCGCAAACATGTACGAGACGCGTTACCACACGGTATGATTACGCAATAGTATGCGCAACGCACAATATCGTGCACTTCTAGTGGCATTTGTGAGCAAAATTGGAGAGGTTTTTGAAGTAATTCTGTTATACCCTTCACAGATGTATTCATAGTGCATACTTTTTAAGAACGACGCATACTACCGATGTTGGTATGTAGGGTATAACAGAATGATGCCAGGTTTTTTGCTGTTTTTTTGAGCCAATTGTTGACCATTTTCTATACTTAAAATCACACGTCCCGTTATTTCCTCTATCTTTCATGCAAATTAGGCGCCACTTTGATCAAAACTTATAGAGAAATAAGGATAACAAACGCACCCCTGCACACACTTACTGATTTGCACTATCCTCACCAAATTACACCGTGGTTTTGCCTTAAAGTTCCTCACCATGATTACCCCGAATCCTGTCCACACATCCTTGCCACTTCAATGTATAAGCCCCACCCTCTCAACTCTGCACTCTGATCCTGTGCCACCCCCCCCCCCCCCCCCCCCCCCCCCTCCACATCCCACCAACACCCAAAAAGTACCACACCCCTATAGAAGGCATGGGAATTCCCAATTTTTAAAACAAAAAGCAGCCTGGGAATTCCCAAAAAATAAATTGCATGCCTCACACCCCTATAGAAGGCATGGGAATTCCCAATTTTTAAATCAAAAAGCAGCCTGGGAATTCCCAAAAAATAAATTGCATGCCTCACACCCCTATAGAAGGCATGGGAATTCCCAATTTTTAAATCAAAAAGCAGCCTGGGAATTCCCAAAAAATAAATTGCATGCCTCACACCCCTATAGAAGGCATGGGAATTCCCAATTTTAAAAACAAAAAACAACCTGGGAATTCCCAATTTTTAAAGCAGTTTTGGTCACACCCCTATAGAAGGCAGCACAATTTTGCAGTGGGAATTCCCAAAAATTTCAGTAAAAAAATGCTTGCCTTCTATAGGGGGTGTACCATTAATAAATGGAATAGCCCATTCGGGATTAGAAAGGAATCTACGCAAAAGAAACTGTACCAGATCAAAGCACCGACGTTTAAATCAGTATTTAAAATGGCACAAGCGTGTGAAACTGCTGATAGAAACATGCGTCAAATAGGCATCCACTCTAATGCAGCTACTGCAGCTGAACACAAATTTACCTCAGGCTCAGGTCGCGGTCACAAGCGTTCTAATTATAGAGGCAGGGGTAAAGATAGTAAACCAAAAAGTAAGGGGTATTATAGATGTGGTGACAGTCATGATCCCGCACATTGTAAATACAAAGAGTACAAATGTCACAACTGTTCCAAAGTAGGTCACTTGTCTAAGGTATGTCCTTCAAAATCAAGTTCAGGAACCAAATTGATTAGTGAAAGCAGTAATTGGGAATGAAATTGCCATAATATTGAAGCATACCCAGAAATGATCTCAGTTCTTGCACTTTGCGTGGTGGTTCCGCTTCAATGATCCATTGTACTCTCTCTGGAGACGTTGAAATTATTCCGCGTTCGCTTATGACATGTCCTAAATACGCGACTTCCGTCTGCATGAATGCACATTTTGAGTGCTTCAGCGTCAATCCCTCTTGCTCCAATCGCGTTAACACAGCATCTAGGCGTTGCAAATGTTCATCCGTATCTCTCCCTAATATCAAGATGTCATCAAGGAAGATGATCACACCATCCAAACCCTGCAGGATTTGTTCCATTGACCTTTGGAAGATACTCGGGGCGCTTGCCACACCGAACGGCAGTCGCGTATACTGATACAAACCACGGTGTGTATTGATCGTGAGGTATTTACGCGATTCCAAATCAACCTCCATTTGTTGATATGCTTCTTTTAAGTCAAGTTTAGTGCAATATTTGCCACCAGCGAGTGTCGCGAACAGATCATGTGGGGTGGGTAGAGGGTATTTATCAACATCTAGTTGAGAGTTAATTGTCACTTTGTAGTCCCCACACAATCTGACAGTGCCATCCTTTTTGGGCACTATTACGCACGGCGCTGCCCACTCCGAGTGAGCCACTGGTATTAAAACTCCTTGCTCAACTAACTGATCAATTTGCGCATCAACTGACGCTTTCAACGCATAGGGGACAGGCCGAGCTTTAAAGAATTTTGGAGTTGCATTTTCACGCATCAGCACTTTTGCAGCATGATTTGTATCCGGCCCAATTCATGCGCACTGCACACATTTTGCACTCCATCAGGTAAATTACCTGCAACCCGAAATATGGAATTTCATTCCAGTCGTATCTCCTTTAACCAGTTACGGCCGAAAATGGGTGGTTGCCCAGCTACTTTTGCCACTAAAATTACCAAATCCCTCTGTTGATCACAGTAAGTCACTGTCACGGTTGCCTGGCCTAAAATTGCCAATTTATTGCCGTTATACACATGGAGGTTGTGATTGGAACGTTGAAGTGACACGTGAGCAAATGACTTCTTGTACACATCTTCAGAAAGACATTTTCGCTCCAGTGTCTACCTCCATGTCTACAGACTGACCAGCAATGTCGACAGATACGACAATGGCATCATCATCAAACTTACGATTTGATACTGAATACATGCCTATTTCATCATCAGAAGACTGACCTCCTGACATGTCCACGGTGCATCCGTTGAACGCTTTGCTGTGCAGTCACGGACTGATGAATGTAATACAGCGTTCAAGAACGCCAAAGCTGCGTTGTCAGCTGACACCTTCCTCGCGCACTACGACGTTAACCGTCCGCTATTGCTGGCATGCGATGCATCAAGTTACGGTATTGTTGCGGTGTTGTCGCATGTTATGGATGATGGTTCCGAGATACCCATAACCTTCGCGTCACGTACATTGACTAAAAGTGAACGCAATTACGCACAATTGCAAAAGGAGGCGCTTTCGCTGGTCTTTGGGGTGAAAAAGTGTCACCAATACTTGTACGCACGTCACTTCACGCTCATAAACTGACCATAAGCCTTTGCTTCGCCCTATCTTTGCAACGCATGGTTTACTTGAGTTTATTATGAGTGATAATGGTCCTGCTTTTGTGGCAGCAGTTTTTAAAGAGTTTTGTGCACAGAACGGTATTGCGCACAAGATATCTCCACCATATCACCCAGCGACTAATGGGGCAGCAGAGCGGTCGGTGCAAATTTTGAAACAAGCTCTAGCAACAAGTAAGGACTCTGGTTTCACCTTAGAGCATCGTATTTCAAATTTTCTATTGATGTATAGGACGACCACCCATGTCACTACAGGATGTACGCCAGCTGAACTCTTTCTTAAGTGTCAACCTAGAACCAGGTTATCACTTATGAAGCCTTCTCTTGCAAAGACCGTCGAAACGCAAACAGGATCAAATGAAAGCTCAACACGACGGAGTAAAGGCCCTTCGCGAGTTCATGCCAGGTGACAACGTCTCCGTGTTAAATTTTCGCGGGAGGAGAAGTGGTTAAACGGACAAGTACTGCAGCGACTGGGACCACTTACCTATGTAGTCAAATGTGGTGAGAACATTCGGTATAGTTGGGTATGTACAGGGGGGTTCCCGTGCACCCCCCCCCCCCCCCCCCCCAGTACTTAACCAAAATGGCTGCCAGAATGGATAAGTTGATGTTAAATGACCTTAAACAATTGTTTTGCTGTAAATGACCATACTATGCAATAGCAATACCCCAAATCTAATGGGACATCATTCACTATGTCTTTGATAAAGCCTAGGGGCTGTAGATCTAGTTTGAGTATTTTATAATATCCAAGATGGCTGTAAAAGGTTAGAATAACTGAAAAACAGTATTAGTTTATTGTTAGTGTTACTTTAGATATGACCGAATTGCTATATCTACAGTATTTAATCTATCCAGTAAACGTATTTGTATATATGTGACAAGGTATGATTCAAATGGTATAGACTCCATTTTGACAATGTGATATTATTAAGATGGGCATTTTAATGACCATTTCATTAAAATTACCCCCTAATGGTCAATAAAACTTCTTGAATATTTTAAAATACTCAAACTAGATTATACAGCCCCATGGCTTTATCATGGACATATATTGAATGATATGTTATTAGATTTGGGGGTATTGGTATTACATAGTATGGTCAATTGTTTTAGGTCATTTAACATCAACTTAACCACGTTGGAAGCCATTTTAGAAAGTGATACAGAATCGATATTGTCCCAGAGGTGGGCTTTATATCTAAAAGCAATAGCTTAGCAGTTTAGAACATACTGTTAAGTAAACTTGATGCAAGTATACACTCTTACAATATCTATTGTGGATTAGCATTCACCCATGTAGACTTTTTTTACATTTACAGCGGCCATTTTGGTGGCCATCCTGGATTTAAAGTATGTTATTACAATGTAAATATACTGGATATAAGTTGCTAGTGGTCTAATACATACATATTAAAACTATACTTTCATCATACATTTTGGTTGATATTATACCATTTTATGGAATTTCGATAATTTGTTCAGTCATTTTGGGACCCATTTTGGGGGCCATTTTGGATTTATAAGTATGTTAACAATGCAAAAATACTAGATATGAGTTACTAGGGGTCTAATACATGCATCCCATCATTAAAACTATATTTTCACCATACATTTAGGTTGATATTATCCCATTTTATGGAATTTGACAATTTTTGCGGCCATTTCGGGAACCATTTTGGCAGCCATTTTGGATTTTGAACTATGTTAACATAGCAAAAATACTGGATATGAGGTACTTGTGGTCTAACACATACATCCCATCGTTAAAATTATATTTTCATCATACAGTTCGGTTGATATTATGCTATTTTATGGAATTTTGACCACTTTTGACCTTTTATGGCTATCAATTTGGCGGCCATTTTGGTTTTACAGTATGTTAACAAAGCAAAAATACTAGATATGAGTTCCTAGTGGTCTAACACATACATCCCATTGTTAAAACTATACTCTGATCATACATGTTGGTTTATATATGCCAGTATATGGAATTTTACCATTTTTGGCGGCCATTTTGGCGGCCATCTTGGATTTAGGTATGTTAACAAAGCAAAAGTTCTGGATATGAGTGTCAAGGGGTATATTTCATACATCCCACTGTTAAAATTGTACTTTTACAATACAATTTGATTGCTATATGTCATTTTATGAGATTTGACCAGTTTCGGCGGCCATTTTGGACGCCATCTTGGATATCTGGAGAGCATCGGGGTTTTTTCACTGTTAACATCTAAAATGTGTTTAAGGACCCTAAAAGACATCAAAAAAAGTTGGTTTGGTTAAGTACTGGGGGGGGGGGGGGTGCACGGGAACCCCCTGTACATACCCAACTAGTATGTTCATGTAGATCACCTTTCGCAGGGCTGTATTAGGAGTCGCATTCCATAGACCCGGTAGCCTTGATCAGGCTTTCTAAAATTTATATCGGGTAGTAGTCCGGGCTATATACTGATAGTAATCAAAAATAAAAAAGTATAATAAGCTTATATATTTCGTGCGATTAAAAGCATCCAAAATGAAGTGAAAATTCATCAGCCGCCCCCTTCACCGACCCACTAATTACTCACTGAACACGCCGGGCGAAGCCCGGTGTAAACTGTATAGTGATCGCCATTAAAATACCATCGTGGGAGTGCGAAGCACGACTGAGGGCGCTTGCGCCCGAAAGCCTTGTGTATTCTGTTATGACTGGTGCAGTAATTTATGCTAATTTCATTAAAATATTTACGTACGATGTCACCGATTGGTTCATGTTTGTCGGTCACCCCGCCTCCACTAGTGTCGTAATAGCTCAATCTTCTGATTGGATGTTATACCTTATGAATAATACATATTCGCCATATTTGGGCATAGTTACAACCCACGAGAACCGTTGGATTGCGATCAGTTTTGTAAGGTAAAACATTAGATTAGCGATACAGAATGTGCAAGGCTTCGTGTTAGCGTAGCTCTCAGTTCGGAAATCCTATGTCACTTGTCTAAGCACGCTGTATTCAGCTTAATAGAGAAGAGTGGGATTTTTGGATGGGATTTCCGTGTTACAGTGTCAGCGCCAGATGGTTACGGACTGCGTCATTTTAAATAATTTTAGAAGCCTGGTCAAGGCTATAGACCCGGTGTCAATGCCTGCGCCATTGGATGTTTCGGACATAGACCCGGTGTCAATGCCTACTGAGGTTGAGCCTTTAATTCAACAAAATGTTGATAAACAAGTTCCCCAGAGTGGTGTGCCTATGCATGTACCGATTGTACCGCAAGCTCCGGTAGCACAGCCTAGTGGCAAACAAGCACCAGAGCCAGGAAATGAACCTATGAACACTAGGAGATATCCTAAGCGTCAGATCAAAAAGCCTGACAAACTGAACCTTTAAAAGATGATCTGAAACACTTGACTTGACTTGTCAGAAAGAAAACTGACAAAACTGTTACAATGTCCAATTGTGTCATTGTCATATATTGTGTTCATCATATATGATGGTCATGTAATCTTGTTTTGAAGTTTAGTATTTCAGTTCAGGTGCTAAATCAAGTTAAGAAACAAAACAAAACAAATCAACATTATGCCAAATTGTAAGAGCAGTGTTTAGTCACAAAATTGGGTTTAGTTTTGGTCTTTTCAAAAACATTGTTTTAGCATTTATTTTGGCAGAGATTTATCTTAAGGGGGAAGATTGTAGTATATTACATAACCACAATTTTTGTTCGAATACGGCATTGCACTATCTAATCAGCTCGTGTATTAGAGGCGCAATTACCACGCTATTTCTGTTGAAATGTAACACAAGTGTAACATTATTATCAGGCGAGGGACCGTAAACCAGTATATAGATATTTCTGGATGATTTGGTGTAAGTTACCGTTATATTAAATCAATAAATAACAGGTATTTTCTCGTGGTATTCTCTAATTGTTCCTCAACTCCCGTAGCTAATTCCTCGCGTGAAGTCAAGGCCGCAATATACATGGAATATTTCACCAACCTGTCGCAAATATTACATTGATTTCACATTTTTTTCAACTCTTCATGACCACTTTGTCAATTATATAAACATGTAGTTGGTA
Organism: Ophiura sarsii; assembly: GCA_035610835.1. Lineage (NCBI taxonomy): Eukaryota > Metazoa > Echinodermata > Ophiuroidea > Amphilepidida > Ophiuridae > Ophiura > Ophiura sarsii. The sequence goes on along the minus strand of CM069452.1, from coordinate 20,092,673 downwards.
CTTCCCCTTCTTTAACCAATAATGATATAAATACCTTTTTGGAACTTGCCAGTCAGTGTAGCTCACTGGTCTACCATCAGTCCAGCGATATTCACTGGTTGTACTTGATAGAGATAGACCTAATGTTTAAGTAAAATGCAATTGCTGCAGATTAAAGTCGTCCAATCATTTTAAGATCTACATATTTATTGTTCAATTTCGCCTGGATAAAAGTATTCACCTCACTGAAGGTGGGTTTCTTTTTTAAATTCTAAAAAATAACCAATGGCAAAAAAGCAGTTTCGCCGGATTAGGCAATGGATTTTCAGAATAGGAAATATAAGCCCGATTGCCAGATTTGGAAATTTGACTGAATTGATTACAGGTATACGAATACTGTAAGTCACGACTTGCGAATTCCCCTGGCTGGGAGATTCACCTAAATGGGGTCAAAGGTCACATAGGGGTCATTAGAGGTCAATCTGGGTACACCCCCATGAGTCATCTCAAATCCCTTACCCAAATATTATCGTCACCAAGTTTAGTTGAGATTGAATTGTGACTTTTCATAAGAGAGAGAGTGCCCTAAAGTTTTGACAAAATGGGTCGAAGATCATGTAAGGGTTATTGTAGGTCAATTTGGGTACACCCCATGTATCATCTCAAGTCCCCAAAGATTATTTTCATCAAGTTTGGTTGAGATTGAAGTTTGACTTTTGATATGAGAGCCCAAAAGAGTAATATTGTTCAGTTTAAGGTATTGGCACACATTGGGGTTAAAGGTCATTTAGGGGTCATTAGAAATGTCAATCAGTGTACACCCCCATGAACATCTCAAGTCCCCTTATCAAAAGATTTGTATCACCAAGTTTGGCAAAGACTGAAGTCTTACTTTACATGAGAGCCCTAAAAAGTAATAAGTGAAATTTAGAATGTTGATAACATTTGGGTCAAAGGTCGTGTAGGGTCATTAAAGGTCAATCTGTGTACACTTTTTGAGCACTTCAAGCCCCCTTACCCAAAAAATATTGTCCCCAAGTTTGGCCGAGATTGAAGTCTGAATTTACATGAGAGCCCTAGACAGCAGCAATAAGTGCAGTTTAAAGTGTTGGCAAAATAGGGTCAAAGGTCATGTAGGGGTCGTTAGAGGTCAACCTGTGTACACGCCATGAGCATCTCATGTCCCCTTACCCAAACATTATTTTTACCAAGTTTGGTTGAGATTGAAATCTGACTTTTCACATGAGACCACTGAACAGGTCTAACTTAACCAAAAAGGCTAACCAAAATGAAACACGCATAAACACACACCCCCACCCCCACATACATGATAACAATATCCCCTCCGGCTTTTCAAGCCAGGGGGTTAAAACAATATAATAATCAATTGCCTATTATTTAAAAAGAAAGGATTCTAGATATGCCAATTAAAGATAATACAAAAGCATTTTTCGTTTGTTCTGATCTTCAAAGTATGACATGACGGTTGGTACGGACAAATATGTCGAGACTTAATGATCTTAATGATAGACTTAATGATCTATATTTTTTTTAGAAATTAAAATTGAGTACACATATTTTTTATTTTGCCCTCTTTTTCTCGGCAACGCTTGTTGCATGGGCACCGTAATTCATTTCTGACAAAGATAAGGTATTCAGAAGATAAGAAAAGGACACACAAATAATTCCATCAGCATTTTAGAGGTATGGCGGACTCTGTTCACCCTACTGCTCATTATTTGTACAACCCGGGTTTTACCCAACCAAACTGCAGTACGCCCTCTCCTATTGAATATACCCAGTGCAAATACTGCTCACTATTTTGTCCACCATTCCTCGCAAAGGCTAATACACCTACCAATATAACATGTTGACGACCACATTGCTCTGTTATCGATGATCATTGAGTAGATGAATTGCATTTCGCTTTCATCGCGAATACTAACAAGATGGCCGCCATCATTTTTGCAGTTTTCTTCTGCCGTTGTCCATCGGATAGCTTGATCTTCTCTTGTAAACTTATAACAGCTTTCCCTCCAGGGCAACCAACCAAATGGACAATTGAGATCTGTACAGGATAAGGATAATAAAGTTACATAATAAGTTTGCATATTTACATCCTTTACATCATACAGGGAGTATCATAAAAAGTGTTCCATAAGAGGCATACCATATACATGCACACTACATGCCATTTGACTGCCTTATTCACGAGATATTCATTCCAAGTTTTTATACAATACAACAGTAGCCAAAGTTCACAGATCAGACACACATATAGAAATGTAAAAGTACGGTGACAATCGTTATTTTTCATCCAAGTCAACTTTTTAGGGGTAATCAAGAATTAGTCTTTCAAACAATGCGGTCACCTAAAGTAATTGGTAGTCATTCACTATTTATTTAACTTGTCATGTTCTTTACTAAATTGTGCAATCTTGCCGTGGCACTTCCACCATGGAACATACCTGAGTTGACATCTGTTGAGTTTGAGGTTCTGAGAACATGACTTTCATATTCGAATAAAAATCCCGATCCTGGGGTTTCTTGTCCCGATTGAAATCTGATAAACATCTCATTAAAGCTACTCGTCAACATCTCAGGAGGCAAAATGTTATTACTATATGATCCTAACAAATCATTTCTATCCGACAATACGTCATAAATATTGACAAACGTGGATTCAAAAATATCCCACGATGGTACATCGAAATCAAGGACTGAGAGGATTATGAAGGTGCCTGTTGGGGTGAAGATATTCCAAGCACATTGACTTCTGATAAAGTAGTTGTGAGGGTATCCAAAAGAAGCAATACGTGCAAATGGGGCTTCACATCGATGCACGTTGACGCAAGCAGAATGTCCTGTAGCACACTCAGGAATTTCTGGAACAAAAACAACGCCATCACACAGAGTAAGGTTTTATAAGAATTGATTCGGAATATGTGTCATTATTTACATGGAAATCCGAGTCAGTTTGATGGTTTGACACGGAATTCCTTCCTAAAGGACCGAGAAATATGTACCCGGAATGGTGCCCAGAATAAATGTGCGATTTGTTATGGCAATTCCCGTGCATATGTTGCCCTATTCTGTGAAAGCTATGTATATATCTTTAAGATGCAAATCTCTAGTTCTTACCATATGCACAACCGACAAGTTCTAACCGTAAGCATATTCCCCTATACCATGTTAGGGGATAAATCCTGATCCGAGACACTTGAATATTAGGGATCAGATCGTGCCTTACTAATCCGTTTCTATCGGCGTTTCCTCTAAATGTCTGTAATTTAAAATTGATAACATTTTAGTAGACATCAGTTCAGTTTTATTCACCACAAATGAGATACATACAATGAAAATACAATAGAAATACTATGATAGGTTGACTAAATCATCTATACACTAATTTTCGGAACATGGCTTTATTAGATAGTTCAATCGCGTCCCTCTTCAACTGAAAAAGCGTGGTAATTGCGCCTCTAATACACGAGCTAATTAGATAGTTCAATGCCCGTTTTTTCCCGTTTTCAGACATGCGCAGAAAGGATGACATGTGAAAATCCAAAATGTTGTATTTCTTTTACTCGGGTAGTTACTGTTCGGACACAAATTGTGGTTTTCGGAATGAGTGATGACATATGATCTTCACTCAAAATATTTTCTTCTGGGATATAGCTACATTTCTGTATATGCGGCTGTTTGTTATTCTTAAAGAACGCATAGTAACAAGCATTTATACGGGACTATACGTCCAACAAATTAAAATATTTTATGACATATGCCACTTTCACATTAATAACATAGATGAACGAGGAGTTTGCTGACGATAAAGAAACTGGCGGTACCATACCAACCGTAGTTGTTGCTGCGCGACCGCGTTTAACATGGCGCACGCGATTCGGCGCACACGTAATGACGCAGACAATGTGTGTACGCGTTTGTGGCGCAAACTGTACATTGTAAACGGGGCATGCAGTGAAAGCAGGCAGTCCGTACGGTTGCTCCGCGGTGCATACCGTACAGTACAATAAAATGTAACGAGAGCAAGACACAAACAAAACATTAATCATAAAGCCAAGACCTTTATTTTATAAGAAACTGGGAGCAAGGCGCAAACCGTATCCAGGATAACATATTTAAAGTGACTGAAATGGCTGAAGGAAAATACATTTGATGGAGTCACTCATGCAGTTGTAACCCCATGGCTGGTCATGAAGCTATGGGCTGGTGGATCATGGTCGACCAGGGGTTGGATATTTGAATAATCTATATTGACTTATTCAATCAAGAATCTCCATGTTGTCAGGGTAAAATCCCATCTGAATTGAGTCAAAGGTGTGTTTGACCTTGAAGTATTATTTTTAAGTAAGAATGAACTACATTAGCTTGACAAGTATAATTGATTTTATCTGTCGAAAATGTAGCGCCCTCTATTGGTTTTAGTTTACACACTATTCATCTTCCCATCGAGTAATCTAATATTTTAATTTTATATTAGTCGAGAATCGGCTAACATACTGTATTGCACCTGTTTCTTTGTTTCCTTCTTTATATTAGTCGAGAATCGGCTAACATACTGTATTGCACCTGTTTCTTTCTTTCCGTCTTCTAACTGGCAACAGAGCCATAGCGCCGTAACCCTTTAATCGGTATTGACCATATTCAGCCATAAGTACCCAATGGTGAACCACTACTCAGGCCAGAAAGCACAAGAGGTCAAAGGTCACACAGGATATGCTCCGTCAAGAAGTGGTCGCTAGGGGTCAAAACGTGATTTTTCACTTTAAACGCCATTGCTCCTTAGACAAATGTCTCAGGTTCCTTAGATTTAGAACCTTACGCATATATAGTATTTTTTAAATTATATTTGGGGTCACTAGGGGACAAAATGTAAATGTTCACTCCATTCACTCAAAATACTACTCCTCCGAGAGGAAATGATTGATGATTGTCAGAATAAGTCAAAAGATTCCTTTGATCTATATAACTATGTTCATATAGGGTCTTCAGCGATTACAAGTGACATGTCATATGGGGTAACTAGGGATCATTGAACTATACAGGTGTAACATTTAGGACATGCTCCGATTTTGACCAAACTTGTTTTATCTTATGCGCATTGACAAACAAAAAAAATCAATAATAACATTGAGGTCAAAGGTAAAGAAAAGGTCACTAGGGTCAAAATGTTAATGTTCAATCCTTTCACTCAAAATTCTACTCCTCCAAGAGGAAATGATTGATGATTGTCAGAATTGGTCAAAAGATTTCTTGGGTCCACCGTCCATGTACACATAGAGTCTTCAGCGATTTATGTCACTTTTAAAAAAGTGACATTTCAAATGGGGTCACTATGGGTCATTGAACTATACAGGTGTACAATTGTAGACATGCTCTGATTTTGCTCACATTTATTGCATATTGTGCGTATTGATAAGGCCAGAAGAAAAGTCAATAATAATATGTGGGTCAAAGGTCAAGAATGGGTCACTAGGGGTCAAAATGTTAAGTTGCTACTCCTCGAGAGAAAATGATTGATGATTGTCAGAATGGGTCAAACAAATCCTTGGATCCATGGTCATATACGATTTTCGGCGATTAAAAATGACATGTCATATGGTGTCACTAGGGGTCATTTAACTATTCAGGTGTAAAATTTAAGATAAGCTCCGAATTTGACCGGACTTGTTGCACCTTGTGCGTATTGATGAGACAAGAATACAAGTTAATCATGACCTTGAGGTCAAAGGTCAAGAAGGGTCACCTAAGGGTCAAAAAGTAATTTTTCCACTACTACAGGGTCGGAATTTAAGAAAATAACTTTATTTCTCCACTACTGCAGGGCCGGAATTTAAGATAATTACCTTTCCAATATAGTACAATTCAAATAGTATAGGTCGAAGGTCAACGCCCTCGACTAATATCCGTGATCTATGATCACAATTAGCTCTAGTTGAAACTGTTATCTTTTCACTTTGTGGGCATAATGTGCGTGTTTTTAATGTATTATATTTGATTAGATCACATTTGTGGAACTTTCGATGTAGAAATGGAATATATGATACGAAACAACCGAAATGATGAGAATTTGCAATGTTGACATTTATTTGGATTATTGGTGACGCCCATATAATCATTTTCCCCAAGTGATCATGATGATTGTCACCTTTAATTCTGTCCCTGATAAATACTCAAGCAGTTGTGTTGATTGCTGCGAATATGCCAAAGAGTAACTTGTGACCCAGAAATCCTCATTTCCACACCCCTGCGTTACCACGGCAATCACGGTGTGCAGGTAGTTCAGCGTAACTTCCAGCCATGATTTAGGTACAGAATCCGCTGGTATCCAACCTGTTGTACCCTGATGACGCAATAGTGATAATCGAGCTGTGTAGCGACTATTTAATGGGCTGTAATCACTTGATGTTCTGATTTGTTCATGGGAGATATCACCAGAAATCATACCGAAGGAGTAATCACAATCTGTCAAAACAAAAGATACCCGGTAAATTATCGTGACAATAAAGTAAAGACAACGAGAAATTCGGTACTGATGACATTGACGGAAGCAGCATCTCGGAGTAGTTGCGATATCAACGTCATTGCATAAGGGTATACGGTAATTATACATGGAGATTTAGTACAATAACTAAAGGACAAAAAAGCCTTAATTAATCTCGCTACAGGTAAATTTTACTGAATAACAAAAGTGATGTAGCAATAAATATGACAATGCCCCTGCATTTACTTACTAGCATAGTACATTTTTATCTCTAAGCTAATACTGTAACTTAGTATTAGAGTTTAGCTGCATTTCAATAAATTGTTATTATAATGACCAGGAGATTCTGCAGGTAACCGCAGCTTCTAACATTTCAGGGTTAAATGGAACTACTATAATTGTGATGACTCCTGACCATAATATAAAAGAGTTAAGGAAACAACCAGTTGATCCACATCTACCAGCGGCGGCGCCACAGACACCCCCCCCCCCCCCCCCCCCCCCCTAAAGAAAGATGGGGGGAAAGAAAGAAAGAAGGGAAGAAAAAAAAGGGGGACAAAAAGAAAAGGGAAAGAAAAGGGAAAGAAAAGAGGAAGGGAAAGGAAAAGAGAGGAGCCTACACTCTCAGAACGGGTATTAAAAAACCATGTATTAAAAGAATGTTGATTAAAAAGGATACTACATTAATTGGTTAAAAATTAAGCGTTGGTTAAAACATACTTTTAATACGGCGTTGGTTAAAGAGTAAAAATATAATTCATTTTTGGTTTATTCAACGTTGGTTAAAGTTCCAGGCATCTACTCATTCCATCTGCCAATCTGACACATTTTAGCAATAGAGGGCGCTGCAATACCTTTTCAAAAATATGGTTAAATGTATTTTCAAATATTGTTCGTATAAATCAGTTGATATAACAAAGATAAACGATAAGAAACGTAAAAAATTTAACACCATACATTCTGTATTTTGTAAATAATATGCCTATATTGGTGTTTACCATCTACACTTGAAATTGTGTTAATATATGATCTGGTTGATTCACTCTTACATCCCATGTTACATATCAAGCAGGATTAACCAACAAATTGTTAAGTTTAGCAGAATTAACCAACAAATGATTACAAGTTTTAACCAACCATATGTTAAAGTTTTGCAACAAACAAAAAAAGTTTAACCAACATTTGTTAACCAACCACTGTTGGTTAAAACATATTAACCAACAAATGATTAAAAATTGTAACCAACCACAGGTTAAAATTTAACCAACAGCTGTTGGTTACGGTTTTAAACAACCAATTATGTGGTTCACCTGGTAACCTCCAGTTGGTTAACATTTTAACCAACATGGTTAAAGATTTTAACCTTTGTTCTGAGAGTGTATAACATTTTAGCCTCCCCTCCCCTCCCCCCTCCCCCCCCCCCCCCAAAAAAAACCCCATCAGCAGAGGAGGACACGAAAAGCCGTACATGTTGAATCTCCGTTAAATAGATTTGGATGTTGGCACTAAATTATTGCATCCTAAAACCGTTGGATAACCAAATGGAGTTGAATAACCAACTTCAGTGTCAGTTTCATTTTTCGAATGATTTGTTTATAATTTATAATTGAATTTGTCGTTAACCGTTTGTTTGTCCCTTTCGCTTGATCACGTAACCTCGTAAATTCCCATGTCCATGTCCGGCATCGTCTGAAAACGGGCAGCATATCGCCCGCCCTCACTGTTGTTGCAAACTTTTGACCAATAGCATACCGTCCGTCCGTCCGGCGTCCGCGGGTATAATACAAATATAATTTTTCGCGAGCTACGCGCGCATTATGTCCATGAATATCACTAAATTTAAAAGTCGCATGTTTTACGAACAGATAATCGGGCAAATGCTGTGAAGTCAATCGGTAGATAAAAGGCCTAGTTGCACCCCCACTTGGGATATCAGTGTCGTGTCCAATGTAGGGTGTGGTGCTGGCTGGTATAATCCAAAAGCTTGGAGGGGGCACCCCTTAACCTATAGAGATTGATAGATAGACAGTACATGAGCAGTGGCTTGTCCAATCATTCGGGGAAATACACTCATTCGGGGGAATTAAAGGGTTTTATATACTTTATTCTATCCAATTTCAGGGCGTAGAGGGAATCGAAACCATGTATACAAATAGTATGAAAAAAGTATGAACATTTATTTTCACGCGCTATTCGCGCATAATATGTCCAGAAATATCATTCTAAAAGCCCATTTCAAACCAAAATATATATTAATTATAGCCAGAACTGAGTATATGAAGAGTTTGTTTCCAAAAGGCGCTAACTCACTAAAAGTGAAATAGGAGAAATGCAACGGGTTTTTTTAAAATGAGTATGTTGCACTTCTTCGATTATGCTAATTTTCTGTCAAATGAAAGATACCATACGTGGAAGCTTAAATATTGGTTTGATTTCATTTTTTTATTTTCACTGTATTTCCTATGTCTTTCTTTATTTTCGGAAATCAGTGAGTTAGCGCCTTTTGGAACAAAAATGTTTCGACCAATATTCAAAAACCACTTTACCAAGCAATCTTTATTTCCAAATAATGTACACCTGAAAGACAATATCAAATCACATTGAAAACAGAAAACCGCATTCAAATACCTTTTCAACTTTTTTAATAATGAATGTTTATATTTTGTGAGAAATCTGAAAATGTGGACAACCTGGCACAATTTTTTAATTAACAACAATTGTGTTCGTGTGCAATTTTCAAAACAATAATCCCATACATTTTACGTTTTCTCTATTGCATTTCATTAAGGACATTCCTATCACTATTTTACCATGATAAAAGAACCATATTTCCACCATTTTAGCTTAAAAAATATGAAATTATATTCAAATTACCGGGAATTTCCGGAAATTACCGAGGGCCATAACTTTGGACCCGAACATGCTACAGATGTAGAATATAGTTTCAAAGATGTATTTTGTAATTCTCTTTCATGTTCTGCACCTAACTCATTTTTTTTCAAAAAGTGAGTTAGCGCCTTTTGGAACTAAGCTCTTATAGAGAAAAAAGCCCGCAGAACAAAAGCGTAAAAATGCTGCATAAAATAGCTTCATTTTGCATGCTACGTGATAACAATTTATTCTAAAAAAGCTTCCATTCCCGTTACCCCGCGAAACAGTTTGTAACATAATATTAAATCACTTAATTCAACCCATGATCAACCATACCATACCATTATCATGACATCCAAACATTTCCAGTCGCATTCCGGTAACTTTCTGTGAGGATAGGGGATAAATTCTGACATGCTTGGCTTGAATGGCTAATGTTAGATGAATAACCTTAGGACAAACTGGATCAGTGTTCCCTGGCAGTATCTGAAGGTGAAAAATGAATACGAGTATATAGGTCATTTTGATATATAGTTGAGCAGCAAGATAAATATGCGCTGGCCTCCAGGGCAAAAGAAACTGTTTTCTAAAATAAATGTTTAAGAATTTTTTGAAAATAGTTTAAAATGTTTGTAATATTTTGAAAATTGCCTGAAAATTAACCAAACTGATTTTCACAGCGTACTATCGGTTATCGTTTTTGGCGCGCTTCGGTTTTAAGGACGCCATTTCAGCCCCCCCCCGCTTTCAAATGTGTCTGACTCGGCTGCACCTTTCCAGAAACGTTTGCCCGTAGAACAGGGTGTTTTTTGTCGCCTTACCTTACATCTTTACATTAACGCTACATTAAAGGGGCATGAAGAGATATGTTGGAGGATGCGCCCTCAATTAGGATAAAGACTGGGATTTGTATATTATTATAATTGTATTACATGTATGAACTTACTTACACCTATAAGGATTAAGAAAAATCAGCCCTCTTTGCGCAACAAAACGTCGATTCCAAAATGCTGATCGAGCCGCGATCAGCATTTTACCGTAGACAGTGTCCCCCTGCAGTTTGCGTGATAAATAACGCGAACCATATTTACATAGAGGGCGTTTTAAGAAAAGTTTCAATAAATAGCGATGGTATTGTTTTAATCAAGTTTTGCTCTGTTTTTGTGAGTAGAAACAACAATAATGGTAATTTTTAGTGTTCATCTTGAATTCTGAAGTAAATTTATTTTGCTTAAAAATATTCAACACTATTTCGTGTCCCTTCAATGTTGTGCATTACCCATCGCATAATTTATATAATCATTGAATACCCTTGCCAATGCAAAATATTACTCTGTTGTCATTGTTTAAGTCAGGAATTAAATTTACTTTTAACTCTATGTCCAGGGAATTGATTTACCAGCTCCGCCTAAAATAATTGTGATTGCCTAAGGTACCTTACTTAACTATATGGTACACAAGTAAAATCAATGATCTGAACATATTCATAACAAATAACAAAAACCAGTAAATACTAATGATTTACTAAACAGTATGAAATAGTATACCCAAACAGTTAGAACAATTATTGAGTGGACGTCTATTTATTACCTATTTTACAGGATCGGATTGAATACCCTTGCCAATGCAAAATATTACTCTGTTGTCATTGTTTAAGTCAGGAATTAAATTTACTTTAACTCTATGTCCAGGGAATTGATTTACCAGCTCCGCCTAAAATAATTGTGATTGCCTAAAGTACCTTACTTAACTATATGGTACACAAGTAAAATCAATGATCTGAACATATTCATAACAAATAACAAAAACCAGTAAATACTAATGATTTACTAAACAGTATGAAATAGTATACCCAAACAGTTAGAACAATTATTGAGTGGACGTCTATGTATTACCTATTTTACAGGATCGGTAATTTTCTTTGTACTAAACGGCAGATATTATGCGTGGTGTGACTTCATTTTCAGTGAAACACCAAAGTAAGCATGTGAAGTGCAAGCATTTGTGAAACAGAACATTTCTAACATTTTAGTGCAATATTGTACACATTGTTTCAATATAATTCGGGCGGGTTTTCTTTTGATTTCGTTATTTAGCCTAATTGGGTATTTTACAATATTTATTGGAACTGGGGTTACGTTAAACTTGTCCCGTTAAACATCGTCGGCTGAAACAACTTGGTAAAGAACTTCCGGAAAAGTGTACTTTAGGTCCAAGATTCTGTACTGTACTAGTATCGGGCGATACTGGAACAAAATTATGTACCAGTAAAAAATACTGGGATAAATTACACTGGTAGCATGTGTACCGGTATTGGCCGATACTGGAACAAAAAAACCGTTCCAGTATCGCTCGATACTGGCAACTGTTATGTTCCAGTATTGAACGGTAAACTTTTTTCCGAACTTACATCAGTGTTCTCAATCACGTTGTTGTGCGTGATCCAATCCTCCTCATTATCACTATGTGACACCGACAAATCATTAACCCAACCATCATCAGGTTCGCCAGTTCCTTGGACAGCCAGTACAGAAATCACCATTTGGCGGGTAAATGACACCTGAATCCAAGAAGTACTATCGTTTGCTTCCGGTGCCCAATAGGATTGATTTCTTAACCTTGCGAAATAAGGACGATGTTGGTCATTGAGATATGTAGAAGCTGTAATTTGGCTATCAGTTATAATTCCATTTTCAAGCCCGAGTGGATAATGACACTCCCCTGTGGTGTAGAAAAGATTTCGGTATAAACACACTCAGTCATTCGGTATACAAAATTGCGCAGTTTTTTTGTCTCAAGATAACTTGCCTGATGCCTTTTGTGCTCTTCCAACGTAGTTTAACTAACTACCTTGTAGCGAATTTTTGGTGAACATCATCGCGTACAAAAATTGTGTTATAGGTCCCAGCCATCTGACCATGCAGTATTAGAGCTTGCGGCATCTACTGATTTTATTTTTTAATTCTGACGAATTGTATTAGTAGAGGGCGCTTTTTTATCAAATGTTATTATTGCATATTAGTCGTAAGACTTTTGCTCAATAGGTAGCTTTTCTTCAAAATTGGCATAATGTATTAGCAAATATTTAAGTTTCTTTCATTTAATAAACCAAATAATAAATATTAAAATAATTTTATTATGACAGGGTAAAAAATTAGAAAAAGATACATAAGTAGTATAGGAGCCCCACCGTTAAGTTTCAGGAGCAGGAGCTAAGGAGCAGGTGTATATGATGTCATAGTAGAGGCTATTCTATTTATAATTTAGAACGATGACTCATTCTGGGATTTTCCGATATTGCGTAATAATTGATTGCACAATCAATGGAAAGAGTACTTGACAACTATGTATTTGTATTACCTTTACCGAAAACTTCATCATTTATAATAATATAGGGGTTTTTTCGTATTATTTCCCCATGTTTCTTGCATTTCTTTGTAAGTTGGGGTTAGATGTATTTATTATCATAGACTATGAAGATCTTTGAAACTTCACGTTTTAAAACAATGAAATAAGGGGGTTTTCTTTTCTTTCCATCTTTTTTTCTTCTTTCTTTTTCTGTTTTTCTTAGGTTTTTTCGTCTGTTTTTTTCTATCCCTTTTGTTCTTCTTCGTAGAGGGGGTGGTGCTTTTATTCTCTTCTTTTTTCACAAAGTGCATGTTAGAGTATGTATTCAGGTCGTATTGTCTCGTTATACATATGTTCTTTATTTTTTCTATCTTTTACTGTATTCGTCTTTAATTTTAAGTTTGAGGCAAATGTATAGAGTATGACGATCTTAAGCATTAACGCGTAAAACAATGATGACACCTGGGATTACATTTCATAATTCCTTATTATAAGAGGTATACATATGAATACAGAAACGTAAAATTGTAAAATAAAGGACAACAACACATTTGATTACTTTCGTGTAAATGTATTGATATGAGACAACATTATAACATATAAAGACAATAATTCAATTGGTCATTTGTAATAACTGAACAATTTCACCAGCAAGTTATTTTTAAAAGCCTGTATAATTTAGTTTTATGTATCGATGGGTACACGATTATACAAATATAACAGCGAATAATTCCATTGAGAAATTAATTGGAACAAGAGTGGCATTTAATTGTTAACATATTTTGGTTTTGTGCAACAAAACATTGAAATAATGTATAATATGGTAATAGAATACCCGATGACGCTACAGCAATATTTTCAATGATATTAAAGACCGTAATGATTCAATTGGTTCTTATCATAACATTTCTATAAAGCAACGACGTAATACAGTTTCCCTAAGTTTTTTAAAAAGCTTCAATCATGAGTTTATTTATCGTTTTAAAAAACTTTCAATGTCACGCCTTATCAAATTTGATGAAGCTCATATAAAATACAGTTCCAATCACATTCACTTAGTGAATTTAATATCCTTCAATTTGAGATCAATGTTGATTGCATCCAGCGTTACAATCTATTGCGCAATAACTAATACCCAACATGGACAAGTTAAACAAGTTTGATGACTCATAGGTTATCACCAAAGAGTTATCTGATACACATATTGTAGTCTTGTAGAAGTAACAGAGACCGCGAGATTTACTTTTAAGTGCCATTGTCCCTAAAAATCAAGTTTTTGTTGGCAGACATAAAAATATGAATTTCCATTATACTTTGGTCATTGATAGACCTTTGGTCAATAAACACTAAAATGGAACTTTTTTTTGGTTTTTTGCCTTCGTTGCCATGACAACGACACATATTAGAATTTTCATGGTTTTTAACAAAATTTAATTTTTCAGAAATTCAAAACTGCTAATTTACACATATCATTTTGAACAAACAATACAACCAGGATTTTATTTTCATTCAACAATATAACCATACATGTCTCAACTTTCATTCCGTCCAACAACAAAAATTGTGCAAATTGTATTGTGGGATATACCATTATTTGAAAAAGGGGTGTTTTTCATAATAAATCGTGTGAAAAAAATACACCTTCGTAAATTAATCACAACTAGCAAAGTGGTGTTTTTTTTGCATTCACCTTCTACAAATGAAAGCTTGAGGGATGTCTGAATAATAATATGTAAAAATATCCATGGGTAATTCATACCTGTTGAAACAGTGTTGACAGAAAGTGTTGACTTTTTCCAAAAAAAATCGGTATTACATGGTGTGAAAATACACGTTTAATTTCAGCAAACTATTTAATAAATCATCCTGTTATGTCTAAAATAGAGAACAACTATTTTTGGATCACGGATAATGTTGCTCATGTTTCAAAGTGCATATTCAAAAAAAAAGTGTTGCCAGGTAGGTTGAGTTTTAACTTTATTCATGGTAGAACAGACTCGTATTAAACAAACAGAATTCTTCTTAAATCTGCTTTTGACAGCTACATCCATTTACTGTATAGTTTATTTACATTCATGTGTGAATAACAAAAGGTCAAGACAGTGTTGCCATGTTAGTAGAACTTGTTAATAGCCCTTAGATGTGTCATAATAATGATGTGAACGCATATGATCATCAGCAATATAATAATAGAGGGTCATTTTTAGGTCATAGTTTCAGATCACGCTTGCTACATGATTTTTTGATGACTTTATGCCTACTGACAATATTTTCAACAAAACAATTGAAAGAAATGCAAAATCCAGGGTGCCCCGGCCAAAAAAACACAAAAAGTCGGCCATTTTGGAAACAACAGACTTTTGATCATAACTCAGTCATTTTTGGTCTAATTTATTTGATTTTGGTGGCAATACCCATGTTTAAAGGTACAAGATGTCATTCTACGCTGGTTTCGTCTCATGTAACAGTCAGCACGCAGGTATCGCTTTCAATTTGTGACCTTGCCGATTTCTAACCCACGCAAAGATCGATTTCAGGATGTCAACCTTGCGCTAAAACCTTACGAGAAGTTTGTTTTCCCTGAATTAATTGAGGTAGGGTTAGCTGGCAGCCATGATGGCGAAGTAGGGGGATTGTTCGTAATTTTCTCTATAATATGATGCCAAATCTGACATATTTGGTCCACAAACAGTGATTTTATCGCTAATTTTAGAATTTAACAACTTTCGTGACTTTGCTTCTTGTAACTGTTCACTTGACCGGACTAAAATTCGTACGATATTTTAAGAGCAATTTCCGTACTAACGGAATCTTAAGCTTTAATTTCATATCAAAAACATTGATGCCCGACTTATTTTTTGATAAGAAAAACCGAGTTTGATTTTCACCGATTTTCGGTCAGAAAACGAAACTTACGATCCCCCGTTAGTCCTCGCCAACTTGAGTTTTAGTTTCCCGTAACACGCCCGCGCTTCATTTTCATGCCCGCGTTTGAATTCATTATTGAAATTTTTGAAGAAAAAAACCCGTTTTTCCAATGAAAACGTCCGAATTCATGCATTTTGTGTGATGAAATTGTGAAATGTTTATTCATTTTGACCAGAATAGCCTTTCTGTAAAAAAAAAAATCATATGACATTGTGCAGAGCAGAAGGATCGATTTCGAACCCCGGACCTACCGCTCCCAAAGCGAACCCTTTACCATCTGAGCTATCAAGCGAATCTGAATATAAATGTGAGATTTAAACAGTTGATCAACAACCCATCCACGCTACGAAATGAATTTAGATCGAGCCAAGATTCGAGGAGCTATATTATAAGCATTCACTTGATCGGACTAAATAATTTTATAAAATTGTAAGCATGTTTCTAGTTACAAAAGACTATGAATATTATGATACGATGGATAAAATTGATGCCTGATTCTTCAGAAGTGACTTTTTTACCGTGGATTTGGCTTTAGTTTCGTCAAGTTTTTCTTGAATTCGGGTTTTTGTAATTGCAATAATTTGCACCGAAAATACAACATGTCATGAAGTTCACAGATAATATTAGATAATATTATTTGCATAATATGCCTTTTTATTATACAATTTCATGGCAAATGTGTTTGAAATGTGTGATTATAATCATGAAAAGAGCTCATTTACATCGTGCTATTACGAGGTCAACTATGACTGCAAAGCCGTATCGCTACGGGTGAGTACTTCCGGGTCGCTTTGCTGGGTTAGAAAAGGAACGACTTTTCGCGTGGTTGCATACTGACTGATGACCCCTTCGTTTTCTTGTAATAGCTGATTTCGGACAAATTTGGACTGTGAGGGCGCTTTGCAAAAAAGTAGCTATCACATTAATAAAAATGAATTTGAATAAATGAAATGTGTTAAGAGTGTGTCGAGAAACATTGTCTGAAGATGTGAGCATGTTACCTCTTTTCGTTTTACCGTGGAATCAAAAGAACGCGTTAAAAGCACTTCCATGGGATAGTACAGGGGTCAACGAACTTTCATTAGTGTGTGTTTCGAAGGAGACAATTTAAAGATGTTCAAAATGGTGTAGCTTCAAAACAACAATGGTATTTTACTCAGATTTTCAGGAAATGCCTAAAATGTAACTCCTATCATATTTCAACATTAGAATTTGAGATGCTACGATGCGAAAGGTATCTTTTTTAAACAGCGCCCTCACAGGGCTATTTTCACTAAAAATGCCATTTTCAGGAAAACAAAACATCGTCATGCGATAAAAGTTGTGTAAGATTATTCTATGTCCCAACAAACATGGGTATTGCCACCAAAATCAAATTGATTGGACCAACATGATTGATTTATGATCAAAATACTGTTTTTCCAAAATGGCCGACTTTTTGTGGTTTTTTGGCCGGAGCACCCTGGATATTGCAATTTTTTCAATTTTTTGTTGTTGAAAATGTTGTCAGTACGTATAAAGTCATCAAAAAATCATGTAGCAAGCATGATCTGAAACTATGACCCTCTATTAGCTAGATTAAGCATAATAAATATAACAAAACATCAAGAGATTGATTTAATTAAACATGGAATATACCATGTTTCAAAATAGGGGTGTTTAAGGGATATTTAATCAAACTGAGCCTTAAAAGGCTCTGTTTGTGGAGATATTATTTATTATTATTATTTAATCTTTCTTTATTGAGGGTAAACAGCTTCAGTGTCAAGCACTGCTTTCCAAGCAGGCCCTCATTTCACAGAGAAAAATACATAATTATTTACAATATATATACATGGAAAATAACAACTATATACATAAATATATACAGAACCATCAGATAAATTCAGCAAGGAAATGCAAAATTTAAATTCCATGGATCTTTGTTTTAAATTGTTGCACTGACATATTCTCAAGTTCGGTTCTGATTGTTGATGGCAAGTTGTTCCAGGCATATGCTGCCCTAACATGAAACGTTCGCATACCTGAGTTCGACTTAAATTTCGGTACAACCAAAGTATTACTTGTGTGATTTCTTGTTACATGACAATGGTTATTATGAACAAATTCAAACTGCATCGATAAGTATGATGGACTTATATTTCTTAAACATTTATACACAATTAGTAAAAGGTGATTATGCCATCTTTTATCAAGTTTAACCCATTGAAGTGCATCCATTAAATCATTTGTTGGTGTTCTTATATCAGCTGAAAGTATTATCCTGGCTAAATTATTATGAAGAACCTGTAATTTTCTATGACATTCGGCAGAAAAGTTTGACCAAACTGTGCTTCCATAATCAAAGTGAGGAATAACAAGAGCATTTGATAACATTACAATAGTTTGATTTGGAAGAAAATGTTTCATACGTTTGATAATACCTGTTCTTTTAGAGACATTCTTACACATATAATCAACATGAGCTGACCAAGACAAATTGCTATCTAATTTTACGCCCAAGTATTTAAATTCATCTACCTTTTCAATGATGTTATTATTGTAGGTTAATTGTACATCTTGAAACCTCTCACGCATCTTATTACTACCAAATATCATGAATTTAGTCTTATCAACATTCAGGGTAAGCTTGTTTGCTTTGAACCAATTAGCTACTGTGCTTAAACATGATTCTAATTGATTTTGGAGATCAACAATATTTTTAGCTTTACACATTAATGAAGTATCATCAGCATACATTACTGTATTACATTTATCTACAGCATTTGGTAAACAATTTACAAACATGATGAAAAGTAAAGGTCCTAATATAGAACCTTGAGGAATTCCTATGTTGATAGGTTGAAAATCAGACAAGGTTGAATTTACATTGACAGTCTGGAACCTGTTGCTTAGATATGACTTAAACCATAAAAGTTCGCTACTATCAATACCATAATTTTTAAGTTTCCTAAGAAGAATGTCATGATTTACAGTGTCAAAGGCTTTTTTTAAGTCAATAAATATAACACCAGTAACATACCCATTATCCATATTTTTTAAAATATAATCTTGAACATCAAGTTAAGTTGTTGAAGTGGAATGGTTGGGTCGAAAACCAGATTGAGCATTAGATAATAAGCCTGCGTTAGTTAAATAGACATATAGTTAGTTGATCATGAACAGCCCTTTCAATAATTTTAGAGATAATTGGCAACACTGAGATGGGTCTATAATTACCTACATCTGTTTTATCACCAGATTTAAATATTGGTGTTACCTTAGCTTTCTTCCATTCATCAGGGAAAGTAGATTCATTCAGGGACAGGTTGCAGATATGAGAAAGGCAATTTGAAATGATGGGTCCAGCCAATTTCAACAACCTGACTCTAAAGTTAGCAGCATGTAGACTTATATTTATAAACTGATATAAACTCAGAAGTTATCACACAAACGGTTTGCGCATATAATGTTAATACTATACTCAACATGGCATATGTTGCAATATTGCTAATTTGAGGTAAAAAAGAGAACTCTGGCAACTTTAACAAGTACATTTCATATTATTTTATTGCAAACATTCACAAACAAAGTAATATCTTCAATATATCTCCTTATCAACGCTTATATATATATGTAATTCACTGTTTAATTGTCCGTTTTTCGATAATAGGCATTTTAAGATTTTTCAAAAATACCTATCTTTCTGGAAACACTGCTGCCATGTTTAAAGATTACCCACACTTTTCTCATTGGAATTCAATTGAGCAACATTGTTACTCTCTACATGCAAAATATCTTTGAAAAAAAAGTGCCACTTTCAGGGTTAACGGTGATTAGATTTGGCTAATAATTGATAGTTTGTAAAAGGGACGAAACACCCCTATTTGGAAACATGGTATAGTCCAATTGCAAATTCCAAGATTTTTTTTTTAAATATGGATTAGTTTGACTGTGGACTGCCCTTTCATATATAAAAACAAGAATTTGTTAAACGTATTTTGTATGCTACAAATGTGAGATCCAAGTTGAGCTAAAATTAGCATATAAAACAGCAAAAATTGAGAAAAATCATCAAATTAATGGAATTGCCCGTTACCATGGTAACATACATGTGACACCAATTTTTTTCCCCATATTTGTTGACTTTGACCATAGGTCCATCCATCCATGCACAAGGTATGAAGAAAATTCATATTTTTCAGTCTGCCACATTTTTCAACATTTCCTTGATTCTTACTGAATATGGCTCTTAAAGTCTTTGATATTTAATCATTACTGTCTTCATCGGTTTCGATGTTTTCATCTGGTTCATTTTCCTGAAATAGCGCATCAAAATTGGTTCGATGTTTAATCACGACTCTTTCAACGGCGGTTGATATGTCTATTCCCATGTCTATCTTTTCCTCGATGTCAGCTAGTATCTCCTGGTGAGTATCATCGTCTTTCAACTCTATAATTATTTCGAATAAAAAACGTCCGGTAGCTATCGAAAAAGAAACGTTTAACGACCCATAGAGTTTTCATATTGGCCTTCCCTTCGCATCCTCTTCACTCATACCAACTAGGATATACTTTTCATATTTCTCAGTCCACACATCATTCGTGTCTTTTATGGCTTGCGCGTGCCATTTCCGATATGCGGCATTGTCACTAGACATTTCTTCATCATATTTTGAAAGCTCTCTTTCGCTTTCTTCATTCTTCTCTTGTTCCCAACAGACGAGTCTCTTTCGGTTTCAGAGTTACTGTAATTTCCGGATTCAGAAATATTCATTTCGGAATCTTCGTCGGTCATTTTGGATTCCCCTTTACGGGCCACGGGTGAATACGCTTTAAAGTTTCGTGTCAATATGACAACAAAACCCGGGTAAATCCAGTTTTATATCGAATAAGAATGCATCGTCAAATGCGTTGACGCACCCACCGACGCATTCTACGCAATCGACGCATTCCACGGCGCGTTTTACGCAATCGACGCAATATATACATTGCGTCGATTGCTTAGTTGAATGCTCTGTATTGATTATTGCGCAACAAATTGCAATGTGGGTGCAATCAATATTGATCTCGAATCGAAGGATAGGCCTAGATCTTTATATCAACTTTAATTTTTAAAAGTCGTGACTGTTTTCAAAAGATAAATAAAACTAAATTTATACAGGCTTTTAAAAATAACTTGCTGGTGAAACGGTTCAGTTATTGCAAATGACCAATTGAATTATTGTTTTTATATGTTATAATTTTGTCTCGTATCAATAAATTTACACACAAGTAATCAAATGTGTTGTTGTCATTTATTTTACTTTTCTGTATTCATATGTATACCTCTTATAATAAGAAATTCTGAAATGTAATCCCAGGTGTCATCATTGTTTTACGCGTTAATGCTTAAGATCGTCATACTCTATACGTTTGCCCACACTTTAAAATTAAAGACGAATACGGTAGAAAATAGAAAAAATAAAGGAAATATGTATATCGAGACAATACGACCTGAATACATACTCTAACATGTACTTTGTGAAAAAAAGAAGAAACTAAAAGCCCCCCCCCCCCCCCCCCCGAAGAAGAACAAAAGGAAGAGAAAAAACCAGACGAAAAATCCAACAGAAAAATAGAGAAAGGAAGAAAAAAGAAGAATGAAAGAAAAGAAAAAAACCTTATTTTATTGTTTTGAAACGTGAACTTTCAAAAATCTTCATAGTCTATGATAATAAAAACATCTAACCCCAACTTTCAACAAAATGCAAGAAACAGGCAGGGAGAAATAACACAAAAAACCCTATATTATTATGAAGAATAAAGTGTTCGGTAAAGGTAATACAATTACATAATTGTCAAGCACTATTCCCGTTGATTGTCCAATCAATTATAACGCAATATCGGAAAATCCCAGAAAGAGTCATCGTTCTATAAATAGAATAGCCTATACTATGACATCACTTACACCTGCTCCTTTACTCCTGCTCCTGAAACCTAACGGTGGGGTACCGCCTATACTACGAACATACATACCCACTGTATTGTATTCAATGTCCATCGATACACAATCTGTGAAAAGGACAAGTACTTTGTCATTGAAGAAATTAATACTCATATAAACATGTATGAATTTGCTAGTTTGTAAGACGACGATTATTATTTTGAATTTCATTTGATATAATATTACCATATTAAGTTAAATATCAGAACCAAACTAATTAGTTCACCACAGATGATCGCACTTGTTCACTTGATGACAGACATTACAGAATTAACCAGTCGTGGAGAAAATGTAACCTGTCAAATTCCCCAATAGAACAGGATATGCCTGGCAACTAAGGTTTAAAATATAAACCAATCGAAGTTTACTCTAATTATGAAACCAATTATAATAATAAGACATAACTAACAAGTTTTAGCGAGATGAAATGATGCTTATGAGTCGCGCAATTATGGTGCGGAGTGTAATATGAGCCACTTGTCACTGAGGGGTAAAATCCTTGTCAGGGGTACATTCTACTATGGACTCTACGCAATTTCCTGCTCTTCCGATGCGTCTAAAAACGTTGATACCATCACACACACACCTTCAACACAGTGCCCATCAATTGTACATAGTGTAGGGACGTGGGGACTCAGTCTTCGTACTGCATTCCTAATCATTATACACATCTGGATAATTTTTTTGATACCATGCCATCACACATGCATTTGGACAATCTTGTATCCGTTGAACATTAAAGGGCCGTATTCTCGTACAAGGGCCGTATTCTCGTACACGGTTTAAATCTAAATACGCGTTTAACTTCGACTTTAACCAATTCTCGAAAAAATGTGCTTACACAGGTGTCTAACTCGCTGGAAAATGTCTAACTTTAAATATGGGTATTAATTATAAATATAGAGGGACGAGGGAACCCAGTCTACTTACCACGTCCCTGTTTATTAGATGCATCCAGCCGGTTTGTAATGCCATCACACCCACCCATAATATCAACATAAAATGCATTTATTGTACATGGGGACCCAGTCTACTTACCGCATTCCTGTTCATCGGATCCATCTGGACAATCTCGGATACCATCACATACACCTTCAATGTCAACACAGTATCCATTTATTGTACATCTAAAACCATAATCAATACACACCAGACCTGCACCTGAAGAGAAATTTCGTGTGTTTGTTCATTTAAAACATTGCGTTAGTTCAATTCATTAAATATTAAGGGCCGTATTCTCGTACAAGGGCCGTATTCTCGTACACGGTTTAAATCTAAATACGGGTTTAACTCCGACTTTAACCACATCGTTTAACTAAACGCAATTCTCAAACATGTGCTTGAACAGGCGTCTAACTCGCAGAAAAATTGCTTACTTTGAATATGGGTATTATATGGGCGTAGTTTAATTCGCGTGAATAACTAACCATTTGCACTAAGTGCACGTCGATTTTATTTTGCGCAACACCATAGCGCGTATGTTGGGTGAATTTTGAATTGAACAATAGATACGAACATTTGATGCATTCCTTTAATACATGTATCTACGGTAACCCAATTGAATCGATGATTATTGAATAAATACCATTCCATACAATGGCACGATATTCGTTGGGTTTAAAACGTGTTTTGTTAAACGTCCTGTCTAAAGGATAAACTTGCTTATTACTTTAACATGGGTTTAGTTAGAGACGGTTTTTAAAACCGCGTTTAGTACGATAATACGGCCCCATATGGTGTTTGTTTTGTTTTGGAATCATTTTCTTTGATGTAATTTTTTAATAAATCGTGAGAAACGGTCACAAATGTAGTAACTAATGTGATAAAGGTTTATATAAGCTACTATGATGTTAAAAATAGGAAAACCCAAATAAAAGTGCTGCTTATCAAGACCGATCAAGACTTTAAAAAGCCCGCTGTGGCCAAATGAAGCCCGCTGTTGCAAAATGAAGCCCGCTGTGGCCAAATGGAGCCCGCTGTGGCAAGATGAAGCCCGCTGTGGTAAAATGTAGCCTGTTTTGGGAAACTGATGTCATTTGCAACATAGAATTCAATTTTAAGAGTCATAGAATGCCCAAAATTAAGGACAGGGCAACGTAACATTTGACTGACAAAATATATTTATTTCAAAACACACTTTCAATAATCAGTTGGAGAATCAGAGAAGAAGAAAATATACTCCCTTATATAACACAACTTTCATTAATCTCATACCTGATGAGTCGTCGAACGGTTGCAAATAATATACAAATCCCTTCTGAGTCAAAAGTTTGCTACTGATCATTTGTATCCATATATGATCACCCGGAGATAGAAGAACTCTAAGGCTTGTTGTTCCCGTACCAGTCCATAATATACCTTCATATGGGACATTTCCGCTACCTACGTGTGTTCCATCGTAACCTTGTTGAAATTGTAAATCCTTTATCTCTAATCTGACGTTATAAAAGGACGGAGCGGTTATAACCCACAGGTGTGTAATATAGTTTTGGTATACCGAAGGGTAGTCGGGAGATATTACGATGTGAGTCGTGCCAATGGAGAGGTTGAAGTATGTGAATGAATCGAAAGCGTTGATGGTAGGTGCTAATGCATACTCCTGAGTACCTGTAGACATGAAATATTGGCAAACCATAAAACAAAGGACATACATGTGATTTGAAACAAATATATATACTCATGAATAGTATTAACACTTTCCACGCGGCTATTGGTTTTACCATTATACAAAACAGATTTTTTTTTTTTAGAAACCTTTCCCAACTTTCAAGGTCTAACTCAAGGGTTACTGAACCAATACTATTCAGGTTTGTACTTATTTCAATAAGTACCGCGTAAAAAGTGTTAAAATATATGTTCATTACCAACTCAATTTCGCATAAAGGCGGAGCTGCGAAACCATTACGCTGGGTTCTATAGTACAATGTGCAATGAACAATAACTAGGCACGTCTAAGGTGGTGGCAATTTATTACTCATCGACCGAACAAATACCCATGGCATAAAAGTGGCCTAAAACCAATACATAATTATATTTTTATGGAGTCATTTGTAAACGATGGTAAAGTAAAATATTACTAAAATGTCATCGTATAAAGTCAAGAGCAAAAGTCACTTTCACGCTTAAGCCAGCAGTAATGATTTCTGATTTGGCTATTCCGCCTTAAAGATATACTCATCACATTACTTTAATAACATCGAAATATATAACTAATAATTAATAACGATTCCAGATTATAAATTGTTATTTAACCTATTTACCATTCAGAAAATCAATTATTTTGAAAATTATCACTTGATAGGATTTTATCGGTGGTAGGGTTGCCTGTTGCTCGCCCAGCCCTCCAGATTGGATTCTCGTATATTACAATTGGCTCATTTACAAATTGAATAACATTGATTCTGAAAGAAAGCATTTATCATTAAAGGTTATGACCATCTTAAAATATTGGAGCTCTTTATGAGCGTCTCTCTAAAGTTTAAGTTTTTAGGTGTAATTACTCGGACCTTCCAATTTTGACCGGATAACATTGTAGTCTTTACAGACAATTTACCTTGTCTCTCGTCTAGTAGGGCGACCAAATCTGAATATTTGAATATTAATGCCAGTTGTCAACCGTGATGTAAACACGGGGTGGGCAAATAATAGGAATTCTGGGCGATGCAGCAGAGCTACATACATCACTTCCTCTCGGTAGTGAACCAATCGCTTGTATTGGGAATTCTGGGTGATGCAGCAGAGCTACATACATCATTACCGATCTGTAACCTATTATTAACATGTTATTAAACTATATAATATATCTTACACCTCTTATCATTGGTGTTTTCAATGTGGTTGACCTGTAAAATCACTGCAGAGAGTATTATTATCCCGTTATTTTACAGTAAAATGTACAAAAACGCTTATGTATCGTATATTTATATACAAAATACCGTTAAAATAAGAAACCACGTTAGTAACCGTTACTTTGACGGTAAATTAAATTACGGTCAACTTAAAATCACAGCAATTCTTACAGTTCCAATGTTAAATAACAGATATTTATGTTGACCAGTAAAATCACTGCAGTGAGTATTATTATCCCGTTATTTTACAGTAAAATGTATAAAAACGCTTATCTATCGTATATTTATATTCAAAATACCGTTAAAATAAGAAACCACGGTAGTCACCGTTACTTTGACGGTAAATTAAATTACGGTCGACGTAAAATCACAGCAATTCTTACAGTTCCGATGTTAAATAACAGATATTTTTGTGCCCTGTAAAATCACTGCAGAGAGTAATATGATTCCGTTATTTTACAGTATAATGTATTAACCCTAACCCCCTGAGTGCTAAAAAATGCTAATCCAAAGTCCCTCTCCAAACGCATGCGCCGTCGGTTTTCGATGACGTAGTCAACCGAACCTATATAATGAGTGCAGTATACTGCACGAATGTGTAGCTGAGGGCCGTGGCTTAGTGGTTGGAAGGTCGGGCTAGATCTAGGTAAAGATCCCAACCGGGCCGAAGGCCCGCGCCCCGGCGCAGCCGGCCGGATCGAATCCCGGCAGGTTCCCGGAGATTTAGTTGGTGTTTTTTCCTCGAAAAATGTGATCCCGGTCAAAATTCCTAAACCGGGGTTAGGGTTAATACGCCAATAAATCGTATTTTTATATATGAAATACCCTTAAAATACGAAACCACGGTAGTTACCGTTACTTTGACGGTCAACGTAAATTTACAGACATTTCTTACAGTGTAGGTCACTGTCAGTTGAATTTTGGTGCTAACGGCGAAAATTAGGGGTGGGGTGGTTTTTGTTAGGATACTGTTTGGATTGTATGATTGCTTGATTTGTTTTCAATTTGATGAAATATTAATTGTTATGTGGTCGATTGGCTGCTGAATGAAGCGACTTTGCCTCCATTCTATGATTTGCACAGGCGTATAAGGAATTTATTTGAAGGTTTTTTCTTCTTATCTGAAACAAAGATACATACGAAAGTATAACGAATATGATGTTAATTACCATCTGAGAGTCGTTCCTACACGATGAGATTGACGTAAAATCAAAGTGTTGTAATGAATTAAAATGCGGGTTTCTTGGCCAGTGAATAGTGAGAAAATGTTCAAAGGTGCGGTTGTTTTGTTGTTGAAATGTTCGTATTTGAAAAAATGAAAGAGAAATAAAAGTGTTGGTAATGAATCAAAATGCGAGTTTGATAGAGGGTCTGGTTTTTTAAACTCCTGGGCAGTGAATAGTGCAAAAAATGGTCAAAAGTGTGGGGTTTTCAGATATGTTCGTTTTTGAAGAAATTAAATTAAAATATAAAATTCCTGTGATGAATTAAGATGCAGATACGATGAAAGGTCTGTTCCTTTTTTCTTGGCCAGTGAATAGTGCGGGAAATTGTCAAAAGTGCGGATTTTTCCTTCGTTTTGAAGAAATGAAAGTGAAATAAAAGTGTTTATAATTAACTAAAATGCTGGTTTGACAAAAGGTTTGTTGCTTTTTTGCTTGGGCAGTGAATAGTGCGAAAAATCGTAAAAATTGCGAGGTTTTTTTCAGATATGTTCGTTTTTGAAATAATGAAAGTAAAATAAAACTGTTGTAAGAATTAAAATGCGGGTTCGAAGGAAGTTATGCTTTTTCCCTTGGCCAGTGAATAGTGCGGAAAATGATGAAAAATGCAAGGCTGTGGTTCAGGAGATTTTTTCTTTTTTTTAAATAAAAGTTAAATGAAAGTTTTGGTAATTAATTAAATACGGGTTTGACAGACGGTCTGTTGCTTTTTCCTTGGGCAGAGAATCGTGCGGACAATGGTGAAAAGTGCGGGTGTTTTTTTTCTTCAGATATGTTCGTTTTTGCAGAAATTAAAGTTTAACATTTTTGTTGAAAATGGATTTGGTAGAAGTCTGTTTTAATCCTTGGGCAGTGAATTGTAATTAGGCAAGAAGGAATGATAGCAAAATGAAAGTTAACGGAAAGTGTTGGAGGGCTGGTATGTGTTTTTGGTAATCGTACCAAAAGAATATACTAATGCGGTAGATCGGAATGAGAAGCCGAAAACAGCCACTGAATGGCGGCCTAAATCTAGACAGCAGCATTGTTTAAGTGTTGGTGTGTAAACGCGCGCCTATGAAAAAATACGTGTCCTAAATCATGACATATATACGAGATATGTCAATTTACAATAAGTCATTCCAATTTGGTGTTTATATACTATTCTTAAACAGCTGAAGGTTCAAAAAATCCCCAGACAAATCGGCGACATTTATATGAGATAATATAAATCGGATAGACGAAGCTTAAATGTATTAGCGTGACCACCCTCGTGCAATGAATGGTAACTATATATGTGTTCTGCAACGCGCACTTCTGCAGTGCGTCTTATTTAGATTCTACTACGAGTTTATGCGACGCAATACGCCGACGCATGTCAATATCACCGCACTGGATTGGATGGAATGTTTGTGGGTTATTCGATACTAACATGGGTAAAAGTTGACAAATGGTAACTATAGTTGTGTTGTGTTCTGTAACGCGCACTTCTGCAGTGCGTCTTATTTAGATTCTACTACGAGTTTATGCGATGCAATACGCCGACGCATGTCAATATCACCGCACTGGATTGGATGAAATGTTTATCGATACTAACATGGGTAAAAGTTGACAAATGTGGGCAATTAAAGGTACAAATATCATTAGATAATTGTCTAAATTATGACTGTTTAAGAAGGTATTGTTTTAGACCGTACCCGTGGTATATTGTCTGACATAAATGCGACAGTATTTTTTTTGTTTGTTGCGTAGTACACCTCTGCTTGAGGCGTACCCGTATGTATGCCAAACAACATAACGTGAATACGGTCTAAAACAATAACTTTATTCTCTAATTCTTAAAACTTACTGCAAACAGTCTCATCTGAGTTATCGACGCAATCTTGTAGACCGTTACACAATGCTAGCAGTTCAACACATCCCCCATCATTGCATGCGTACGTGTTGTTCGGGCACGCCAAGTAATCTAAACATATATGCACAAAAAGTGTGTGATTACGCATTGAAAATGTGTGTGTAAAGGCTCACAGCTAAACAGCAAAAGACGTTTAATCTTCACAGCTAACACACCCTTTATACCGCAATCACTCCAGACCCATTCATCCAGATATCTAGGTGGCTGGTTCAGATAGCACACAGTTTTGACAGTAATCACACACAAATTAATGATATCCCATAGAAACCATTTCTAGTGCAACTTTGCTGTTGTTATGCGCGGTCATTGAAATCGCCGTAACTTTAAAAGTATCCATTCGATATTTTTGAATGAGGTATCGAACTGCGGAGAAGAAATGTTCTCATTTAATGTATATCTCAGATTTTTGGTACCGATTATCTATTTTGAATTAGCTAACATCCAAATCACCTGGTCAGGGACATTTTGTGCTAGGTGTACATCTTTACTGTGTGTCTATATCATATAGGGAATATACGAGGGTCATTCAATAAGTTCTACCTCATAACTTTGCTATTATACAAGACAGTCGCATGAAATATTCCACTTTGAAGCTTTGAATCTCAGCTACAAAATCATAGTAGATTGGTCTAAATACTGATTGTACTTTTCTGGATATGCAGTAAAAACTAAACTTCCATTTAGTGCGACGGAAACGGGTAAAAAACAGTCAAATGTCTCCAAAGTGCTATTCATTTGGCCGATTCTACGAGACAAACTGTACCTATCGGTCAATTACAATCGTTTTAAGTTAAAAATATCTCTTGAACAGACTTTAAACAATACAGGTGAATGATTTGCTTAGCGGAAAATGCCCTCCAATGAGCCAGAACCAGACAAGAACAGCCATCAATTTTAACCTTACCCTAGAGAACCGCTGCAAGAGTCATATTTGCTTTTCATAGGAACTAAGAGATCTTCATTATACAGGACTAAATGAATATATTTCAAGTCTCTCGAAGATATATATTTCTATCACTGACTACCTGATTAACTATTCTAAATGTTGCATATAAGGAAAACTGATAAGAGTTACTATATGTTTAGATTTAACATTCGCGGCATCACTGTGGCTTGACTTGTAACAACGAACATTTGACTAAAAATCAGTATTCCAGTATGCTAAAGGCGTGTCAATACATTCGAGTCGATATTATACGCAAGCTACAAAGGTTAACATTGCCTACAATCTTTATACATGATAGTATAGCAATATATTCAAAAATCATCCATTGTTTTCTATTTACAGTATTTAAATCGGGCGGTTATACCTTATCTTACAATACGGAGAGAAAACGAAAAAACATGTATTTATCTTTTGGGTAATCTACCGTGTCCGTTGTCCAAAATCTCTCTCTGGCTTTGATTGCATAATGACAAAAGTGAAATAGGTATCAATTAGCATTTACTATAAATGTGTAGCTATGATTCAGGGCTATAATCAGTACAAATGTCATGAGGCTAACATTCATATTAGCGATGTTATGAGTGAGGAGGTAGAACTTATTGAATGACCCTCGTATATACATGTGTATTATCGCCATACTTGAGATTCGCAACAGAATCTCAAGAGTAAGTCTCCAAATTATTGGTATAATATGCATCTACCATGATATTCCGGATTACGAGCCATACATCTACATTTTTAAAGTTTGTGACCCACTTAGATTTCCTGTCCTCAACGTAATCGGAATCTTTATAGCCAACGATAACCTTAGCCGTGGAGATGTAGATAATGGGCTTAAATCATGTCGTCATTCTGAATAATTCGTAAGAAATAGACCAATTGGGAATAACTTGCATATATATCTTATCTTAAGGATAAGACAAATTAGCCTCCTTTATAACAATGGGTCTCTTAATTTTGTTTGTTCAAGACGGAGCAATAATTTTAAATAACTCCGTGTTGGCTCAGCATATGAGACCCGTATTGATAGCGTTTTCCTATTTTAAAATATATCTAAATCATTATATTAACATATTCGTGTGTGGTCACGTCGTTTTGTTATCTTATTTATATGACGACTGTCATAATAACGCCATATCTTATGAAATAGGTATTTACCATTTTCTGGGAGAGACGATAGTTGTATGAAAAATCCATACTTTGTCCCTGTCGTATAAAATTCTGAACGATCCTGCTCCGAGGATGAATTTAGGATTGGAAACGGAAGATGGTAGTTTTCAGGAGAGAATGACGAAGAAGCATCTATGTAATACTTCTGCGCTTCGACGTAGTAAGGACATCTATAGGGTGCCCATTCAATCCACATCGTATTGTTTGTTGAGTACAGTATGCGTGTTCTTATAACATTCTTTCTTTTTAACAGTACGCTGCTAATATTGCCTGGGTCGTGTCCATTCCCGAACGCAATATAATCCGAATCACAGAGCAGAAATATATCCTGGATTTCAACACGTATGCGTGTGCTTGGATCAGACTTAAGCAACCAAATGCATGTAAGATTATCCGGATAATAGTAAGGATAATTTGGTGACCATATAGAATAGTCTCGTGCTGGACGTATCTCTAAAAATCTCTCGGGTATGCCGTAAAGACACATGGGTTGGCTGGTGTTTGGGGTGATTCCTAAGGGAAAATATCGTTTATAAAAATATTGTTAAATGATTAATATTTATCTATGATAATAATATCACTTGAATGGTGAGTCTAATATTTATAGGCCTATATAATTATGAAACTTGAAACTTTGTATGAAATGTTAGAATTATTGCTATTAATATCACCCATTTCTGAAATTATGAAGCTTACGATTGGTGTAAAACATTTGTATATAATCAACACGGACATATCATGGACTAATTTATACGTAACACATTTCAAGTAAACCGTAATCCTTACAACAATGAATGAGCAAATAAATAACAATCTTAAGAAATTTAACATTTTTCTAATCAATATCTCAACATCAATACTACGACATCCATCTAATTCCCATTCGTTCGGTCAGCTATAATCAATTTGAAGGCCAAGTGATCACGGGAATCCATCATATCTGAAATGGTGAACAAGGTTGTAGCTCAAACCAAAAACAAACAAAACATACATCAACTTTTAAACCAAAACACAATATTAAAGGAAAACAGTACTTTTCATGAAACTAAGCATTATATGGTACACAAATAATTATTTCATCTATATTGACCATTTGTATTGAACACAGAACTATAATATTCAATCAAACTAATTTAAGCTGCACATCCAGAACCTGCGATTATTTGACATTAGCGCTCGGTGGTTTGTGTCGAAAGTGCTAATGGGATAGCTATACCGGTATTGTGATGCCATCGTTACTAAAACCGACTCCGCAGCAGCCGGTCGGTGCACGTAATCACGCAGAAATTCAATGCATAAATCGAAAATATCAGTACATGAAACAGAGATGATGTGGAAATCTCGTAACTCTTTCGTCATAACTATGACCAATATGGCGACGTCCATTCGGGTGATTTTGTTTTCATTCTAAAGACGATTTTTGCTTAACGTGGCACTTTTAAAAACCGTACCCTACGGATGTGGTATGTGTTATAATAATGCTACATGCCTGAGCGCTACAGTTCCATGGCACGGATTTCCTTTAAAGTTTCCCATACCTCTCAATCTCTTACACAACCAGGATTGCTGGCGATTGCATGAATAATCATTCCATGCAGTGTCAGTGAGACGTGTGATTGAACAATCTTCTCCATAATAGGCTCTCATTTCGTTTCCTCTCCAATTGTTTGGTTCCGAGGTGGCCCAGTTAGTGTAATTCACAAGTGAACCGTCACTCCATTCAAACACTTGAAATAAGAACCGAAATACAGTATAGAGAGCATTGTCCTCAGAATGTTAAACTACATACTGTAGACAAAGAAGTACACACGCAGTCAATTTAAAATACAAAAGCCTATATCTTTAATGATATGTTGGATTTGCTGGAGTATTCAAAATATTCACCCAGTGATGCACACAAATGCACGATATATTTTTTCGAACGTCATTAACCTGTTTCTATCATGCCACGCCGTAAATTGAAAATCAAAAAGTGTTAGGAATATTATAATGCTCAACAATAATCATTCTGCCTTTTAAAAAGAAAATACCTCCTTCTGTTTTGATATCACTGAATCCAATCCAATATTGCACAATCCCTGCCCTGAAAGAAAGAAATGACGACGTAACAGGTGTTATTGCGATATTTATCTACGGAGCATGATTTGATGAGAACCGATCTGGGTTTTGCACACTGTCACTGATTTTATTGATCAACATAAATGTCATTAATCTATCGAGGGGGGTTTTATGGAGAAAAAAACCTCGTTGGAATACAATATAATGCTCTTTTAATAGGGAAAAGTTAAGTTCATAGACGAGCCTCATTTGTATATTTTAAACAACTCAGTCACAGAGAAAATCCAACTTATAACAATACCATGACCCTAAAACATGGATTTTGAACCGAACATCTAAATGCTATAACCTGTATCACTGTAGTGGGGTGAGGGTGGGGGCGGTTGGAGTTTGAGTGTGTGTTGGGGGGTGGTTATGTGGGGTTGTGGTTGATGGGGAGAGGAAGGGGGCTCTGCTGCGCTATTTTCAACCAATAGTTATCTACGATTACTCCAGTATTAACACATACGTACAATAGTAACTTACCCTCGGAGAAAGTTTTCAATGACATACTGCTCTTCTTCAAAAGTCTGAAAACTGATCAAATCAGCTCCCACCTCCTGGCACCTTACTCGTGATGCAGGCCATGTTATTAGCTCTCGAATATCACTTTTCTGTTCAAAATAATGTATATATTTGGAATTGAAAATTATATTTTTAGAATTATGTCTTTCAAGAATGAACAATGCACTTTTATGGATAGCGCTAAACACACGAATAACACGTGTATACGTGGATCATTCAATAAGTTCTACCTACTACCTTATATCTTTACAAATATGTTAGTCAGCTTTATGACATTCCCACACTTTTAGCTTAGATTCATATTAAACTTGTCTGAGTAATCGTTGTAATTTTCTGTAAATGCAGTGAAAACCGAATGCCTATTAGTGTCACGGAGACGGACGGAAAATAGCAAAATGTCTCGTAAATGATAATTATTTTTGGTCAATTCTTAGAGCCAAGACGTACCTATCGGTCAAATATAACCATTTAGAGCTTCAGATATATTTATACAGCCTATCAAAATAAAAGGAATTAATAATTTGTTGGACAAAAAGACCCTCTCTATAATAGGCAGGACCATACTAGGACAACCGTATTACGTTCAACGCTATCCTGGGGAACACTGCAAAACTTATATTTACTTTCATGAACAATGAGAGATCTTCAATATTATAAGACCAAATAGGGGGATATAAATAAAACTTAAAAAGCGACTGTATAAATACCAGTAAACAGGCGTGTCATCTGAACGAGGTCTGTTTCATAAAAAGTGTAAAGAAATGGGTACATCACTTTATTGACATTACCTTTCGAGCGATCCGGTCCAGATGAACCTACTGCATTGTGGGATATCCCCGGGGGAGGATATGATGATTGATGGGTGCTTTCTCGCGTCTACAAAACACATAGCATGGGCTTGCAATTTCATGTACGCGCGTAGGACACTGCCAAATCTCGAGGAAGATTGCTCTCCCGATATTTCAGTGACAAGTTTCGTTAAATTGTGAGAATTGTAAAAAAAAATATGGTATAAACATTTCGGGCCAGACGGGCAAAATGTGTTTTAAATAAGTAATATTCTCCATAGACCGCTGTGTAAATTTCCTTTAAAATAACATGTTAAAAAGTGCTTAAAAACAAATATGGTGATCACCATTTGTTATTATAGAAATTATTTGTACATCAATGGAACTTTATACTAAATTTGAGCAAAGAAACACCCTGCTAAATCTAAAGTGCTCCAAAACCTTAAAGGTCAACAAAAATGATGATTCATGTATGTTTTATTCAATAAGTATGTTTTGAAAAATAATATGCAAACAGAATTACTCTAATACTGTCCGTGGACAATTAAATATAAAACCATTCATATTTGCAAGTGTTTCTTTTTTAATGATGTATGAACAGTGTACGGATCATTTTACTACATGTACGTACGTCACAGATGAACTCCCAACTCGGTATCGTTTCGAGTCTCGTTCAATAGGTCTGAACAAACAAAAGTTATCAGTAGATTCTTATAGATGCTATCGACCTATTGATGTTCTGTGTGCGAGTCTTGGTTACACCTACAAGAACAGTTGAGGTGGCATTTTCCATTTATTCTCGCTTTACAAATTACAGTAGAATGGTTAATATAAACGTTGAAATTAAAGGCAGCTGTGGTCCATCATTGCTTGATGGGCGAAATTCAACTAGGCTATCACATGGTCATTAAATAAATCATAATTCATTATTACACCGTTTGTGTTATTAATTGATCACAGGGTGACTTCGAGAATCGTCTGAGTAATATTAAATGATCATTCGCAGTCATAAATGATTGTGTGGGGTCAATATTGTGTTCATTAAACGATCACATGGGGTTAATCAACATTTTTTAACAACCGAGGGAGTCTTTAAATGATTATGCTATAACTTGTGGTCATTGAATGGTCCCCCGTGGTCATTGAGTTCTCCCTTGTGGTCATTCAGTGATCTCTTCTGGTCATTCGACGATCGTTTGTGGTCCTTAATGACCCCTTAGGATCCTCAAATGACCCCATGTGGACCTTAATGATCCCTTGTGGTCCGTAAATGATCACCTGTGGTCCTTAAATGATCACTTGTGGTCCTTAAATGATCCCTTGTGGTCCTTAAATGATCCCATGTGGTCCTTAAATGATCCCGTGTGGTCCTTAAATGATCCCATGTGGTCCTTAAATGATCCCATGTGGTCCTTAAATGATCCCTTGTGTTCCTTAAATGATCCCTTGTGGTCCTTAAATGATCCCTTGTGGTCCTCAAATGATCCCATGGGGGCCTCAAATGATCACTTGTGGTCCTTAAATGATCCCATGTGGTCCTTAAATGATCCCATGTGGTCCTTAAATGATCCCCTGTGGTCCTTAAATGATCCCCTGTGGTCCTTAAATGATCACTTGTGGTCCTTAAATGATCCCTTATGGTCCTTAAATGATCCCCTGTGATCGTTAAATGATCCTCTATGATCAATAAATGATCCCATGTGGGCCTCAAATGATCCCATTTGGTCCTTAAATGATCCCCTGTGGTCCTTAAATGATCCCTTGTGGTCCTTAAATGATCCCTTGTGGTCCTCAAATGATCCCATGCGGGCCTCAAATGATCACTTGTGGTCCTTAAATGATCCCATGTGGTCCTTAAATGATCCCATGTGGTCCTTAAATGATCCCTTGTGGTCCTTAAATGATCCCTTGTGGTCCTCAAATGATCCCATGCGGGACTTCGAGAATCGTCTGAGTAATATTAAATGATCATTCGCAGTCATAAATGATTGTGTGGGGTCAATATTGTGTTCATTAAACGATCACATGGGGTTAATCAACATTTTTTAACAACCGAGGGAGTCTTTAAATGATTATGCTATAACTTGTGGTCATTGAATGGACCCCGTGGTCATTGAGTTCTCCCTTGTGGTCCGTAAATGATCACCTGTGGTCCTTAAATGATCACTTGTGGTCCTTAAATGATCCCTTGTGGTCCTTAAATGATCCCATGTGGTCCTTAAATGATCCCGTGTGGTCCTTAAATGATCCCATGTGGTCCTTAAATGATCCCATGTGGTCCTTAAATAATCCCTTGTGTTCCTTAAATGATCCCTTGTGGTCCTTAAATGATCCCTTGTGGTCCTCAAATGATCCCATGCGGGCCTTAAATGATCACTTGTGGTCCTTAAATGATCCCATGTGGTCCTTAAATGATCCCATGTGGTCCTTAAATGATCCCCTGTGGTCCTTAAATGATCCCCTGTGGTCCTTAAATGATCACTTGAGGTCCTTAAATAATCCCTTATGGTCCTTAAATGATCCCCTGTGATCGTTAAATGATCCTCTATGATCAATAAATGATCCCATGTGGGCCTCAAATGATCCCATTTGGTCCTTAAATGATCCCCTGTGGTCCTTAAATGATCCCTTGTGGTCCTTAAATGATCCCTTGTGGTCCTCAAATGATCCCATGCGGGCCTCAAATGATCACTTGTGGTCCTTAAATGATCCCATGTGGTCCTTAAATGATCCCATGTGGTCCTTAAATGATCCCCTGTGGTCCTTAAATGATCCCTTGTGGTCCTTAAATGATCCCTTGTGGTCCTCAAATGATCCCATGCGGGCCTCAAATGATCACTTGTGGTCCTTAAATGATCCCATGTGGTCCTTAAATGATCCCATGTGGTCATTGAATGATCCATTATAATGATCCATTATACTAATCCCTGTGGTCCTTAAATGATCCCATGTGGTCCTTAAATGATCCCATGTGGTCCTTAAATGATCCCTTGTGGTCCTTAAATGATCCCTTGTGGTCCTTAAATGATCCCTTGT
The DNA here is from genome assembly GCA_035610835.1 of Ophiura sarsii. NCBI lineage: Eukaryota > Metazoa > Echinodermata > Ophiuroidea > Amphilepidida > Ophiuridae > Ophiura > Ophiura sarsii. Next base: position 20,055,550 of record CM069452.1, on the reverse strand, counting down.
GGTCCTCAAATGATCCCATGCGGGCCTCAAATGATCACTTGTGGTCCTTAAATGATCCCATGTGGTCCTTAAATGATCCCATGTGGTCCTTAAATGATCCCCTGTGGTCCTTAAATGATCCCCTGTGGTCCTTAAATGATCCCTTGTGGTCCTTAAATGATCCCATGTGGTCCTTAAATGATCCCGTGTGATCCTTAAATGATCCCATGTGGTCCTTAAATGATCCCATGTGGTCCTTAAATGATCCCTGGGGATCCATAAATGACCCCTTGTGATCCTTAAATGATCACATGCGGGCCTCAAATGATCCCTTGTGGTCCTTAATGGATCCCCTGTGATCGTAAAATGATCCTTTGTGGTCAATAAATGATCCCATGTGGGCCTCAAATAACTCAATTTGGTCCTTAAATGATCCCTTGTGGTCCTTAAATGATCCCTGTGGTCATTGAATGATCCCCTGTGATCGTTATATGATCCCTTGTGGTCCTTAAATGATCACTGGGGATCCTTAAATGATCCCTGGGGATCCATAAATGATCCCTGGGGATCCATAAATGATCCCTTGTGATCCTTAAATGATCCCATGTGGGCCTCAATTGGGGATCCATAAATGATCCCTTGTGATCCTTAAATGATCCCATGTGGGCCTCAAATGATCCCTTGTGGTCCTTAAGGATCCCCTGTAATCGTTAAATGATCCTTTGTGGTCCCTAAATGATTCCATGTGGGCCTCAAATGATCCCATTTGGTCCTTAAATGATCCACTGTGATCGTTAATGATCCCTTGTAGTCCTCAAATGATCACTGGGGTCCTTAAATGATCCATGGGGTCCTTAAATGATCCCTTGTGGTCCTTAAATCCCTGGTGGTCCTTAATTGATCCTTTACGGTCCTTAAATCCCTGGTGGTCCTTAAATGTCCCATGTGGTCCTTTAATGATCCCCATGTGGTCCTTAAATGATCACTCTGTGGTCCTGGTGTAGTATATGAGGGGGGGTGCTGAGGGTCGGTTGTAGGGGGTTTATGTGGTTTCATAGGTACAGAGAGTTAATGATGCGGTTTGAGAGGTTAGGGTAAAGTAGCCACGGTAAATGATTTAGGAGGGATATGGTTACAAATCAACCTGGTTTGTGTGTGTAGAGCATTATATCCCCCGGTGTTTTCAGAGATAGGTAATGTGGCATAACCAGGGGGTGTAGGAGGTGGTTTTAAAGGTAGGTAATGTGGCATTACAAGGGGAGGGGGGTTGTAGAGGGTTTATGTGGTTTCAGAGGTAGGTAATGTGTCGTAACCATCTAGCGGGGACGCGAGCGTAGCGGGGACGCGAGCGTAGCGGGGACGCGAGCGTAGCGAGGGTACGCAGCTAGTAACTAATAACAGTTAAACATAGAAAGGATTAACATAGTTGACTAGATGAAAAGGCCTCCTTTGTTCAAACACGTTAAACACACAATTCTTTGCACTTTGTCTTTACACAATTGTATGTATGTATCTATATTTTCAGTCAGATAAATCCGATGTTCATATGATCTAAAATTCTAATGAAATGGTATAATGTAAAAGAATATGAAAACAACAATGAACCTAATCTCATTGGGTTTCATGATGAAAAACATTAATGAACTTGGGAAATTAAGGGTTTTTATCATTTTGGGACAGTCTGTATACCCGTTTCTGTACACACTTCTTATGGAACATGCCTCGTATAGAGGAGTCAGGAAAAAACCATGCGGGGGTGTATGTGTACTAGTATTTAAGGGGAAAGATGCATTGAGGATGTGTCTGAAAAATCAGAGCATTATATCCCCGGACACAGTTCCTATTGACATATCCCATTCCCAGATATGTGGTGGCAAGAAAATGTATACAAATCCATCAAAATAAATGACCAATTACCACTAAAACGTCAAAATTAACGCTTATTACGAAATGGGCCCAAAAAGCACCTAAAATCACCCAAAGTAGCCCAACAAGTCCCCCAAATGACTGCTATTTTTATCTTTAAAGATTTACTTATCGCATCCTAATTATACCGTAAGAGGTGGTTTGCAAATGATTTACATGCCAAGTACTCCCATTTTATCAATTTCCATACCATCAAAAAGTAAAAACAAGATGGCCGCCAAAAGTAGCCCAAAAAGCGCCCAAGACACCACTTAGAAAATTCCCACCCAGAATATATGGAATCTACACAAAATGTTGATCAAAATATGAAATTTGTGGAGATTGTTTATAAAATGCCCGAAGGGTCAAAAAATTGAACATAAGCTTATGTACTATATTGAGAAGCTTCTTTTAAAGATCAACACATCCAAAGCCATCTTAAAGATAGCCGCCCATGAAATAGCCCCTGTCCTCCAATTTATTTTTCAACAGTCTCTTAATACAGGACACCTCCCACTGGACTGGAGAAGAGCCAATATCACCCCTATATATCTACAAAAAGGGCAGCACTACAGACCCGGCAAACTACAGACCAGTATCCCTGACTAGCAACTGCTGCAAAATACTCGAGCACATTATCGACAGCCAGATCATGCGCCATTTCACTGAACATAACATCCTCGCCGAGAACCAACATGCATTCCGGAAAGCTAGATCATGCGAGACACAACTTATACTTATAGCTCACGACCTCACCAAAAACTTGGACGACAAACTAAACACAGATATGGCAGTACTTGACTTTTCAAAGGCATTTGATGTCATGCCTCACCACCGGCTTCTCATCAAGCTGGATCGCTACGGTGTCAGAAACAAAACCCAAAACTGGATCCGTTCATTCCTGACGAAACGTCATCAGAGAGTAGTGGTAAACGGTAAGACATCGAACTGGCAACCTGTACTCAGTGGCAACCTGTACTCAGTGGTGCCCCGCAGGGCACAGTATTGGCCCCCACCTGTTCCTTGTACTGATAAATGATATCCACCAAAATGTCAAGAGCTGCACAAGACTATTCGCAGATGACTGCCTGCTTTACAACACTGTCAAATCACCTATGATGAAACTGTGCTCCAAAAAGACCTCGACCAGATGGTTAGCTGGGCCCAAAAGTGGGGCATGAGATTTAATCCACTGCCAAATGTAGCACGCTGCGTCTAACTAGAGACAGACATCCAGGACAAACAAACTACGTGATGTTGGGCACAGTCCTTGAAGAAACAGTCGAGACAAAATATCGTAGGATCTTAATTCAGAAAGACCTGCGGTGGAACAGACAAACAGAGTTCGCAACGGGTAAAGCAACTAGAATACTAAACTGTGTGCGAAGGAACTTCTACCACGCTAATCCAAATGTGAAGGAGAAATTATATCAAACATCCCAGATAGCAAGACTACGTTGGGCCAACGTTGGCAATGGTCGGCAAAGTCGCGGTCGGAAAGCCAACGTCAGGCAAACGTCGAGTTTTGACATGATTTTATGTCGGTAATTGGTTGGCAAATCAACGTCAAAATGACGTTGGCAATTGGTCGGTAGGCGACGGTCGGCAAGCCAGATGTAAGATTTATAATATAGTTAAATAACATGTTAATCGAAGTTACAGATCGGTAGTGATGTATGTAGCTCTGCTGCAACGCCGGGAACTCCCATTATTTGCCCACCCCGTGTTTTATATCTGGAATCGAAGTTCTAGAAACAAATATCTACCAACACTCTCTTTATGCAGTCACCCGATAGTCTATGCCGGTGTGTGTGGTGTGTAACGATTGGGCCAACGTTTTGCCAACGTTGTACTAACGTTGTGCCAACGTTATGCCAGCGTCAACCAACTGACGTTGTGCCAACGTTGGCTTGCCGGACAAAATTACGTTGGCCCAACGTCACTTGCTGACGTTGGACCGACGTAATTTTGTCCGGCAAGCCCACGTTGGCCCAACGTAGTCTTGCTATTTTGGAATGTTGGGCCAATGTTGGGCCAACGTTGGCTTGACGGACAAAATTACATTTGTCCAACGTCATTTTTGACGTTGGGCCAACGTAAGTGCTTTCGTTGGCCCAACGTAGTATTGCTATCTGGGATTAGCCAGACCACACCTAGACTATGCAACGGCGGCCTTGGATCCCCACACTAGTAAGAACATAAAATCGATTGAACGAGTTAAAAAAACGCGCTGCAAGGTTTGTGACACACACCTATGGTAAAGACACTAGCATCAGTAATATCCTCACCTCACTGGGCTGGCCATCATTGCAAGATAGGCGCAAACAACATCGTCTCACTTGTCTCCACAAGATGATAAACGGCCACCTGGACATAAATTACCAACACTGACAGCCAAAAAGGAGACCAAGTAACTCCTTAGTCGGAGTCAAAGTGACTCCATGACTCCATGTCAAAAACAACTCCACCTTTGGAGTCAAATGACTCCCTAAAGGAGTCAAGCAGCAGTGACTCCTTTAGGGAGTCACTGATTTATGACTCTATGTTAGGAGTCACACCTAGGCTGGACTCCCTTTCGAGGGTAATAATGACTCCAACTGGCTAAATATCTCACCATGACTCAAGGTAGGAATAAGACACTGAGAACTGGGGGAGGGGGCAGGCTTTAGGGTCATTGGCTCTTTGATTTTTATGGTCTTGCTCAATGTATTTGCATTTACTTTGCGAGCAATCAATTCCCTTTTCCTGCATTATGTTCCCATCTCTTAACACTTTTGGACAGGTGATTTTGACATTTCGCCGGTAATAAATCATCTAAGATGTTATCAATCGCTGACTATGTGGTCCATTTTCAGGGTTATGAAGGTTAGTTTATACCCTTGAGGCATAATGATGTCCGTTGCAGTCTTTTAATTGGACCACATATTGGGAAATAGCCACATCCTTAGAAGATTTATTACCGTCGAAATGTTAAATCACCGGTCCAAAAGTGTTAAGGAAGTGAGAACATAATGTGAATACCAGTGAAAACTATGCATATATATCAATATACATTCAACGGTGTTAAATGGTGTTAAATTAATGCATCGACTTAATTCAAATAAATGAATAGGTTCAAATAAATAAAAGGTACAAATTAGTTCAATAGCGTAATTGAAATGGTACACACGAGCACCGGTGCTAATTTTTGTACCATTGCAATTATGCTAATGAGCGATTTGCGCATTTTACTCGGCTAATATAAGACCCCGTAAAATATGCAAATTAGCTCCAGAGAGTCAGGATGACTCCTTTGGAGGGTCAATGCATGTTTAAAGTGACTCCTAAGGTAGAGTAAAGGGGCCTTTACTCTACTTAAGGAGACCGAAGGGGTCAGAGTGACTCTTTAGGGGAGTCAATGCATGTTTTAGGTGACTCCTAAGGTAGAGTCAATGGGTCTTTACTCTACTTAAGGAGTTAGATGACTCCTTTTTGGCTGTCAGTGAACACTACACCCAACCTAAGCCAACCAGAGCTAGAAAAGGACATAACAACCAATTCCAACAAACCCACTCAACAACAGACACATTCGCAACCTACTACTTCATGAGAACAGTACGTGACTGGAACCACCTTCAACCAGATACTGTCATCCACCCTGCCCAATTTAAAACTGCCCGGACATCCCCCCATCTACAAATAAGTCCACCCTATCCGCACCTCCAGTTAAAACTCAGACGAGTGTTTTGGAGGACCATTAACCTACCAAGTACCAAAAGGGATTTTTTTTCCCGAGCAAAGGTGTTGAGAGCATTGACTTTGAACTAAAGCACGTTGATGAAGGTTTCATCTATGATGAATTATCCAAATTAAACATACATAAAGCTGTCGGCTTGAATGATATTGCTCCTCGGCTTTTTTTTAAGAGATGGCGCTACACAACTCTCTCCCATAATTGCTCATATAGTAAACCTCTCGATTGGATCCAGCACATATATTATTTCATCATTCTTTATTCAATCATTAAAAATACAGTAAAATTGATAAAAAGAACGTACATAAAACCCAGGACACGATGTTGGCCCGTCAATGACCAGCACTGACCGACCAACATACAGGCAGGGAAAGACAGGACAGGACAAGACAATACAACATTACCATTATAAATAATTTAAGATTTGAATCAGGTATATGGCGGAGACCCAAAGCCATTGCGCACTGCGTGAAGGTTCTTGGGTCATACTTTTAGACATGGGGCTGTGTCCCATTGGGGCTCGTTTCTGCACAGCAATGAGATTTTACTAATCTCTTTAATGACAGGATTGGAAAGTTTTGACCCGACAAACCTAAACGCAGTACGCAGATCTAAAACTTCCCCATGATCCCCATGATCTAAAACTTGCCAAAGTTATTTCTCTCTTTAAAAAGAATAGCCGGTTGGAAGTGGGTAACTACAGGCCTGTCAGTTTGTTGAGACGATATCCAAAATACTTGAGAAATCAATATATGTTCAGCTTGATCATTACCTCAGTACTAACAATCTACTTTATGAATTCAAATCTGGCTCCCGCCCAGGGTTTTCAAATGAAACTTGTTTGACTTTTTTAACTGACTATATAAGGTCTCAACTTGATGAAGGTAAATATATTGGTATGCTTCTCTTAGACGTCCAAAAGGCTTTTGACAGTGTCAATCATGAAATTCTATGTCACAAGCTTGAGGCCATGGGCATCAAATCTGCATGGTTTAAATCTTATCTATCCAACAGGCGGCAACTTGTCCAAGTAGATGGTATTCAATCTGATCTTATGCAGCTTTCCTGCGGAGTTCCGCAAGGAAGCCTGCTGGGTCCCCTTCTGTATCTTATTTATAGCAATGACATGGTTACATCTGTGAAAAGTAGACTGTTCCTGTATGCTGATGATAGCGTGATCATTTCAGCTCACAAAAACCCGGATGTGGTTGTCCGTGACTTAGGCTTGGACTTGGAATCTTGTAGTACCTGGCTTATCAAAAACAAGTTATCTTTACATGTTGGTAAAACAGAGCTTATTTTATTTGGCTTACGCAGACAACTTAAAAATGCTTCAAAGGTTCATGTGTCATACAATGGTCAAATCATTGAACCAATTAATTCCATTAAATACATTGGGGTGTCACTTGATCAACATCTATCTGGAGAAGTTATGGTTGATTCTCTTATCAGGAAAGCCACTGGCAGACTAAAGTTTTTGTATAGACATTCTCAATTCTTTAACCAAAAACTTCGCAAAAATCATTGTTCTGCCCTATTGCAATGCCATTTAGATTACTGTTGCACCTCATGGTTTACCGGCTTATCAAAATTCTATCAGCACAAATTGAAAAAAAAATTCAAAACAAAATGGTGAGATACATGTACATCCTTGATTTATCTCCCAGAAGTCATGTTGACCAAATTCAATTTGATGCTGTAAAACTCCTGGATTCAAAAAACAGGGCCAGACAACTTAGACTCAACCACATGTTCAATATTTTTAACCAATTCTTTACCAAAGTGTCTGATACACACTCCTTTACCACCAGGTCTAGTTCAACCCTACGTTCAATCGCCTCCAAACGTGGACGTAGTTTAGAACTATCCGACCGAGGACGGTGTGTATCACATTTTAATCGACATAACGAGGACGTTTTTGTGCGAAAACAAGTTTTACATTTTGTTTACAAAATTGTATCTACCAATCGCGGACGGTATTGGTACCTGTGACTGAGGACCTTATTTAAACGTGCTTTTAAATGCATTTTTGTGTTAATTGCAGTCTCATGCACCTAGTTTGGAACTGTGGACGGGTCCACGGTTGGCTGGTTAGAATCTGTTGTGTGTCCACATTTGCTGGTGAAAGTACACGCATTCAATGTTCACATACCAAGGATTGGTTCATACACCAAACACTCTCTTTATTACCAAGCCACCCTGGATTGGAATAATTTACCATCTTATATTAAATCTGGGATAAATAAATGTACTTTTAAGACTTCAATGAAAAAACACCTAGCAAGAAGTGCCAGGATGGCCCAAGAGTCTGCTGATACTGTTTAACTTTATTTTTATTTTTATCCCTTTCTTGTCTCATGCTCCTCGTTCCAGGCGCCTTTTTGTTCTTTTTGTGGGACCCCATTGGAAATAAGTTTGCATTTTTAGCAGACTTTATGGGTTATCCTGGCATCTCGGCATTTTGGTGTCTGTGTTCATGATTATATGTATATCTTTTGTGTCATGCATTTTTGTTATGTTGTATTTTGTATATTGTCGTTTTGTCGTTTTGCCTAATAAATAACAAACAAACAAACAAGTACCAAGTACCCGATACCCAAATTATAGATTTGGTATCTATCGAAACTAGAGCTTACATACTTCTACTTCTACTTCTATTCGTATACTGGCTGGACTCTGTGAGAGTATGACGCCAGGCTTGTGCGGGGGTGTGGTGGGGATTATTGTCCAATTTGTTGCTTGAATGATTCCAGTGTGATGGTGCCTGGACTATTGTGTCATCTAAGGCATTCCACTCAGGAATAGTTCTTGGAAAGTAAGAGCATTTGATACGTTACGAAAATAAAAATACGCGGCGAAGAATCACATTTTAGCGAGCATATTAAAGAGTACAAATAATGAACAGATTAAATACAAAATAAATCCATTTCAAATGAATCTCTTCATTAAATGTGCATTAAATAATCGTGATTTAGCCGACAATTTTTTTATTTTTTTAATTGAGCTTATTATTATTTGTTATTATTTTTATTTTGATGAATGAAATGATGGATAATTTCAGAATCAAATGTTTAGAGACATTTCGGGAATCCCGGGTCCCTCCCAAAAAACAAATTAGCCTAAAAAATAATGGATACCATCAAATGTGTCCCGATTTGAGTTTTTGGATGATTTCACATTTTGAGCTACTTATTAAGTCTGTGTAGCTAACGGGTCAAACTGCAACACATTTGACGCAGAAAAAGATTTCCAGCAATTTAGCCTAAAAAATGAACGGACACCATAAAATGTGTCCCGATTTGGTTTTTGGATATGATTTCACATTTTGAGCTACGTATAAAGTCTGTGTAGCTAACGGGTCAAACCGCAACACATTTGACGCAGAAAAAACATGCCTGGCAATTTAGACTAAAAAATGACGGACACCATGAAATGTGTCCCGATTTCATTTTTTGGATATGATTTCACATTTTGAGCTTCGTATAAAGTCTGTGTAGCTAACGGGTCAAACCGCAACACATTTGACGCAGAAAAAAGAATTCCGGAAATTTAGCTTAAAAAATTACGGACACCATAAAATGTGTCCCGATTCGATTTTGTGTATATGATTTCACATCTTGAGCTACGTATAAAGTCTGTGTAGCTAACCGGTCAAACCGCAACCCCTTTGTCGCAGAAAAAACATGCCTGGCAATTTAGCCTAAAAAATGACGGACACCATCAAATGTGTCCCGATTTGATTTTTTGGATATGATTTCACATTTTGAGCTACGTATAAAGTCTGTGTAGCTAGCCGGTCATACTGCAACACATTTGACGGAGGAAAACAAATTCCGGCAATTTAGCCTAACAAATGACGGACACCATAAAATATGTGCCGATTTGATTTTTTTAATACGATTTCACATTTTGAGCTACGTATAAAGTAAGTGTAGCTAGCCGTTCCATACTGCAACACATTTGACGGAGAAGAAAAAAATGCCCATTAATTTAGCCTTAAAAAATGACGGACACCATAAAATGTGTGCCGATTTGATTTTTTGGATATGATTTCAAAAATTGAAATTCTGTCGTTCATGAGTTGGCGGATCTCTGGTGGATCTAAACCCAGATCGTTCTTGACGGTATCAGGATACTGAAGGGGTCTTCAGCCTCTGTTAGCTTTCCCAACAGGAAGAGTCTAGAAAATTCGACGGGAGATAGGCTGGTTGGTTTTTCGCATGTAGTGGCCCCGGGGCAGTGGCCAGCGAAACATAAACGGCGCTGCCTGATAATTGATTTTATAGGGGGATATCGCCATATACCACACTGTTTGCTAACTGATGCTAAATAGTCTACGTAACAGTTGAGTATAGCATCCGTTGATTTGGTCTTCAATTTTCCTGCTGATGGTCCATGTTTCGGAGCCGTACAACAAAATGCTTTCTACGCAGGCTTTGAAGAATCTGATTTTTGTTGTTCTTTCGAGATCAGACTTCCAGATCTTCTGCAGGCAACCCATGCTTGTGCTTTCCTGCATTTGAATTCCTGAGATGTGTCTAGATCATAGGCCCACAAGTATTTGACATTGGAGACGTTTTCCAGCTCTTTTGATGGTCTTTACACTGGCTGAGGTGGCAATATTAATAAGGAGGCTTTTTGTTTTTCCTTCATTCAAATGTAGGCCAACTGCATTTGATGCTGCCTCAACAACTTAAACTTAACCATGTTTTTAAGATTTTTCATGATTTGTTTCCTGATTATATGAAATTGTATTTTACTAGAGGGTCATCTTTGCATAAATATAGTACCAGGGGTAGCCCATTCAACTTTGTTGTTCCTTCTTCAAAGGGTTAAGCTAGATTTACTTTTTATAGTACTGCTATTCATCACTGGAACTCATTGCCGAGCGAGATCAAGAACACCAACAATTTTAGTTTATTCAAACAATTAGTTAAAAGACACTTGGCGAGTTATGATTCAATTGATTTTTGAGCTGGTCTCACTTTGTGCTCGTGCGCTGTTTTCACTTTGTGCTCGTGCGCTGTTTTTATTTGTTTTGTCCTTGTTTTTCGTTTGGCGTTTTGTGCTTCATTCATGCGTTTCATTTGTTTTCCTGTTTTTTTTCTGCCTTTCTATGCTTGTTAAGGACTCCAATGAAAATAAGCTTTGTGTTCAAAGCTTTTTGGGCTATCCTTGGTACTTTTGCTCATATTTTATTATGTCTATGGTCACGCGTTATGAACTCGCCTCTCAATAGGGTGGTGCTATTACATTTTTTAGCTTCATGCTGTCATTTTCCTCAAATATTTTTAAAACCACAAAAGCTATCTCAACAAATTTGGTATCATATTAAAGCCCTAATAACAAGCTATCTCCCTGTCAAATTGGGAGATACAGCTGTTTGATGTTTGGGGACAGGGGTGGTGCTGGAAGGGGTGCCGCCGGAAGGGTAGCCGCCTGTACAAACTCAATGGGGATAATCCCATGCTTTGTTCTTTTTACAATAACTAGTCATCCCCTAAGGTTACAAACACCATTTTGGTCCCATTTCAAAGTATATTTAGTAGTCTTTAAGTATGTGGTTCAACAAACTTGTCAAGTATTTGTAACAACTGATTAATTATGGATAAGACAACGATCATCAGCTTTCTTCCTATTCGCTACACAGTCAACATGAATAATCAGCTTCAATTTACCGGATTTATAAAAATGACTATAACAGAAAACGTTTTCAACCTATGATAGTAAAAGTATACATTTTTGGAAAGCTTGTAACTAGGGGAATTCAGAAATACAGTGTATATCAGGGAAGGGTTCATCCTTATACAAATATTTCTGAACATTCTAAAAATATATAAAATAAAAATTGGAGATATTCACTAGCCGGTACAATTACCATACCGACGTAGTAACTTTGACAATTATATATCATCTAATGGGTAATTTCATGAGGAATTCAAATATGTAAAAAAAATAATGATAGGGGTAGGTATAAAAATATATGGATCTCAAATTAAAAATGAAAAAACTCTGATATTTTTCCGAACATTTCCGATCATACCATTTTAGTTCTTGGCCGTACTATAATTTTAATGGCATATTTGGTTTCCACATGCAATTTCCCTTCAGAAAATGTATACTTTTACTACCTCAGGGGGTATACAAGCAAATATAAATGTGTAAAGTCAAAATCATGTCGCGAAAGCCAAAATCCGTGTGTAACGCGAAAGGAGGCGAGCTTAAAACACATGACCCTATTGGATGTAAACAACGGTCACCTCATCTATAATAGATGAGGTGACCGTTGTTTACATCCAATGTTTATCAACAAACGCAACGGTCGAAGGGACTGGACTGTCGATACACGCTTGAGGGAACAGCATATGACCACAACACTGTCCGCTATGCCGTATTGCCCTTTATAATGCTTTGGCGCGAGTTTTAAAAGCACGGGTCCTAAACAAAACAGAATGCGTGCGCAAACTGCCGGGCAAAGAACAATGGCAACTAGCCACGTTTTGCCCGGTGTGACGTCACCTGTCACCCCATCTATGTTTTTATAAATTGCTTGGTTCAATTTAACTATGTGCATGTATTACATGTTTGTATTTTAGATGTTTCTCTATATGATGTTTGAGTACCTAATAAAATCAAATCAAATCAAACAGTGATTCCGCTTTACTGATTGATGTTGCTAGGAGGGCTATGTCGTCTGCGAAATCGAGATTAAAAATGTGTCCCGATTTGATTTTTTGGATATGATTAAATGATAATTTATATAGTTTTGACCCCATATAATCAAGTCGAGGTGATATTAATGTATTATGCGGGTGTTGGCTCGAACATTGAAGTTGCGGCTCAATGGAATAATATAAATAAATGCTACCGTTGTTAATACTTTGTGATCGACTATTGTACAAAACCGATATTAAATGTAACGTGTTCGAGATTCCTTACCCAATAGCAATATTGTTGGTAGGCAAACCATCCCTCTTCGCATGGCACATCAAACTCAGTGGAAACCTGCGATATCTCAGTTGCGGTTTCTTTATACATCTCAGCTGTATCCGTGGTGAGGATTTCAGAGAAGGTTTCAGTAACACTTGTAGTATACTTCAATAAGTTGTCTTGACTGTAAGCTTGTGAAGAATTCCTCTGGTTGTCCTGGTTATCTGTTGGGGATGTTGTAGCCATCGTGGAACCAATTCTTGTAACATTGCTGTCAATCTCACTGGGTGTCTGCATTGAAGGAAAAGACACATTGCTAAAATGTTACCCAGTTCATGTAACAGTAACCAGTGTAAACTGATTATGATTGGTGCGTAGTAAATCAGTTAATACACGTTCACAAAAGTGATCAGAAATATAAGTTACTACTGCCTTTATTATTCCCTCTAATGGCGACATTTCACTCCAGAAAACCCGTCACCGTTTTCTCTTATTTACAGAATAAATTACTTATTATAAGAAATTGTTTTTCATATGACAAATCCAAGGTTAGATGAAGTATAATAATAAAACAAATTATTATACTCACTTGTGACAGTTTCATGCTACACTGAGCACTTCATCAGACTATTTGACGTCAGCTCTCATCACAGGCTTTTTATCCTGACGACCACCGGAAGTAGAGGCCACTCTCAACAAGGATGAGGGGGCTTATCAACTCAACAACATTTACGATCAGTTAATCTCATCAAGACCGCCCTCTACTTCCGGTGGTCGTCAGGATAAAAAGCCTGTGATGAGAGCTGACGTCAAATAGTCTGATGAAGTGCTCAGTGTAGCATGAAACTGTCACAAGTGAGTATAATAATTTGTTTTATTATTATACTTCATCTAACCTTGGATTTGTCGTATGAAAAACAATTTCTTATAATAATTTCTGAACAATCCTGATGAACTTACACCAAGATAGAATAAATTACTATTTTAGTATTTCATCCCATAGATATAGCCAACATTTTCTAGCTTTTCACCCCGTAATTTATTTCTTTACTTTGATTATTACTATTTTTAAAGAATGTCACGCTTTCTCTAAGCCCTTCCCTCCACACACACAAACAAAATCTTGATATGAAAAGAAAATAATAATACCTGATTGCAAATATAAATGTATTCAAATCAAACGAGTCGTTGTTAACCATGAACTTGTTACCCATAATAACCACTAAAACTGGTTGTCCTTATCAAATACCATTGTTGTGTGAATACACATGAATAGTTGTTAATGAATACACATTCATCGTTGTTAACCATGAACTTGTTACCCATAATAACCACTAAAACTGGTTGTCCTTATCAAATACCATTGTTGTGTGAATACACATGAATAGTATCTGCTGTTGATTAATAATTAGTATCTAATCGCAAATGTTCAAAATCATACTCATCAGGTCCTTCCAATTAGTTGATCTAATTAGAAAAAAATACAGAACTGGTTTTGGTTAGGTTTGCATGGACTTTTCTATGACAAGCAGATAAAGTAATTATAAATAATAATTACAAGCCTAATCCGTGAAGGCTTTCGTTAGTGAAGTAAATTGAATTACATGTTGTGTGAACAATTACAATGTTGGGATACCCTTCGAGGCTAAGCATATTCCAACATAATCGGTCGAGTGCACGAATGGCGAGTAGCTGAAGATTAGCGCTACCTCGCTAGTAACTGAGGCGTAACCCAACATTTTGAGAGCACCAAACCGGGGTAAGCTACTAAGCTAGTAACTTGCAAATAATTTACGCTAAACCTTAACACCTGACCGGATCCAAGAGTAAGTTGAGGCATAGCTGTAACTAAATGATAATTTCTGATTTTCCCGATTGACAATTACATAGATATATGATGATCAATGGGAGACTTCTATCATGCAATTCATTACCAATTTGTGTATGATTTACTAGATGATACATTTAAGACCAATTTGATATTTTAAATCTATCTACAATCATGCATACAAAATTGTGGAAATAATTTCAGACAATCAATCAACCAACCAATCAATCAATCAATAATTAACTATCTAATTAATTAATTCAATAACATGAAATCAAATAAATAAAAGAATACATAATCTTAAAAATAAATATATATGCCTATTTATATAAATGATTGAATGAATAATTAAATATGATAAAAAAAAGATCAATACAAAATAATAACACATACACATTTAATAAATCAATTGATTAATGATAAATAAATACTAAAGTATGTCAATACCTGGGCCATCATATTGTAGTTCATAGAAATGGACATGAATGATTTCATTAAAGTCACCATCCTGTTTTGAAAATAATTGAAAAAATAATTGAATCTCGGGAAACGAGCCCGTGTTTTCCGTTTATAAACGCCAGGATCACAGTAGCACGCCACAGAGATTGGACGCTAGAAGTGGCATCATGTTATTAATAAACCATTGAACTATTCAATTACAAAAACGGCTTTTTATCATGAAAATTGTACCTTTAAATGCAAAATGTGTATGTGCCTCTTGAATATAATGTAATGATGGTCCTTATTTTCCAGAGAATTGTAAAAAACTTTTTTCGGACTCAAATGTCGTCATTTTATCGATCTCTCAGACCATGCAGCTCGACGTGGCCTCATTATTTAAATTAACCGTGCTATCATTTGACCCAGGGAGTGACGTATAGTTAACTGACGACACGGGTTTTTTTATTTTACGGAAAACCCGTAACTAGTCATAGTTTGTCTTTCTGATATTATATGGTAAACATTTGGCGCATGCGATAAATATTGTTTAAGTGGGATGATGTTAATTTATATGGATATTAACCTCGCTAGTTCTGATGTTACTCTCCAATTTTGCTCTCAAAATTACATCGCTAGTAACTTACACTGCAGTTAGGGCATAAGTACTAGCGAGGTAGCTTACCTCTCTAGTAAATTACGCCAATTTGGTGCACTCGGCCGAATGTCAGGCATATCAAGCATACTATTGCACCGAAAGCATTGTATACAGGGTTGGGAAAACCTCTACTATTTACAAAGCTTTCATTGATCGTTTAATGTGTTCAAATTCCGCTCTTCTTGAAGGGAATAATTTCTCAATGTAGGAATGCCCGATTGCAAATCCTTTTGTAATGTTTTAAAATAGTATGGGTCAAGAGGCTCTATGGCAAAGTCGATGATGTTCGATGGAAAATTTGATTTGCAAATTCGATTGAACCATATTGTGGAATGCTACTGTTTAATTGTAATTTTCATAGCAAAGAAAATTTCATTGATAAAATCAATTACCAGTTTGTTAGAGATATTATAAAACGTTGGGCTTCAATTCATTATAAGGAGCCTGAGAATTGCAGTGATATTTTAATTTGATGTAACTCCTTCATTATAATTGATAGAAATGTGTTATACTGGAAAAAGTGGTATAGAGGTGGTATTATTTATGTGAGGGGATATTTTGGGTCGATTTTCCGCGTTGAAGAAAAAATTCTGAAAAAAGTGGGGGGTAGAGTTAGGGTTTAAAAAAAATCATTTTTGTTTAGGGGGTCATAAAAGAAAGTATGCCGATAAATGCCGTCAATTTTCAGCATTTAGGTGATGTCATACATTTTCAAGAAAGTCTTCATTGAACTTAGAACATTCAAAACTTATTTCTTAGTATAATAATCTCAAAAGGTCTATAAAAGACAGGTTTACTCAGATTGCTTTTATAACGAACTCATATTTATTAGCTTGATTCGTGCTCTGATTAGATTGAGGTGTTGCCGTTCTGTGTAACATTAAGGTGGTAAGTGTTGCCACATTGTAAGTGTATATTACTAAAGTTAGAGGATATTACATCCCTCCCTTCTTTACTTTTAGCTTTGTATATAATATTTTTTTTAATTAAACAAAATTACATGTGCAAATCATTTTGCTTTTAATTAAACTGCTAACAAGGTTAAACAACAAACAGTGACTGTGTTTTTGTCAATGTTTTTAAGAGTCTTTGTGTGGGAGTAAAGTTTCTCCTGTATGCGTGCTTAGGAATTTTAACCTGTTAGATAATCATGTAGATAAGATGGTGGTCTGCGATTGCGATTTGGACGTTGCTGAGGAATTACAATTTGATCAGGTTCTTCCTCGTTATCCATGCCATGAACACTATCTGTGTCATGATCGCTAGCTGCATCGCTGCTTGTATCGCTGCTTGTATCGCTGCTTGTATCGCTGCTTGTATCGCTGCCTGCATGGTATTGTGCTGCTGGCTTACATTGTATCTTTTTCATTTGTGATACGTTTCTTGTCAAGCGTTTCCCATCTTTCTCAACTGTGATTTGAGATCCTTTCTTTTTGATAACTGTGTATGGTGTAGTGCAATAGGGTGTGACCAATTTGCCTGTGTTTACATTCTTAATTAGGACTTTATCACCTGTGTGTATGTCTGAATATTTTACATGCCTTTTTGTGTCAGCATATGACTTTTGGTATTCTTTGGCGTGTGTGTCCTTGTTTTTCATGATTTGATCAATTTGGTTGCGGTTGACCGGTTTTGGGTGCAACTGCGGTAGGGTTGTGCGGATGCTACGCGCATATAGTGCTACGGCTGGCGCTATGGATGTTGTAGTGTGTGGAGTGACTCTATAACTGCGAATGAATTTCCACAATTCCTGACGCCATGGATGACTTTCTGCCTGCGCTGTGCGAACTGCTTTTTTCAGCGTTCTCATGAACCGTTCAACCTCCCCGTTCGCTTCGGGCCATCGTGGTGTAATTCGATGATGGTAAAAATTCAGATATTCTGCGAATTTAGCAAAGTCTTCTGACTGGAATGGTGAACCATTGTCAGACTTAAGTACTTCTGGTATTCCATGTTCTGCGAATATCTTGTCTAGCAGTGGGATTGTACTCTTTGCAGATGTTGATGTCAATATCTCAATCGCCGGGTACCTGGAGTAATCATCCATTACCACTAGAATGTAGTGTCCAGATGGAAATGGACCACAGAAGTCTACACTCACTCGTTGCCAAGGATACTCTGGTAGCTTTGTCATTTGCAACGGTTCTCTCTGGTGGTGTGCAATTGTTGAGGCTTGGCACGGTATGCACTTTTTTACTGTGTCTTCTGTTTTCTGGTTGATCAATGGAAACCATGTCTTACTGCGTAAAAGTGCTTTGGTCTTTGTGATACCTTGGTGTCCCTGGTGTGCCAAATCTATCACTTTGTCTTGTAGGCTGTTGGGAATTACTATACAATTTCCCTTGAGAACAATCTTGTCTGGTGTGACTGTTATCTCATGTCTGACTGACCAAAAGGATTTGTGTGTGTCTTTGATTTTGTGCCATTGATTTGTTTTGTAGCATTTTATGACGTATTGTAGTGTTTTGTCTGCTGCGGTTTCACGCCTGATGAGGTCAAGGGTCATTGATTTTGGGACCGCGTTAGAGGCTACAAAGTTGATGTATTCGTCTGCGGAATTTATAACGTCATCTTGTGCTTGTGTTGGGTGACGGGACATGTAGTCCGCAGGGTTGGTTTTCCCCGGTTTGTATTCCACTTTCATGTCATATGATTGTAGTTTTAATTGCCAGTTTTGAATTCTGCTTGAGGTTTTGGATCTTGGTTTTCCAAAAATTGGGACCAACGGTTTGTGATCTGTATAAACCTTGAATTCGCGCCCGAGGACGTACAGTCTGAAACGGTCGACAGACCATGCTATGGCTAGCGCTTCTCTTTCAATTTGGCTGTATCTCTGTTCTGTTGGTGACAGAGACCTGCTTGCGTAATAGACATTTCGACTGTATTTGTCTGTTTGAGTTAAAATGGCTCCTAGGCCAAATGGACTTGCATCAACGTAGAGTTCCGCTGGTATTTCGGGGTTGTAATATGCCATGACTCTATCGCTTGATAAGGATTCTTTTAGTTGTTTTAGTGCTTTCTCTTGATCTTCTCCCCATTCAAATTTTGTCGATTTGTGAACCAAATCTCTGAGTGGCTTTGTTATTGTCGCCAAATTTGGAATGAACCGTGAGCAATAGGTCGCCATTCCAAGAAGGCTGCTTATTTCCGACGCGCTCTGCGGGCGGGGTGCGTTCTTTATTGCCACTACTTTCTGGGGATCTGGAGATACTCCCTCTCCACTGAATATCAGACCAAAGAATTCTATCTTTGTTTTGTTTAATTCACATTTTGCTCTGTTTAGTGTGAGTCCTTTGTCATTTAATCTTTGCAGTAGTAATGCCAGCCTTGTGTCATGCTCTACCTGTGTGTGTCCATATACGAGAATATCGTCTGAAACATTAAAAACTCCAGGTATGCCTTCTAATGTCTGTCTTATTGTGTTTTGAAACACCTCAGCTGCACTACTTATGCCAAAGTTGAGTCGTTTATACCTTTTCAAACCCATGTGTGTCGCGAATGTTGTTATGTACCGACTTTCAGGTTCCAGCTCCAGCTGGTGGTATCCTGATTTAAGATCAAATTTTGAGAAGAACTTGGCTCCGCTCAATTCCCCTGTTATTTCATCTAATGTAGGCGTGTCATGTCTTTCGCGAATTATCGCTTTATTTGCTGATCTCATGTCTATACATAAGCGAATATCTTGTGGGTCGTGTGGTTTTGGGACAACAACTAATGGTGAAACCCATGGGGTGGGACCAGTTGCTGGTTCAATGATGTCATTTTCTTCCAGCTCTTTAATTTTATCTTCGATTTTCTGTCTCAATTGAAAGGGTGTTTTTCTGTATCTCTGTGCCACTGGTGGTACAGACTTGTCAATGTGCAGCGCAACTTGTATATCCTTCAATTTGCCTATGCCTTGAAACACGTTTGGGTATTTCGCCAGTATGCATTCTTCACTGCTTGACACTTTATTTACTTCTGGTGCTGGAATGTTTATTTTTTACCAGGCCCAGTTCTTCTGATGTTTTGCGTGAAAGCAAGTTATCAGCATTTCCCTTTACAACATAGATATTTGAAACTGTAAGCTTTTTTCCTGTTTCTATCACTGTTTGGAATTTCCCCAGTATTGGGATTGGTTGCTTTGTAAAGTATGGTCTAAGAACAATGGACGACTTTGTGAGCTGAAATTTGTCACGTTTTGATCGCACATCCTGAATTCTCTTAAAACTATCTTCTCCAATCAAATTTTGTGGGCATCCTGTATCAGCACAAACGCTGATGTTTACATTTGCTACTTTGACTGTGGTTATTGAAGTCTTATTACCACTTGTTGCATTTACCGTTATTATTTCGTCTATTTCATTTTGTCCAACATCACCCGTGTGAGTGCTTTTTCCATCACCCGTGTGAATGCTTTTTTCACCCGTGTGTGTACTACTTTCAGGTTTTTCACCAGTGTGTTTTTCTTCAGAGGTTTTGGTATTTACATTTCTACCCGTGTGTTTTACTTGGTTCGCATTTTCATTTCGACCAGTGTGTTTTACTTTTGTTTTCATTATTTCACCGGTGTGTTTATCTTTGGGCTTCTTTTTATTTTCACCGGTGTGTTTATCTTCGGGCTTCTTTTCATTTTCACCGGTGTGTTTATCTTTGGGCTTCTTTTCATTTTCACCGGTGTGTTTATCTTCGGGCTTCTTTTCATTTTCACCGGTGTGTTTATCTTCGGGCTTCTTTTATTTTCACCGGTGTGTTTATCTTGCTCTACTGCAAAAACATAATCCACATTTTCACTACTATCACTGTTTGTATCACTTCCTTGATCAACAGCTTTTACTTTCTTTTTGTATTTGGATTTCTTATGCCTTGCTTTAGAAGAACTTTCTCGCGCAGTATGCGTTTCTTTATTTGGGTAAGCCTTATTTCTACTACTTACATTTTGCTCTGTTTTTTTCCACGGAGGACGGCAGCATTTTGCGAAATGGTTTGACTTACCGCATTTCTTGCACTCTTTACCTGCTGCGGGGCATTCCCCGTCATGGGGCCAGTCATAACCACACTTGAAACATTTCTTAGGTCTCTGTTGCTGTTGTTGTAGCTTGTTAACTGCATCGCCATGCTGACGTGACACTCCTCTTGCCCTATGCTCGCTAATCTCTAGTGTTCTCGCTAATTCTAATAGATTGCTGAGAGTTCTTTCTTTTTCCAACGCCCGTTTGCAAATATAGTCAGATTTACATTTTGCAATGATTTGTGTTTGGATTTCCCTATCCACATCCGTAAATTCACATCTTTGAGCCAGTTTACGTAGTCTTGTGCAGAATTGTTCGATTGACTCGTTTTCTTCCCTTTCGGTTTCCCGAAACTTAATTGTTTCATATACCAAGTTCCGTTTTGGCGTGAAGTATTCTGTCAATGCTTTAATGGCTGGCTCTAAAGCGTCATCTGCGCCGGTATTAGGCAACGTCTCGAAAATATCTTGAAGCTCCTCGCCACCGAAGTGCAATAATAAAGACCTTTGCCTCTTCTCTGATTCTATGTCATATCCGACCATCGCCAATTTAAATCTGCTCACCCACTTTGTCCATCTTATGGAAAGAGACGGCGGGTCAGCATGAGGGTCGAATGGTGGTATCGCTGGCATAGCCGCTGCCATGATTTTAAGTCCACCAAGCAAATTTGACCTTCAACTTTTTAACACTGTTCTGATGTAAACAAACACCGCTGTCCTGTCTGACCTGAGATCCGTGCGTGCGTAACAACAAACACAAGCACATGTGCGCTATTTAAAAGTTCCGAATTCCGATCTTCTCCACGAAAAATGTCCGGAATTTAAAAGTTCCGAATTCCGATCTTCTCCACGAAAAATGTCCGGAATTTAGGTTTTAAAATGTTCCTGAAAGGTTCTTTTATAATCCAACTTTCCCGTCGCCAGTATAATAATCTCAAAAGGTCTATAAAAGACAGGTTTACTCAGATTGCTTTTATAACGAACTCATATTTATTAGCTTGATTCGTGCTCTGATTAGATTGAGGTGTTGCCGTTCTGTGTAACATTAAGGTGGTAAGTGTTGCCACATTGTAAGTGTATATTACTAAAGTTAGAGGATATTACACTTAGGCAGTCTCAAATTGAATCGGAGTTTACTGATGCCCACCGGCGTTCAAAGTTCAGCCGCGTGGTTTATTGAATATTTAATTATTTCATCGTTTAAAGCTTTAAAAAGGGAGGTTTTCCGTCAATGTTCTGGGACTTCTGGCAATAAAATTCGCTGACGTTAGAGCCGTATTCATTTCTGCGATTACGATAGCATTTTCTAGAAAGTAAATCGTAAATTATTAAATAACCGGGTAGAAACACCAATAATAACAAACTCTTTATATAAACACTATGTAGACCAACAACGTTGCAGGCGGAGTTGTTCTACGCAAAAAAAATACTACTACTAAACGCATTTATGTCAGACAATATATCATGGGTATGGTCTAAAAACATTAGCCTCTATTCTCATTCTTAAACAGCCATACTTAAGACATTTATTTCATAAAATTAGGACCTTTAATTGACCTCATTTGTCAACCTTTACCCTGTTAGTATCGAACAACCCACAAACATTCCATCCAATCCCATGCGGTGAGTGCGCCATGCGTCAGCGTATGGCGCCATATAAGTGCGCATGAAAAGCGCAGTAAGACACAC
This sequence comes from Ophiura sarsii, assembly GCA_035610835.1. Classification (NCBI taxonomy): domain Eukaryota; kingdom Metazoa; phylum Echinodermata; class Ophiuroidea; order Amphilepidida; family Ophiuridae; genus Ophiura; species Ophiura sarsii. Next base: position 20,033,400 of record CM069452.1, on the reverse strand, counting down.
TGCAGAAGTGCGAGTTGTGAAACGAAACTATAATTACCATGGGTGATTACTGGGCGAGGTTGGTCACTAGACTAAATCCTTTCAGTCTTCCAACATGGTGCACGGACGCGATGCTATGCTGTACGGAAACTAGGTTACAGTTTTTTTACTCACCATTACCTTTTGAATATAATTTCACTAAAAGCGTATTCTCATTAACTAAATTATTGCAATATCACAATTGCAAAGAGATCAGACTTTTAGCAATTTGAATTTGGTACCGCACTGGGTAATCATACATCATTTCCTTTACATATCATTTCACTAAAAGCTTATTCTCATTAAGGAAAAGTTTTAATATCATTTACCGGTACTCTACCCTAGATTACCTGTGCTAATTACCCCAATTAAACAACACGAAACACCAGTACCTTAACTAAGTTATAGCATGTACCAAACCAAGTATCACTGTCCATTCAAAAGGCCGTTAATTCCTTTATCCTACATGTATGTCTATTGTTTGGAAAGATGCTATTGAAATGGGCCGATGGGTTGCCCTTTCATAATTTTTGAATCACTTATATATGGCTGAGCACGTTTTCAGTGACATTAATCAGATAATCGAAACCCGCCTTACAATACCTGAAAGTACACAATGACACCCTAACGTGTCAACAGCATCGGACCAAAAGGATATTTAATTGGTGTTGCCTTTTAAATCCGGCCGGAGATAGTTCTTATTGTGAATAACAAAAATCCATCCAAGTAGGCCTACATGTACGTGTATAACGACAACGTGATCAAACTTGTGTAGCTTGTTAATTGTCAGTATGACCATATATAGACGGGGTGACAGGTAAAGTCATACCGGGCATTTGGTCTGCAGTTGCCATTGTTCTTTGCCCGGTTGTTTGCGCGCGCATCCTGTTTTGTTTAGGACCCGTGCTTTTAGAACTCGCGCCCAAGCATTATAAAGGGCAATATAAGGCATAGCGGACAGTGTTGTGGTCATATGCAGTTCACTCAAGCATTTATCGACAGCCCAGTCCCTTCGACCGTTGCATTTGTTGATAAACATTGCTGTCACCCCATCTATACATGTACATAAACTGCTCACAAAAAGTATCGAAACACTTAGAAATGATCCAATATAATATTATAACGGCTCGAAAGAGTATGCATTAATCGAAGCAAATATCCAAGTGCATAATTTTGTTCTGCGTATTTTGACACCTCGATCGATGAGATACGATGCTGCGGAGCGGAGTTATTGTCATTTCAGTGGTCGTGGGTCCAGTTTCAAAAGTGACAATCATCCTATAGAAAGAAGTTTGCATTACTGTTTAGAATGATCCGATTCGTGCTTTTCAATAGGGATATTATATAATAATATACTTCAGGTTGGTTGAGAAATCGAACCCGGGATTTATGTGTGGGAGCCCTAGAGCGTGGCCACTTTGCTATGTTTTGGCAAAGTTGTTGATAAAGATATATTTAGTATGGAGTCATTCAAGCATCACATTTCTTACGCATTGCTGATCCCCATTAGCATTTTAAACAATGGAAATTGTTCATTAGGACACCAATTTCTTGTAGATGCAAGGGCTGTGATAATTCAGTGCAAAATGTCGCAAAGTGTGCGGTGGTTCCATATGTTTAAAGATGATTACAGGCCGACATCCATTTTCCAAGGGAAAAATATTTGCGTCATCAACAACAGACTCACTCAACGTTGGCAACTGACTGTTAATTATCATAAAACGCCTGCTCTAAAAACGCAGACAAAAAGAGTGGCGCCGCCACCGGGCTTGATTTTATTATCATCGAAAAAGTGCCACGCCAGTGCGCACATACAGACTTTACCGTGGACATTTGTGGCACTGGGGGTGGTTAGGGTTAATGGAGTAAATACGGTAATTGTAATATCATCACCATCAACTTTATCTAGACGTTATAATGACTTTGAGAGATATTAAGAAAGTTGTGGGTAAATTACACTATTATAAAAGAAACTTTATCTGATAGACACGGGGACCTGGTAATATCCATAATATATCAAATTTGGCTAATAATGCTAACGATATATCAATATGATGGTAATATCTAAACTATCACAAACAAGTTTTATAAAGGGTTATACAGGGTGACCCAGAAAATGTTGAACCCAAAAATCACAAACTTAAAAAAATGAAAATGAAAATGAAAATAAATAAATATTGCATTCTGGTTTCAACAGTTATGTAAACAATTTATTCAGCTTTCTGGGGAACTTTAGATCATGTAAATTGGCCTTACCAAACTAAAGATACACATGATTGTGTGACAGGAGTGTTTTCGCCCTTTTGTAAAAGTGAAGAAATTGTAACTTGGTTCAGATATGAAACTTAATTCTGTTCTAAGTACGGTGAGTTAAGTAATCTTTTCTTTTGATCTGTATTTATCAAATTAACATTTCCAAATGAAGTCAAGGGAACTTCAGTGTTTGTTTTCAAAGTCTATTATATAATAATAATATTGATTTACATAATAAATGAATATTGATGAGATACTGTGCAGAAATGGTTTCAAACATGCACTTGTTCTGCTCATGTAGCATGACACCATTTTTTTGCACTTCACTTACACTACAAAACAACACTTCTTACACAATTTACACGGATTTTAAGTTTCGTGTGGCCTAATTTTATGATCCAAAATGTTTCAGAAAGATAAATGTATGGTGCACATAGCTGGTGAACGAGTTATGCAATATTTTGTTATTTTATTGGTAAAAAAAATAAATTGAATTTTGTGATTTTTGGGTTCAACATTTTCTGGGTCATGAGATACGGTTATACAAAATAGTAGGTAATGTGTAATTACTAAATGATATAGAAGCTTTTAGCGTCGGCGGAGGTTTTAAAGCGGTCGTTGTGATTCGTTGTGATAATGACTTTGAGGATATTAAAAACAGTTCAATGGGTAAAATCATGATACTAATGGAAGGTTCGACTGAGAGAGGGGACCTGGTAATATCCAAACAATTACAAACATGTTTAAAAGAGTTTTAATGAGATTTTTAACGTTTTCTGAGGTTGTATAACTGTCGTTGTGATAATGACTTTCGGAGATATAAAACAGTTATGGTTAAATCATGCCATTAAAAGAAGGTCTGACTGAGATATGGGACCTGGTAATATTAAAACTATCACAAACAAGTTTAAAAGGGTTTTAATGAGATGATATAAAATCGGGTAATCACTTAATGATGGCTACAGATGATACTGTTATAGGTGCAACACTATAACTAACATGATCAATATTAAATCATTTGTATTATATTCACAGATCTTTTTCTTTTTGTGGGCCTTGGCTAAGAGAAGAAACACCGATAATATTAAATCTCCTGACTTTACATGAAAATAATTGCAATATTAATATAAAATAGTCACCTCGTCCTCGTTTTCAAAACTGCAACAGAATCATGTTAATTGAGTATGAAGGCATTCTGGTGCTATTGTCATTTGAAATTCTCCAAATGTAGTCGAAAACAAACAATAAGGCATTTGGCCAAAGAATGGGGTATTTTGAGTAAAATGCGTGGATTCATTCAAACAGTCTCGAGTCATGGAAATAAATTTAGAATATTAGAGGAATAAGGATGTAGCTGAAGGCCAAGGCTATCATTTATGGTAAGGACATTGCCCATACGTGAAATGCATCGCTCAAGGAAAAGGCTGTTTTATAGGTGTGTTTATCAGAAATGAGACTGATTCGTCCTATGATGACGGGGAAGGTTCGCCCAAAGGATTTATACGATTAAGATGTTGTATGATGGTGTATATTAGTTTGAGACGTTGTTTTTCCGTCCAAGGCGGACTAAAACTAAATTTCCACTAGACATAAGCACTATTTTGGCGGTATGTGGATGTACTGTTGTACGTAGATGGAGCCTAAAATACTAAAGATAGGCATAATGGTTAAGAATGCACCGTCAAAACACCCAAAACCTGGCCCAAACTCGGTGGTTGTGTGCAACTAGAAGGTGGGCTATATTACAATTGTCAGTTTTTGTATAAACCTACTGTATCATGATTTACCGTCATTAACATAATGCGTTAGAAGAAATGTGTTGGTAGCACTGGATTTGTGCCGGCCTCATCCACACACTGGTATGTGAGCTAACTACTTGCAGTAGTCCCATTGTCCCAAATTATATTACGCCACGAATGAAACCAGTGGTATAGCTATAGTAGATTCATAAACTCTGGCGCATCGGTATCGATTTTGGACCTCGTCCATTGGGCGTTAGAGGAACCCATTTTGACCAATGATGAAACAGCGGTACTTTTATAGATGTTATTATCATGATTATTTGCGCTTCATAATTAAATGCTATTTATGATGGTGTGGCTTTATGAATAGGGCTGATCATATAGATTAACAATCACGACAACCAAAAACTTAATCCAGCAGCTTCAAATGTGTTATCCCTTTGGAAGCGGTTACCACAATAAAAACAAATTGACCATCATCGACCGTATACAGGTTTCGAATGAAAAATATTATATATGTCATTTTACCTATTCATAATTTAGTGGATACTTTTTATTATTTTCCGTTTTTATTATGCACGTGGAATAAAGGAAACATTAAAATGAAAAATAACAGTTCTACGTATTTATTTGCGAGAAAAAACCGGAAATAATTCAATAATCATTTTTTTATATATACCTACAATCTTGGAAAAAAGTCCTTGGAACGCAAACGCTGAGCTGAGCACACGTGCTGGGTAAGTTGTGCATGTATTGATACTTAGTGTCTTCTGTTATAAACGGAAATTGTTCAAATGAGATTTTTACTTCCCCACCCCCCATCGATCAATGTTGGGACACTCTGGCAAGCTGCAGGAGCCACTGGCCTTGGTCAACATTGTACGGGGGAGTGGGGGTGACACTTGTCCGTTAATCACACGCAAGTGTTCCAAGACTTTTTTCCAGGATTGTATAAGAGGAATGCAAAATATTTGATCTAAATTTGGTTTTTCTGTCATAAATCAAAAACCGAATGTCGTATGAATCTCATATTACACACGATTTGAGTAAACAATAGGGGCATCACAAATATAATAAAAATGATGACAGGGAATTAATTTTATTTAGGGAGTGGTCACTGAAAACAATTATGTATGTCATATTTAACTACAATTTGACCCGTTTCTTGATCCCGCGCGTAATAATCTGATGTTTATAAATCAATAAATCAAAAGTATAAAGTTCTTGCTGAGAAATTAACATGTTTATACTTTTAATAATGTTATCACATTGCCTATTTGTTTGTTATTTGAAATATGAAACTATACATTTACACTTTCCACGCGACAAGCGTCTGCAGACGACAATCCAAAATTGCACAAAATGTTTCAAAAACGGTCAAAATTATTGAATGTCATTTTACCAATATTTGGAATCACCTTATGAAATGCATTCAAATAAGTACAAACGTGCCTATTATTAGTTCAGTTATCCTTGAGATAGACATAAAAGTTAGACAAATCTGTTTTGTACCGTGGTTAAACCAATAGCCGCGTTGAAAGTGTTAACATTTGCCGAGCAGTAAACGTTTATTTGCAATACTATTCCTATCTATGGAAGATAGCTCATAACAGAAAAAAGGAAAAAAGCCACGCCATGAAAGCGACTCGAACCAACGCCAAGCAGGCTATGAACAGATAAAGGGTGCCAACGAACGCTCCTATCCACTCGGCCAAGCGGTCAGTGCTTACACAAGCGTGGATTTGTTTTATTATACATGTTATAGTAATGCATTATTGCAAAGTGTCACACACTTTACAACAGTTTACCATCAGTTTACCATTGGGACATTTTGCTTAAAATAGGCAATTAAACGTTTTTTCATACTGCCTTTGAGTTATCAAGATATGCATATGTGTTAGCTATACCAATCATGCATGTTGTAACTCCGAAATATAAGCCGCATTGGTCACATCTACGCATTTTGATAACAGTTTACCATTTAAAATGAAAACAAAATATGTATACTAATATTATACTATAGAAACGACGGTAAAGTGTTCAATGAACACGCGTTTCAAGGCAACACTTTACCATGCACTTTACCATACACTTTACCATTACGGTCCCAACTCGTCTGATGATTTCTTTGTGAATAAAGCTAAATTCATTTATCGCAGCGCTATTTTAATCAATAAATACAATAAAATATACTACTTAAATGGTTTATTTATGTATTCACGTATATTATATATTACTTAAATGGTTTATGTATTCACTTATTTAGTTGTTTGGGTTGTTTTTGAGGATGAGATTGAACTGAAGGCCTATAGATAATATTATCGTCGTGCTTACTCATCTGACTCATTAGCTCAGTTGACTAGAGCGCTGGTCTATAACCATCCAGAGGTCCCACTCAGGTTCAAATCCTGGATGTGCAATTTCTTTTACTGACTATCATTTATAATTTGTGGAGTAAGAAGAAACATTTACTCATCATCCAACCATGTCCAACTATTGTTTTTCCAATTATTTTCAAATATTTCCAAAAAATAAATGCCGACAGTTCTGAAAAACAATGTGTAAGAAAAAAGTAATATTTGAAAAATCCATAAAATAAGGGTTTGTGAATAACGTGTCGGGAAAAAATACCAGCAATTTCAAAATGTTCAAAATAAATTCCAAAAACTGTAGGCAAAAACACCCTTTGACAATTTGAGCCAAAAAATGTTGGTTAATATTAATATGTGGAAATGTAGAACTAAATCCAAATGTAGTTTTTCAAAAATTATTTTGAATAAAAACAGCCCAAAAAGTGTACGTATAGGCCTATGAACATTCGAGCAGAAAAAAAAGTGTTTTGAAAAAAGGTGTTTTTCTTGCATTTTTTCTTGGTGATTATTGGGCCGGGGGATTCATCGTCCCTTTGCAACACAAGTGATGCAAAACAACGACCGCAAATAAAAAAATACATAATAACAGATGGGCATATGAATAATGAGCATCTATTATTATATTACAACCCGTTAATGCAATACGAAAGATAGCTGTCGAATCTGTCAAACAGAAGTTACTGCTATCTACTGAAGATAGTTATTTACAAGTAGGCCTAAGTTGTTTTACAATTATTTGTGTTACTTTCAACCCTATATATAGATTCCGTTACTTTTAGATACTCTTTTGCATATCTGACAATACATGAATAACTCTCGTAGGAGTATCTGAAAACGCCACATTATGCATTGCAATAATGGCCAATTATTATACATCTTCGAAATGCATTAGTTAGTATAGGGAATTGGTTTCACTGAACGTTCCCGTATTAAATGAATGTCTTTATAAAAAAAAATACTGGGGATGCCAAGCCTATGGTCCCCTGCCAAATACTGTGCAATTTGAGATACATGTGACATTTAGTTTTTGAGATGTGATAGAAAAACCAAATTTAGATGATTTTTTTTGCAATCTGCGTATACAATCTTGGAAAAAAGTCCTTGGAACGCGAACGCTGAGCTGAGCACACGTGCTGGGTAAGTTGTGCATGTATTGATACTTAGTGTCTTCTGTTATAAACGGAAATTGTTCAAATGAGATTTTTACTTCCCCACCCCCCATCGATCAATGTTGGGACACTCTGGCAAGCTGCAGGAGCCACTGGCCTTGGTCAACATTGTACGGGGGAGTGGGGGTGACACTTGTCCGTTAATCACACGCAAGTGTTCCAAGACTTTTTTCCAGGATTGTATAAGAGGAATGCAAAATATTTGATCTAAATTTGGTTTTTCTGTCATAAATCAAAAACCGAATGTCGTATGAATCTCATATTACACACGATTTGAGTAAACAATAGGGGCATCACAAATATAATAAAAATGATGACAGGGAATTAATTTTATTTAGGGAGTGGTCACTGAAAACAATTATGTATGTCATATTTAACTACAATTTGACCCGTTTCTTGATCCCGCGCGTAATAATCTGATGTTTATAAATCAATAAATCAAAAGTATAAAGTTCTTGCTGAGAAATTAACATGTTTATACTTTTAATAATGTTATCACATTGCCTATTTGTTTGTTATTTGAAATATGAAACTATACATTTACACTTTCCACGCGACAAGCGTCTGCAGACGACAATCCAAAATTGCACAAAATGTTTCAAAAACGGTCAAAATTATTGAATGTCATTTTACCAATATTTGGAATCACCTTATGAAATGCATTCAAATAAGTACAAACGTGCCTATTATTAGTTCAGTTATCCTTGAGATAGACATAAAAGTTAGACAAATCTGTTTTGTACCGTGGTTAAACCAATAGCCGCGTTGAAAGTGTTAACATTTGCCGAGCAGTAAACGTTTATTTGCAATACTATTCCTATCTATGGAAGATAGCTCATAACAGAAAAAAGGAAAAAAGCCACGCCATGAAAGCGACTCGAACCAACGCCAAGCAGGCTATGAACAGATAAAGGGTGCCAACGAACGCTCCTATCCACTCGGCCAAGCGGTCAGTGCTTACACAAGCGTGGATTTGTTTTATTATACATGTTATAGTAATGCATTATTGCAAAGTGTCACACACTTTACAACAGTTTACCATCAGTTTACCATTGGGACATTTTGCTTAAAATAGGCAATTAAACGTTTTTTCATACTGCCTTTGAGTTATCAAGATATGCATATGTGTTAGCTATACCAATCATGCATGTTGTAACTCCGAAATATAAGCCGCATTGGTCACATCTACGCATTTTGATAACAGTTTACCATTTAAAATGAAAACAAAATATGTATACTAATATTATACTATAGAAACGACGGTAAAGTGTTCAATGAACACGCGTTTCAAGGCAACACTTTACCATGCACTTTACCATACACTTTACCATTACGGTCCCAACTCGTCTGATGATTTCTTTGTGAATAAAGCTAAATTCATTTATCGCAGCGCTATTTTAATCAATAAATACAATAAAATATACTACTTAAATGGTTTATTTATGTATTCACGTATATTATATATTACTTAAATGGTTTATGTATTCACTTATTTAGTTGTTTGGGTTGTTTTTGAGGATGAGATTGAACTGAAGGCCTATAGATAATATTATCGTCGTGCTTACTCATCTGACTCATTAGCTCAGTTGACTAGAGCGCTGGTCTATAACCATCCAGAGGTCCCACTCAGGTTCAAATCCTGGATGTGCAATTTCTTTTACTGACTATCATTTATAATTTGTGGAGTAAGAAGAAACATTTACTCATCATCCAACCATGTCCAACTATTGTTTTTCCAATTATTTTCAAATATTTCCAAAAAATAAATGCCGACAGTTCTGAAAAACAATGTGTAAGAAAAAAGTAATATTTGAAAAATCCATAAAATAAGGGTTTGTGAATAACGTGTCGGGAAAAAATACCAGCAATTTCAAAATGTTCAAAATAAATTCCAAAAACTGTAGGCAAAAACACCCTTTGACAATTTGAGCCAAAAAATGTTGGTTAATATTAATATGTGGAAATGTAGAACTAAATCCAAATGTAGTTTTTCAAAAATTATTTTGAATAAAAACAGCCCAAAAAGTGTACGTATAGGCCTATGAACATTCGAGCAGAAAAAAAAGTGTTTTGAAAAAAGGTGTTTTTCTTGCATTTTTTCTTGGTGATTATTGGGCCGGGGGATTCATCGTCCCTTTGCAACACAAGTGATGCAAAACAACGACCGCAAATAAAAAAATACATAATAACAGATGGGCATATGAATAATGAGCATCTATTATTATATTACAACCCGTTAATGCAATACGAAAGATAGCTGTCGAATCTGTCAAACAGAAGTTACTGCTATCTACTGAAGATAGTTATTTACAAGTAGGCCTAAGTTGTTTTACAATTATTTGTGTTACTTTCAACCCTATATATAGATTCCGTTACTTTTAGATACTCTTTTGCATATCTGACAATACATGAATAACTCTCGTAGGAGTATCTGAAAACGCCACATTATGCATTGCAATAATGGCCAATTATTATACATCTTCGAAATGCATTAGTTAGTATAGGGAATTGGTTTCACTGAACGTTCCCGTATTAAATGAATGTCTTTATAAAAAAAAATACTGGGGATGCCAAGCCTATGGTCCCCTGCCAAATACTGTGCAATTTGAGATACATGTGACATTTAGTTTTTGAGATGTGATAGAAAAACCAAATTTAGATGATTTTTTTTGCAATCTGCGTATACAATCTTGGAAAAAAGTCCTTGGAACGCGAACGCTGAGCTGAGCACACGTGCTGGGTAAGTTGTGCATGTATTGATACTTAGTGTCTTCTGTTATAAACGGAAATTGTTCAAATGAGATTTTTACTTCCCCACCCCCCATCGATCAATGTTGGGACACTCTGGCAAGCTGCAGGAGCCACTGGCCTTGGTCAACATTGTACGGGGGAGTGGGGGTGACACTTGTCCGTTAATCACACGCAAGTGTTCCAAGACTTTTTTCCAGGATTGTAGGTACAAAACCATTTGTCCTAATTAAATGGAAAAACAGTTATATCAACCAAGATACGGATTATAAACGTTACTTTAAGTATTTCTGGCTATGAGACCACCTGAATACCTTTATCAATTTATCTGAATAACAATACATTTCTTTCTCGTTATGCCGATAATCCAACCGCAAGTTCCCTGTCACTGGGTACATAGTGGTGACTATATCATAACATCACAGTAGTACATGCACACGAAGACACGGTATTAACCCTGCATATTACGATTAAATTCGAGTGTCTCCCCCTCTTTTGCTTCTGTTACCTCTTTACTGAAATGGTATATCGCTAAAATCGGCCAATGTCTGCGAATCGACTATAGGCACGGCACAATGCATAGAAATTCCAGGAATTATCCTTAGTAAATCATTGACATGATTGTTGTTATCAGATTGGCCACATATTGTAAACTTATATTGTTAACATTGCTTTGGTAGACCTCCTATCACCATATATGTAACTGATTGTTAATTTATATTAATCCAACTTGTATAACATTATATATGCAAGGACATATTATGCCACTTATAAATCTTAATCAAAAGATAATTAAAATAAAAGCAGATAAATTCAAAAAGATTAACTAACTCAATCAGTGGCGTATCCAGGGGGGCCAGCAGGCCATGCTTCAGGACAGTTTTCCGTGACCATTTTAGTTCAAAAAGTCAACAATTTTGTGCGATCCGCGCGTATACAGGATTTAACAATAGTATGACCCTCAAACCACACCAAAAATTCTAAATATTATGTGGGGGACGTTATTATCATACTGGACCATTATAGTGTTAAAAATGCAACTTTTTCCGCTCTTCGCGCGATTGTTAGTGTGAAGAAAAGGGTATTGTTACTCTTTCGTATTACATCAGGAAACACACTCTAGTCACGACACGGTGAAGAAGACATAGGATATGAACACTTGTTTTAATACGTCACATCATAGTTATTATACTGGTCATCCAAACGCATTTACATAGAAGCGGAGAGAGAGCGATTATAGTTCATGTGTGTAGCATAGGGCCGTTGGTAGCGTGTAGTTCTATCTCCTTATGATAACAGTGCTTTTATGTGTGCAGTATAAAGCCATTGAGTAAGGGGCGATGTCCATTCTCTCAAGCGATTTTATACCGTTTTTACACCGATTTTACACCGGTTTTAAAACGGTATTTTTTCTAGCCTCTCTACTTACCTGGCGTTAACAATAGAACTATTGTAGTATTGTCGATGACTCAATTAGTCGTCTAGACATATCAATTAGGCTACCGATCATCACGAGTGTGGAATGTTGTTTACTCTCACTCTATTCATCATGAACAGCTCTAGAAATAATCTATATAATTATCCCAGTCCTTCCCCGCAGTATTGCCATGGTCTTGTGAAAGTAGCCCATTTCCCCCTTCATTCCATTGAAATCAATGTTGAAAACGTAAACTATTTGTATAATGGAGGAGTGATTACGGAGGGGGCGTAATACTATTTACCATCGTGTTTGGTGGAAGTATTATTCTGGGATTTGAAAGTATTTATTATTTTACTGGGATGGGATGCATGAATGAACATTAATTATATCTATACAAAAAGTGAAGAGTGAAATATATAATCCAAGTCATCAGTTCAGACGGATATTATTTCCGACTTATGTCCTTTCCTCAATTTTCGATACGATGTTCCCTATCAATAGAATATAATGGTCTTGGCTGGTTGTCAACTGTCACATCGCATAGCATTTTGGCCTGTAACCATTTTGAACATGGAACCACTATACAACTTGCGACATTTTCCCGGGACATTTTACGCTCAATTCTCACAGCCCTAGTGCACGTAATACTGAAGCAATTACAGATTGAACAGCACCCGCAAGAAGCTGGAATCCTAATAAACAATTTGTATATATTTGAAATGCTAATTGCTTTTTTTTTTTAATTTTGAAAGATGTATGGGGAAATGTGATGCTTAAATAACCCCATACTAAATATATCTTTATCAACGACTTTGCGAAAACTGTAATAGTAGTCTAGTGTAGCATAGTGGCCACGCTCTAGCGCTCCCACGCAGGAATCCTGGGTTCAATTCCTCAACCAATCATTATTTCTTCTCTGTCTGTTTCTTCCCCTTTTCTTCTTATTTTTCTCTCTGTGTCTCCAATTTCTCTGTTTTGTTTTGTTTTGTTTTGTTAACGTTTTCGTTTTGTTATTTTTTAACAATTTTTATTTATTTTTCTTGGGGAGGGGCTTTGCTATTCATTAGACCTATTATTGTTTTATAATTTTTAAAAAAAATCATGTGAACCTATCCATATTTGAATGCGCATGACAAGAAATTGCTGTGTACCGGTTAGCTCAGTTGGTAGGGCAGCGGATTTACAATAAACACTCATAATGATATAGATACCATTGAATCGTAAGTTCGATCTCAGTAGTACTTTTATTTTGTACGTCCTACGGTTTTGTACCCATATGTATGATTATATTTACCTATGTTATCCCTTGATATTTATTTCTTCTGTTTTTTCTTACTTTTTTTTTGGGGGGGGGGGTTGAATTTGTTTTTTGTTGTTTTTGTTGTTTTTGTTTTTGTTGTTTTTGTTTTTGTTGATTTTGTTTTTGTTTGTTGGGGGCTTTTTGTGTGTGTGGTTTTTTTAATTTTTGTTTTATTATAAGGAGCTACATACGTAGTAGCAATTAAATTATAAGAAACAGAACATGGATTTTAACATTATTCGATACGAAATCGGATACATTAATTGGACAGGTACAATTGAATGTTTTCCTTGTCCTCCTCGTGACAGAAAACCCAAATCCTTTTTGTAATCTAAATTATATTCAATGCTATATGTATTGAATATTGATTTAGATAATGTGATGTGAATACTAGCAATAGAAGCCATTCATGAGTCGGTCATATTTGTAGGAACTAAAGTCTGTTCCCAAATTTGAAAAGACAAATACTACAGATCAACACGCATGTTGATGGATACTCGTTTAAATAACCCGCCAAATGTATAGGTCATTCTTTGAACAGTAAGACATGCATCAAATTGATCTGAACAACGAATACTACGGGAACAAGAACCTTTTGTTACGGACACGCATGAGTGAAGTGGATTCTATTGAGGTAATTCCTTGATGTCTGACTGTGCAATCGATAGGGATTTACATAAGTTTCGTAAAAATCGTTGAGTCATGAATGCAACCTTTGAGTTGGGAGGGGGGGTGGGGGTATACTAGGGTTTTTGTTAAATTGTACATTTATTAGACCGCGAATAGCTTTTAATGTTGTTCAAAAACTATGTACAGGCCGAACGAAAATAACTTAAGAATCGTTTCACAAAGTACGGGATTTGTTATTCGTTACAATTAAATCTAATAAATCATAGACTCATTTTACAGACAACAACACCGTGTTGACAAATCCGTGTGTATTTAGGGATAGTTGAATGAGAACTATATTTGGGTATAAAGCGCTGAGGATTTCATGAAAATCGAAATAGCTCAGTTGGTAAAGATTAGGACTCTCAATCAGCAGGCCGTACGTTCGAATCTTTGTGGCGGTTTATATTCCTTGTGCTCTATACGTAGAGCGGTCGAGTCTGGGTAGAGGTCGGTTAGGGTTTTAAGTAGGCCGAAATATAATATTTATAAATATCGTTGTGATAATTTATTTGTTCTCTCATTATACGTCCGTTCGGGGTTTTCATTTATATTGACATAATTTTAACGTTATTTATTTATTTTGTATTTACTTTCTTAATTGTTGATATTTATTTAATTATTTATCAATCAATTAATTATAAATAGGCCTAAATACAGTTTATTTTTTTGATATAATTATTAAGTTATATATTATTTATTTACATTAATTACTTCATTTCTTCATATTTATTATTTATTAGGTCACGTTCAGAGTGTATGCAACATTCTTAAATAGTCTAAAAACGCAGAAAAATGACACTATTTAGGGGAGTAAGATTCATAATGCTACTTGATTACACACATTATGCCTAAACCAGAAAACAATAACACGTTGTATGTTTAATGGCTCCCATATTGTTTAGTATTCAATGATAACATTATCCATGCATGTACTGCTTACTCAAAAATCATCCACGGCTGAACAATAGTCTTTAAAGGCCACTTCAAGGAGGACGAGTGGATTATGATAAACCTAGCAATGAATAGGCGGCTACAAACATATCTCGTTTGAGTCGGGGTTTGAGTAGTGTCGCGATTAGCCTCCTCCTCTAACACCTGCCATGATAAAACCTGGCACTTGTACTAGAAACCCGATAGGTGTACAATCTGGCAAATGGGTCGCTCTTTACGTCACAACGGGGGTCGGGTGAACACTGGTCAGCTTAATAACACAACCTTCCTCGCGCTTTCATCTGTCTACTTCACTAATTGAGCCATCGACAGTACTACAATAGTTCTATTGTTAACGCCAGAAAAGTAGAAAGGCGGCTCCAGCGGGGTGTTAATCACCGATCTTTTTCCGATGCTTTTAACAATAGAAAAAAATACCGTTTTAAAACCGGTGTAAAATCGGTGTAAAAACGGTATAAAATCGATTGAGAGAATGGACATCGCCCCTAATGTGAGTGGTAGCATTTACTCTATCTTTATATTATGTTGACAGTGCAGAGAACACCTGCTATGTTACTTCCCAGCTAGTCACTGATTACTGACCCACAAAATCTGAGGCGGCTCTGATTAGCTCCTCATTATTTAGGAAATAAACAATCAGGTTCCTCACTATTAAGGTGAATTTGACTGGCTCCTCATAATGAGGGGGAAGTGGTTCCTCATTATGAGGGGAGTTTTGTTCCCTCATACTGAGGGGAAGTGGTTCCTCATTATGAGGGGAGTGTTGTTCCCTCATAATGAGGGGGAAGTGGTTCCTCATTATGAGGGGAGTGTTGTTCCCTCATAATTAGGGGGAAGTGGTTCCTCATTATGAGGGGGAAGTGGTTCCTCATTATGAGGGGGAAGTGGTTCCTCATTATGAGGGGAGGTATGAGGAGACTCACTCACTGTTCCCAGTGAACAGAGTGAACATATGTCATTATACAATATCTTTTAACATTAACGATTCTGATTTACAGTGGCATCTGATGTACTCTATCTAACAACATTTATAAGTCTGACAATGAATTAGGGGTGCAATTATATACGATGCACATTATCACGGTAGCGTGGCGGCCTAATAACATAATAACATCATCGGGAACATTAACCATTTCTCATGGACTTCACATTAGTTTCAATATTTCATTATTTAAGCTGAACAAGATGGCTTCAGGACAGTTTTTCATGACCATTTTAGTTCAAAAACTCAAATTTGTGCGCGCTCCGCGCGCATGTTTTCTAGAGGTTTTAATATTATAATGGCCCTGAAACCACACCAAATACTCTAAATATTATGTGGGGGAGATTAAAAACGTCATGTACCTTTTAGTGTTAAAATCACAATTTTGGCGCGCTTCGCGCGTATAAGGTTCAACGTTTCAATATTCAAGATCAACAAGACGGCTTCAGGTTTTTTTTGCCCCCCCCCCCCCCCCCCCACCCACCCCCCATCAAAGCAGTCCTGGATGCGCCATTGAACTCAATATTTGGATGGTTTGGTATGGTAAACAACATTAATTATTGTTAAGGCCAAGATATCTTTAAAAAAGTGTACATTAGGTCCCAGATACTGGTATACCAGTATCGTTTAATACTGAATATAACTACTGCCATTTTGGTCGATACGGGTACGATTTTACTGTTCCAGTATCGGTCGATACTGGAACCCCAATTTGTGTTCCATTATAGAAAATCGGTGAAACCAGTTTTTCTCTGTCAGCGTATTTTAATTGATAAATCTCACACCAAATTTCAAAACGGCTGCTTAAGAAAGTATGAAAATTGCTCAATAAAAGTAAAATACATCTAAAGTAAGGGGTTGTCATTCTCTTCGGTAGGGTTGTTCCCAAATATCCTGGGTTGTTGTCATATTATTTTTGCACCCAAAATAGGGAGGGTCATTAAATTAATATCAGTGTAATAGGGCTTGGGGTCACAGTTTAAGTTATATTAGAAACTGTTTCTGCTACATGTTTCAACATAAAATGTTTTGGCTCGTCCCCGAAACCGAAATTTGTCTGCATCCGGCTCCAATTAGATATGCAATATACGAGGAGGTATCAAAAAGTTTTAGAAATCACCCAGAAGTGAAGGAGCCAGAAACTGTATTTTGATATGTAATCCTTCAGACATCTTTACAAAGTCCCTGTGCAAAGTTACACATTTCTCCCACTATTTATTACCTGTCCACATACCGCCATTGCAGAGATCCTCAGATTGACCGCCATTGATTGATTCTCAGATTGTGTTATTCCCAAAACAGCAATATATAGTTTAAAGTTTTGACAGAAAGGGGTCAAAGGTCATTACAAACAAGCTTGGTGACAATAAACTTATGGGTAACATGGGGTGTGTACAGATTGACCTCTAATGACCCCTACATGACCTTTGACCCTTTGTGTCAACACTTTAAACTATTTATTGCTGTTTTGGGAATAACACAATCTCAGGCAATCTGAAAATCAATCAATGGCGGATATTGATTATCGGATCGCATTGTTATTCATTGGAGTCGGCACCAAATGTCTCGGCAAATTTTGGTCGGCACCGGCGAAAAGCCGGCTCGCAAGACTTATTGGCCGACATTTCCATAGGATTTACACGTAAAGCAAAAAATTCGGCCGGGGGTACCGTACGGCTTTCCGTACGCATTCCTTAATATGAATGGTCTGGCGGAAGCATGATGACAATAATTAAAACAATGTTGTGTCAGCACTCATGACAATGCTGCTGGTTTTATATATACCATTGTAGTAGAATTGTAATGATATTTACATCTATTTAATGTCAGCAAATTACAATGCTGATGGCTTTCCATTGTAGTGATATTTAAAGTAACATAAGATGAAGGATAGGGATTATAACATAGTCATTAGAAACAAGTGCTTTTAACCGCTACGTTATATTAGTATTATAATACGAAATTTCCTGACATACGTAGCCTGTTGTTTTATTATTTGTCACAGTAACCTGAAAACAAAATTTACTAACAAGTTACCTCTGAAACGAGCTGTGTTGTTGAAAAATAGTCGTCCCCTTTGTCAACTGTTGAATAATAGTTCTTCATGGTCGTTGAATCTAAGCTGAATGGGTTCTGAGTGGTGCTGATATTGACATCAGTTGCATTTTGCCCGCTGACACCTGCAAATCAAACGAATAGGAACGTGTTACAGTTGAATGAACTGATTTTGACTTATCTAATTAGGGGTATAAGATGGATGATTAATGAGATACAAATAATACGTGCTTGATAATCGGTCTCATTCGTGAATGAGTCCATAACCCCGAGAGTCCCATTGCCACAAGAAACTAGTTCACGTGAACACAGAGGAGATCCAAATGTTTATGACTGAATCAAATGTGTTACGGTCGGTCAAAGGCGAACTTTAGATTCTATAGTCGCGAACATCACCAACCTGAAATCCTAAGAATTTGATTTAGGGCTCTTGCCCTCTTACAAGTAGAGGAAAACACATTAGTATTTTACAGACTAAAGATATATATAAAATGTTAAATACTCACTCAGAAGATGTCTCTTATATACAGTATTGGGGGAAACAAAATATCAATAGTAATGATTGGAGTAAAATATTCTCTTTCAAAATTAGAAACAGTACCCATCCAGTGAGGTGTTAATCACCGATCCTTTATCACTCCATTTAACAATATAGATCGCGCTTTCCCCGCTCTTTCCTCGAGCTTTCCTCTACTTGTAAAAGGGCAAAAGCCCTTTGTCATGAACATTTGGATCTCCTCTGTGTACAGGGTGTCCCTAAAAAAGGGTGCACATGTTTACCCAACTTGTTAACCATGAAGTTCTACTATCTAGTGTAAGACTTTGATACATATGGAAAGAATAAAGCATCGGATGCTGCTTATTTCATCTGATTCAGATTTTGTCAATCCTGAGATATGGCCATTTAACAAGAGCTACACAAAATCGATGTTGTGCCACTTTACAGTTTCAAAGGTTTACTTCTAAGATACAACTTCCACTTGTACGATTGCCCTTCACCCGTGTTATGCAAAATAACATTTTTGTATTGACATTGAATAGGTTTAAATAATAGAAAGAGTGTATGTGTATTCAAGCAGAACTAAATCTAAAATGTGTGTTACATGGTTCGAACCAGTCCTTTTGAAGATGTTTCACAAAACGCTCATAGAGCCTATATTTTCAAAATAAGAAAGAAGTCCGTTTTAATGGCGTGGGTGCGGCCTCAATTTAGATTAGAATAGAGGGTAGGGTGTTCATAGTATTAAATCATGATACCAGAAGTCCAGCTGAAGTCATCAGAGAGTTTGGCATTCATCTCCCAAACACAAACGTACCATCTAGGAATACACATGCTAAGGAGTATCGGGAATACTTGGTAGATGGTACAGCACCAACATGACCAATGTGAATAAAGAACATTCTGGAAGAATAAGACGTGAGGAGTGGCAGGACACAGTAAAGGTCCTGTCACACATATGGCGATCAGGCCAGCGACTGAACTGCGCTCAAAAATATGTATAACACGCAGTGAGAGCGCGGAAAACTGTCCGAAATTGTCCATTCTTAAGTCAAGGTCCCTAAAATCCTTTCACATTCTGCTGCGATCAGGCCAGCGCTTGGATTACGCTAAAACATTATAAAAACTTCAAGCCAAACACGCATAAAGATCTCTACGAACCCCTCGGTGACGCAGTGGGAACTGGCTGGGACGTGAGAGGGTCGTGAAAACGTCCCCATGGTCGCCCTTAAGCGCTAGTGTACTGCGCTTGTTTTGTGCATGCAAAAAACAAGCGTGGAGGTTCGGCGCCTTCAGAGCGCTGTCCTGTCCTGTCATCCTGTAGTTGTTCACTCGTCAAACTCCAAGCACAGACTGAGCATCCTTTAGACAAAGACATGTATGGATGGAGGGGTCCAATCACTTGGATTACTAGTTTTACAGGTGTTTGGCATTGTACTTGGGGTAATTATTTGAATAATATTGACATGTTTTGACAAATTGAATATCAAAATGTCATTAATAATACGAGGGTCATTCCAGAAGTTATACCTCCTCATTCATAACATCGTAATATGAATGGCATTCTGCATCATGACATTTGTTATTATTATAGTTCTGAGTCATAGCTACACCTTTATATAGTAAATGATAATTGATATCTCTCTCACTGTAATGATGCGATCAAATCCAGAGATAGATTTTGGACAACGGACACGGAAAATTAGCCTAAAGATAAATATGGGTGTGTTTTGTTTTTTTCTGAATATAATACTGTATTATCATGTATTAATCAGATTGTAGGCAATATTAACCTTTGTAGGCTTGCAAATAGTATAATATCAACTCGAATGTATTGCTACGCCTTTAGCATACTGGAATACCGCTATTAAGTCAAATTTATGAGGTATGAGGTAGAACTTATTGAATGACCCTCGTAATATTCCGCTTTTTACATGCGGGTAATTAAATTACTCGGAAATAGCTAAATTGACAAGACACACAATGTATTCAAATTCAACAATGTTATTGATACACCTGTTCAAAACTGCCGCCAATAGTCAACTTCTATTTCCATGGCTATACAAAAGTGGCATTATCGCATTACGCTAAGCTAGGATAATGCTCTCTAAATAGGATTTAAATAACGATCAATGTATCGGCAATGTGATTAGAGCTTTAAACATGTGTCTGTGTTATTCCTTCTGTATCTACTACAAGGAGTATACTGTCCTCAAAATAAGTAACTGACCAGGTAATATGCTCTCAACTCCAACACTATCGGCCGAGTGCACCAATGGCGAGTAGCTGAAGAATAGCGCTACCTCGCTAGTAACTGAGGCGTAACCAAAACATTTGAGAGCACCACACCGGGGTAAGCTACTAGGATAGTAACTTACGAGTAATTTACGCTAAATGTTATACCTAACCGGACCGGAGTAAGTTGGAGCATATCGTTATCCTGCTGCAACTATCGACGCTAAAAGGTTTCCAAGGTGTATGCTGACATAGTTATGTCGAGGAAATAGGTGACTTTAATCAAAACATTTTGCTTGGATTAATTGCACAAAACACTAAAATCAAATCAATTATTTATCGAGCAATATTATACATATTTATAGAAGTTAAATAAAGCAATCAAGAGATAAAATGATAACAACATTACATCGTTAGTAAGTAACGCTACAGTTAGGGCTACTAGGTGGCTAACCTCCCTATAAAGTTACGCCAGTTTGGTGCACTCGGCCGACATGTGTTATATATATTTGTTGTATTGTATAACCTAGGCAGTTACTTATTTTGAGGACTGTATATATTTTGAAAAGGTGTTGAGAAGGTACTAGTAACGCAGACAGCAACTTATAAGCGCAATTTGATCGCAGCAGATCGTACGCCCCAATCGTGTTTTTTTTTAGTTAATTGATTCATTTTTGTTCCTCGGTCTCTTTTAAACGATTCTGGCAAAATGCTCACGCCGACATTTCAAGACGATTGATACCCATTAATAGACCAAATTAATGTTAGTATCGTTTTCACGCTCATAATCATTCTTTCTGTAAATGTGGCACACACGTCGATTTTGGGTAGCTTTGATAAACTGGGTATATCTCAAGATTGATCAAACCAAATCAGATAAAATAAACGGCATCTGAAAGCTAAGTGTTTTTCTTTTCGTGTGTATAAAGATATTACACCAGACGTTAAGACATCATGGTAAACAAATCGCGCAAACATGTGCACCTTCACGTCGCCCCTCATGTGTTACGGTCGGTCCAACAAGGCAGAGTCCAAAGTGAACTTTAGCTTTTACATGAATGGTCATCCTTAACATAGTCGTATTCCAAAGTTTGAGTCGCATAACTCCAATGGTTCTAATTTTAGAAGCACAAGGTTACATGAAATGTGCCCATTGAGTAGCACACAAACTGGTCGGGTGGTTAACCACCTTTGACAGTAATTCACTTCATTTTGCTCTATAACATCTAAATTTGAAAATTTATCTTGCGCCACACAATATGTGGTTTCTTTTGATATATCAAATGTTGATGAGCAAAAACAAAAAGCTGAAATCAAAACATTCACTTTGAAAAGCAAAGAAAACAGATAAATCAACAAGTAATTAAAACAACTTACCTGTTATTTCAAAGATAACTGCAAGGACGATGATAACCTCAAAGAATCGAGCCATATTCATAATCTGCCAGTCTCCATCACTCTCGCATCTAACTACGGTATTTTAGGCAATAATGTTGCAGACAAATAATTCATATAATGTATTTTCTATTGAAATAAATGATTTCTGAAACCACTGAATTGGACGATCGGAAACCGGTTGATTATTATCCAACGTTCTTCATTGCCTGCATATTGTGATGTGTCATTTGCGGTAAGTCTGCGTAATGAATGGATCCTCGCAAAATTTCTCTTTAGCTGGGTGTTTCTAGTTTGCCTTACTTTCCATCAACAAATACAGATAGAGCAAACGCTGTTAATGGTTAAAGTCATCTGACGGCATACGTGTTTAAACATGTATACTTGGTGCTCAAATTTTCTTCTCCACTGCTCATCCTATTTATTCCTCAAAGACGGTTATGAAAATCGGGATATTCATCATCCGTTTCTGAGTTATTTACACTTAGCACATATTTCGGAAGTGCACCCTGCGTGTTTTATAGAGCAATATTAACACGGAATTAAATGTTTGAACAGCTTAAGAAATCTTGTTTTGATGGTATGCGAGAGAAAAAACACGGTCGAACTCATTGGGTAGCGCTTTGGGATAATTAATAAAATAATAAAATAAAATACTACAAACAGTTATTAAACATATTCAGTTAGCTCCCTTCTCCAATCAACTGTCTTTCATGAGTCTACGATTAAGATGAATGTTATAGATACGTACATATACTGTCAAAATACGACTTAAATGCCTGCGTACATGACTGTTCGTATCTTGCCTCAACTCTGGAATATTATATTCACATTGGATTTACACTACTTCATTTGGGCAGCTGTGTTGTTAAACTTCTTAGGTCAACGCTTTTACTGCATTAAATCACGGTCAATTTTGCTTATTTGTTGAGGATATTAGAACACGATTTTAGACATTAGAAGTTACTAATAATTATTGATGAATACCGTTGATAGTTTTTTATAATAGTTAGTTTCATTGTTTTCATTTACGGTAGCGCGTATATGCGTCATATTTACCTGTATACAAATACATATACATATACAAATACAAATCATACATACGACCAAGTATGTTCTGTAAATACTATTAGTGCAAGCCAAAAACCATGTTTACGAAAACTATTACACGTGTTTTTAAACCTTGTCATATACGAGGGGGTATCATAAAGTTTTAGAAATCACCCAGAAGTGAAGGAGCCAGAAACTTTATTTTGTTATGTGAGCCTTCAGACATCTTTACTAAGTCCCTGTGCAAAGTTACACATTTCTCCTACTTTTTATTACCTGTCCACAGACCGCCATTGTAGGGGTCATTAGAGGTCAATGTGTGTACACCCCATGTTACCCATAAGTTTATTGTCACCAAGCTTATTTGTAATGACCTTTGACCTCTTTCTGTCTAAACTTTAAACTATTTATTGCTGTTTTGGGAATAACACAATCTGAGACAATCTGAGAATTAATCGATGGCGGTCAATCTGAGGATCTCTACAATGGCGGTCTGTGGACGGGTAATAAAAAGTAGGAGAAATGTGTAACTTTGCACAGGGACTAAGTAAAGATGTCTAAAGGATCACATAACAAAATTAAGTTTCTGGCTCCTTCACTTCTGGGTGATTTCTAAAACTTTATGATACCTCCTCGTATACCAAAGGCAACAATGTACATAATTTCCGTATAAAAGCAGGTGATTTCCCTTATCTTACCAACTCCATGTGAAAAGAAAATGTTCCGTTCTCGTTGATTAAGGATGGATTCTGTAAATTTAGGGTAACTTTTTCCTGTGAATGAATGAAATAGTTTACAGTGTAGAGATACAGGAATGTTCACAGGTTGTAGGTCGCCGGAGGAGTTACGATGCATAAGGAAGCACTACAAAACTTGTACGCATAAGTCTTACGTACTAATGCGTATAAGCCATTCGTACTAGTTTTGAAGTTAGGCTTAAACTGAAAAAGGTCAAAGCTGACTTTGAAAATCGAAATCATGCTGAGGAAAAGGGTTAAGAATTAGAATTTACTTTGATATTTGCTCAAACCCAAATTAGTTTTCTTGTAATCCTGTAAATTTGAGAACATTCCATTTAAAACGACTAAGAGTAGCTATGATGTAAAAACCACATCTGCTACATGCACAGCTGATATCAGAGCTAGAATCGGAATGAGCAAGGGAAGGATGATAGAACTCCAGGGTCTATGAAATGACCGCAAAAAATAAAGATTGCCAAGATTGTTTAGAGCCTACTCCTATACAATATGGTCTGGATGGATGGACTCTACTCAAAGCAGATGAGAACCTAATAGTGGGTGCTGAAATGTGGATCTGGAGAAGAATGCTGAAAGGTAACTGGAAGGAAAAAAGAAGCAACATAAGTATCCTAAAAGAACTTGGTGTGAAGAGACAACTGCTAGGAGAGCCAATCAAAAGGAAACTTGTCTACTTTATGACACATTATAAGAGGCAGTGGTAACTTACTAGCCCTCCACATCATAGAAGGAAAGTGGAAGGCGGCCAAAAAAGAGGTCGTCAGAAGAAACGAGTGTTCGATAACATCAAGGAATGGACCGGTATGTGTCTTATAAAGGCTAAGCGTCTGTCACAAGACAAACATCTTGGGGAAAGATTATCCAAAGATGTGAACGTATGGCAGCCTATCATCACAACTAACGGAGGCCCGAGGCAAGGCATACTGTGTTGATCTGTACAATGGGATTTTGCACATAAAGTAAGACTTTATAAAAATCCTAAAATCTATCCTTTTCCTTGTTTACAAGGACTATTACTAAAGGAATCATTGCTCAAAATATCAAATAGTAGGACTAATAAATGACAAAATTAATTTTCTTCTATTACCTTTTTGATTTGTAAAAGAAGCCCTTATATCTGCGAAGTACTACCGATTACGAAATTTCAACTAATGAAATGAACTGATGAAATAAACACAAGTTTGCGTGCGCACTCTATCTTTGATTTTTAAAACATTTGAGCAAAAATCACTTTTATGGATCCAAAAGTGTCAAATAAGTGATTTGATACCACAAATGGATTCTCTGACTCATTTCCTTTCCAATAAAGTATATACATCCCATTAAGGGGGCGTGGACCTTCAGCATAGCCTGTGTAAAACTGCTGTAACTCCTTTAATAATTATATAAAACCAAATTAAAGTGTTCAGACTTTAATTTCATTTGTGTGGATCAAAAGAGGCGAAATCGTGTTAGCTGCTGTAGCGCCACCTACGCTCGATCTACAGCATGCCTTTTCTTGTGCCTGTTTGAGGGAGGTGCGTACACAAGTGTGCACCAGAGCGCGTTGCATCAGAGCGCGTACATTGGCATGCTTTGCTCGGGCTATATGTACATGTACACTACCGCCCAGAAGTGATGGCGCACACCATCGGGAGAACTTATTCTACAAACAGTCTTGTAAATGTACCCATATCAAGGTCAAATCCTATTTATATAGGTGCCTGGATATCTTGTCATTCATAAATTCATCTTTCCTTGACCTTGTAGCCTACACATTTGTCACAATAAATATCTTTCCAAGGTCGCTATTTTCTCTATGGGGAAATCCCATGTAATTCTCGCCTCATTAATATTCTCGAGCTCATTATCGCTGTAATAGCGCTATGGGATATCCTTGCATGCGAAAATCATCTCCGACAAATCATTATTTTTACATTATTTTACAAAATGCAACCACGTAATATTATTATGACGGGGATCTGTAATGCTCATTAATACCTAAAACATGGTTCGTGTTTTGACAAGGTTACTGGAATTTTCCCAAAAAGCTGATATTTCGAGACAAAACTTTATTAAAGTTTTGGTTGTAGAATGATACCTGTGGCGTACTGGGAACCAGCAAAATTCTCGAACTAAAACTGGCAGCAGCAATTACAATTTTACATACAGGGGTATTCTGTCATATTGCAATGTGTGCATAGAACATGCGTTATAAAACACATTAAACTGGTGGACATGAAGTGAACACAAAACACACCATACATTTTGTATACAGTATTGAGCTCATCTTGGTGAAAATGGCTGGTTAAATTGTAATCTTCCCATTTTTGAGTTAGAAAAATGCTCAAAGTTGTGACACCCCCTAGCGAGACGGCTTGTCAGGTCCGTTTAGGGAATGTTGAGACTAGCCAAGTCTGACCTACGCTATTAGAAAATATTAATCACACAATATAAGTTTAGTTACCGCGTGATCCAACATACATTATTTTGAATGGACTTGTTCGAATCCTTTGTTAGACTAGAATCGATCACCCTTTTAGCGCATTCTTTTATGAATGGGAGTTGACCGTTACAATCATGTGAAAGATAGAGATATCGCCCAATTAAAACACATCTGGCAGTAAGTTCGATTGCATAGTATGGTGGTATAGGCTGTTGGGCTATGTTGCTCATATAACAGGAGCGCAACTGATGGAAAATATATCGACTGACCTTCGCAAAATTGTACATTACATATTCATTGTATTATGGAATGCATATCATTGTCGCGGTAATTTTAAAACCTGCCATGGGTCCTGTGCTGCCTCGTGCGAGATACAGTCGGCCGAGTGCACCAATGACGGGTAGCTGAAGAATAGCGCTACCTCGCTAGTAACTGAGGCGTAACCCAACATTTTGAGAGCGCCAATGCGGGGTAAGCTACTAGGCTAGTATACTGGCGGGTAATTTACGCTAAATGTTATACCTGACCGGACCCAAGAGTAAGTTGGGGCATAACGTTTTATGCCACAAGTCAGTCGATTCTAGCAGTAGCGTAAATCTGTTGTGAACATTGGAGGGGATGATTCGCTGATGCTGAAGGACCAATCGCGCTTGCATGACCAGGGGTGTCTATTTGAAGTGGAATGTGACCCCTCATAAGCTTTAAGATTTTTATATTTTTGAAAATCCATTCATGCAATTTGGTGATTTTTTTAGTCAAAATTTAGATCAATTCCTTTTGCCCATTCAAACACTAATCGCACCGACTTTGGGTCATATTTTGACCAAAATGTACTAATTGTCCAAGGATCTTAAATAATGACTAAATACATTAACTTATTATTGTTTTTATTAATTAAAAACCGATAAACCAAGTTTATGTGGAAGGGTAGAACTAGATGAACGAAATAAAAAAAAGCATATCGTGCCGTGCGTGGTCTGGGAATCGAACCGGGGTTGCGGTTAACAAGCGAAGGACAAGGTGTCCACGCCACGGAAGTATTTGTGTTAAGAGGTGTGTTATAATTGTATATAATTGTTTCCATCGGGTGCTTGTGTTTATCATTAAAATTGTGCTTTTTGGTGCAATGTTTGTACGTGCCCCTCGCCCAAAATATGTTTGTAATGTCATGATAGTCCTTATTTTTGAAAAAGCGGTAAACAAACTTCGAATTTTTTGGCCATAAAATGGCATCATTTTTTTCCGGATCGCAGGCCGACTCCACGTGATTCTTGATTTACACTCACCTATGACCTAGCGAGTGACGACACGTTTTTAATATTACGGAGGACCATTCACGCCAGAATTTTACAGTAAACTATAGGTTAACACTTAGCATATGCGCCAATTAATTTGGTAAGGGGACGATGCTGATTAATGTGGATATTTACCTCGCTAGTTGCTATTCTGGTGTTACTCGCCAGTTATGCTCTAAGAATTACATCGTTAGTAAGTTATGCTACAGTTAGAGCATAACTACTAGGGAGGTAGCTCCTATTAAGTTACCCGTCATTGGTGCACTCGGCCGAATGACAAACTGCGAGGTTCTCTGTCGTGTATTGGATCACTGATTTGTAAACCAAAATATTGAAATTATCTTTTAAATGTCAGGTTTTTCTTGACAATTCAAATTACCTCCTCAGAAAATTACCATGTTTTAGGGATTTATAAGGACTGCGCATCATTATATAGGAAATTACAATTGTGAATATAACAATTAATTATTAAAAAAATCAATTTTTCAGAGAAGGTGTAGATGAGAGAGAATGTTCCCATAGCGCAATACTAGTGGTAATGAGCTCATGAATATTAATGAGGCAAATCTCTATGGGATTTTACTGTGTAGATTTTGACTTGTCTCGATTTATTGAGTTTTGCATGAAATGTGGTGATCGTAACATGCAACAAACATGAATTTATGAAGAAGAACTATATGAACACATACAACATCGTTACTTGTGAAATTATATATGTTCATAGAAGATGGATTTTCTAGGATATGATCACTGCGCCATCACTTCTGGGCGGGAGTGTATGTCAGTGCAATTTAACGTGGGCTTCCTCTCCTTTCCAGTTGGGCCTAATGTTTATTGTAATTGATTGTGTGCACCGCGGTTTGGAGTTTGGCTCTGGTTATTTTTGCATAATAAATTTGTTCTCGTCCGCCCTCTCTATTAATTATTAAAAAAATATATAATAATAATAATAATAATAATAATAATAATAATAATAATAATAAGTACTCTAATATCGACGTTAAGTCGAATTCTATAAAAACGTACGTAAGGTCGAAATTCATAATGTAACATGAACTATATGTTATATTTATGGTAAAATGACCCAAATATGCAAGAAATAATGAGATTCTGAGACTGCACAGTATGAGTGCACATTTCATTGATTTTCCCAACATTTAACAGATATAACTTTTTCCGGTCAAAATGTGGTTCGACCTAACGTATTTTTACGACAAAATCGACTATAAGTCGAAAATCTTATATTTCGCTAGGTCGAATTCTTATATTTCGCCCTAACGCACAATCTAACTGCATATTATATTTCGTCTTAACGTGTAGTTGTTTCACCTGAACCTAATTACATTATGTCGTCCTAATTACGCATAGAGAATGTTTCTGATCTTTTCAAGTACGAAAAGGTGCATGTTTCTGGATCATTTTCCTCTCACTTAACCGTTAGCCTAATGGAGCTTTTGATGATTAACGGAGGGCACTGTTGTTACCCCTGAAATTTCCGTAATGAACCCCAATGCTATTATTTAGAGTTACTATTTAGTACCAACGTATACTTACGGATCCCCTACCAAAATATTAGTACTAACACCCCTTACATGACGTCACAATTACGTCGTAAAGTGAGGGCGCCCCTAAAAGTCACACATGGGGCTGATACCAAAAGCCTTAATGTTCATTTTCTCTTTCAGTATGACAAGAGGAATCATTTGACACCAGTTTCATTAAAATCTGTGCATTACGTAACTTCATGTAATTTTTGCCCCCAGGATGGCCTTGAACATTAAAAGCGCTATATCTCTGAAAGTGAAGATCAAAACCTAGTCAAACATTAATACTTATTTTAATCCTTAGAACAAGACGAATAGGTTGGCATACACTTTAAAACGATTTGACTTGATTTCAAATTTACCCCTGCATTAATTGTGTGGATAGGCGGGTTAGGAAGCATATGTTATGTAGTGTATGAGGGACGGATTGTAGGGGAGGTGGGTTCAGGATGGTTAGGGATGATAGTCGGTTAGGGATGGATAGGTGGTAAGGGATAGATAGGATAGATAGGTGAGAGAGGCGGGTTAGGAAGCATATATGCTATGTAGGGTAGGGTAGGGAAGGGGGATTGTAGGGGAGGGCGGATGAGGATACAAATTGCACTCCCAAGACAACAGAGCAAGGAAATGACTACACGGTATATTTTGATTTTTGCTACTCGCTGAATGTGTGGCCCGAGTGATCAGCGATGTGTGTTACGTAATCACTTCTACGGCGAATTGAGTGGATCTGTTGTCAATGTGGTATCTTTTCCAGCTCCTTTTTCAGTAGTGGTGAAATCAACCTGTCCAATAGTTTTGAGTGTTTATCCGATCACACGCATAGTCATGCTACTGGATAGATAGGTGGGATAGGCGGGTTAGGAAGCATATGCTATGTAGGGTAGGGGAGGCGGATTGAAGGGGAGGGCGGATCAGGATGGTTAGGGAGGATAGTCGGTTAGGGATGGATAGGTGGTAAGGGATAGGTAGGATAGATAGGTGGGATAGGCGGGTTAGGAAGCATATGCTATGTAGGGGAGGTGGGATCAGGATGGTTAGGGAAGATAGTCGGTTAGGGATGGATAGGTGGTAAGGGATAGATAGAATAGATAGGTGGGATAGGCGGGTTAGGAAGCATATGCTATGTAGGGTATGAGGGACGGATTGTAGGGGATGTGGGTTCAGGATGGTTAGGGAGGATAGTCGGTTAGGGATGGATAGGTGGTAAGGGATAGATAGGATAGATAGGTGGGAGAGGCGGGTTAGGAAGCATATATGCTATGTACAGTAGGGGAGGGCGGATCAGGATGGTTAGGGAGGATAGTCGGTTACGGATGGATAGGTGGTAAGGGATAGATGGGATAGACGTGATAGACGGGTTAGGAAGCATATGCTCTGTAGGGCAGGAGAGGCGGATTGTAGGGCAGGGAGGATCGGGATGGTTAGGGAGGATAGTCGGTTAGGGATGGATAGGTGGTAAGGGATAGATAGGATAGATAGGTGGGATAGGCGGGTTAGGAAGCATATGCTATGTAAGGTAGGGGATGCGGATTGTAGGGGAGGGAGGATCATGATGGTTAGGGAGGATAGTCGGTTAGGGATGGATAGGTGGTAAGGGATAGGTAGGATAGATAGGTGGGATAGGCGGGTTAGGAAGCATATGCTATGTAGGGTATGAGAAACGGATTGTAGGGGAGGAGGGTTCCGGATGGTTAGGGAGGATAGTCGGTTAGGGATGGATAGGTGGTAAGGGATATATAGGATAGATAGTTGGGATAGGCGGGTTAGGAAGCATATGCTATGTAGGGTAAGAGAGGCGGATTATAGTGGAGGGAGGATCAGGATGGTTAGGGAGGATAGTCGGTTAGGGATTGATAGGTGGTAAGGAATGTAGGGTAGGGGAGGCGGACTGTAGGGGAGGGCGGATCAGGATGGTTAGGGAGGATAGGCGGTTAGTGATGGATAGGTGGTAAGGGATAGATATATATGATAGATAGGTTGGATAGTCGAGTCGGGTTAGGAAACATATGCTATGTAGGGCAAGAGAGGCGGATTGTAGTGGAGGGAGGATCAGGATGGTTAGGGAGGATAGTCGGTTACGGATGGATAGGTGGTAAGGGATAGATAAGATAGATAAGTGGGATAGGCGGGTTAGGAACATATGCTATGTAGAGTATGAGGGACGGATTGTAGGAGAGGTGGGATCAGGATGGTTAGGGAGGATAGTCGGTTAGGGATGGATAAGTGGTAAGGGATAGATAGGATAGATAGGTGGGATAGGCGAGTCAGGAAGCATAGTCATGCTACTGGATAGATAGGTGGGATATACGGGTTAGGAAGCATATGCTATGTAGGACAGGAGAGGCGGGTTGTAGGGGAGGGAGGATCAGGATGGTTAGGGAGGATAGTCGGTTAAGGATGGATAGGTGGTAAGGGATAGGTAGGATAGATAGGTGGGATAGGCGAGTCAGGAAGCATATGCTACGTAGGGCAAGAGAGGCGGATTGTAGTGGAGGGAGGATCATGATGGTTAGGGAGGATAGTCGGTTAAGGATGGATAGGTGGTCAGGGATAGATAGGATTTATAGGTATGATAGGCGGGTTAGGAAGTATGTGCTATGTAGGGTAGGGGAGGCACATTGTAGGGGAGGGAGGATTATTAGAATGGTTAGGGAGGATAGTCGGTTAAGGATGGATAGGTGGTCAGGGATAGATTGGATAGATAGGTGGGATAAGCGGGTTAGGAAGCATATGCTATGTAGGGTAGGGGAGGCAAATTGTAGAGGAGGGCGGATCAGGATGGATAGGGAGGATAGTCGGTTAGGGATGGATAGGTGGTAAGGGATAGATATGATAGATAGGTGGGATAGGCGGGTTATGAAGCATATACTATAGGGTAGGGGAGGCGGATTGTAGGGGAGGGAGGATCAGGATGGTTAGGGAGGATAGTCGGTTACGGATGGATAGGTGGTAAGGGATAGATAGGATAGATAGGTGGGATAGACGAGTCAGGAAGCATATGCTATGTAGGGCAGGAGAGGCGGATTGTAGGGAGGGAGGATCAGGGTGGTTAGGGAGGATAGTCGGTTAGGGATGGATAGGTGGTAAGGGATAAATAGAATAGATAGGTGGGATATGCGGGTTAGGGAGCATATGCTATGTATGGTATAAGGGACGGATTGTAGGGGAGGTGTGATCAGGATGGTTAGGGAGAATAGTCGGTTAGGGATGGATAAGTGGTAAGGGATAGATAGGATAGATAGTTGGGATAGGTGAGTCAGGAAGCATATGCTATGTAGGGCAGGAGAGGCGGATTGTAGGGAGGGAGGATCAGGGTGGTTAGGGAGGATAGTCGGATAGGGATGGATAGGTGGTAAGGGATAGATAGGATAGATAGGTGGGATAGGCGGGTTAGGAAGCATACGTTATGTAGGGTATGAGGGACGGATTGTAGGGGAGGTGGGTTCAGGATGGTTAGGGATGATAGTCGGTTAGAGATGGATAGGTGGTAAGGGATAGATAGGATAGATAGGTGAGAGAGGCGGGTTAGGAAGCATATATGCTATGTAGGGTAGGGGAGGCGGATTGTAGGGGAGGGCGGATCAGGATGGTTAGGGAGGATAGTCGGTTACGGATGGATAGGTGGTAAGGGATAGATGGGATAGACGTGATAGACGGGTTAGGAAGCATATGCTCTGTAGGGCAGGAGAGGCGGATTGTAGGGCAGGGAGGATCAGGATGGTTAGGGAGGATAGTCGGTTAGGGATGGATAGGTGGTAAGGGATAGATAGGATAGATAGGTGGGATAGGCGGGTTAGGAAGCATATGCTATGTAAGGTAGGGGATGCGGATTGTAGGGGAGGGAGGATCATGATGGTTAGGGAGGATAGTCGGTTAGGGATGGATAGGTGGTAAGGGATAGGTAGGATAGATAGGTGGGATAGGCGGGTTAGGAAGCATATGCTATGTAGGGTATGAGGGGCGGATTGTAGGGGAGGAGGGTTCCGGATGGTTAGGGAGGATAGTCGGTTAGGGATGGATAGGTGGTAAGGGATATATAGGATAGATAGTTGGGATAGGCGGGTTAGGAAGCATATGCTATGTAGGGCAAGAGAGGCGGATTATAGTGGAGGGAGGATCAGGATGGTTAGGGAGGATAGTCGGTTAGGGATTGATAGGTGGTAAGGAATGTAGGGTAGGGGAGGCGGACTGTAGGGGAGGGCGGATCAGGATGGTTAGGGAGGATAGGCTGTTAGTGATGGATAGGTGGTAAGGGATAGATATATATGATAGATAGGTTGGATAGTCGAGTCGGGTTAGGAAACATATGCTATGTAGGGCAAGAGAGGCGGATTGTAGTGGAGGGAGGATCAGGATGGTTAGGGAGGATAGTCGGTTACGGATGGATAGGTGGTAAGGGATAGATAAGATAGATAAGTGGGATAGGCGGGTTAGGAAGCATATGCTATGTAGAGTATGAGGGACGGATTGTAGGGGAGGTGGGATCAGGATGGTTAGGGAGGATAGTCGGTTAGGGATGGATAAGTGGTAAGGGATAGATAGGATAGATAGGTGGGATAGGCGAGTCAGGAAGCATAGTCATGCTACTGGATAGATAGGTGGGATAGACGGGTTAGGAAGCATATGCTATGTAGGGCAGGAGAGGCGGGTTGTAGGGGAGGGAGGATCAGGATGGTTAGGGAGGATAGTCGGTTAAGGATGGATAGGTGGTAAGGGATATGTAGGATAGATAGGTGGGATAGGCGAGTCAGGAAGCATATGCTATGTAGGGCAAGAGAGGCGGATTGTAGTGGAGGGAGGATCATGATGGTTAGGGAGGATAGTCGGTTAAGGATGGATAGGTGGTCAGGGATAGATAGGATTTATAGGTATGATAGGCGGGTTAGGAAGCATGTGCTATGTAGGGTAGGGGAGGCACATTGTAGGGGAGGGAGGATTATTAGAATGGTTAGGGAGGATAGTCGGTTAAGGATGGATAGGTGGTCAGGGATAGATTGGATAGATAGGTGGGATAAGCGGGTTAGGAAGCATATGCTATGTAGGGTAGGGGAGGCAAATTGTAGAGGAGGGCGGATCAGGATGGTTAGGGAGGATAGTCGGTTAGGGATGGATAGGTGGTAAGGGATAGATATGATAGATAGGTGGGATAGGCGGGTTATGAAGCATATACTATAGGGTAGGGGAGGCGGATTGTAGGGGAGGGAGGATCAGGATGGTTAGGGAGGATAGTCGGTTACGGATGGATAGGTGGTAAGGGATAGATAGGATAGATAGGTGGGATAGACGAGTCAGGAAGCATATGCTATGTAGGGCAGGAGAGGCGGATTGTAGGGAGGGAGGATCAGGGTGGTTAGGGAGGATAGTCGGTTAGGGATGGATAGGTGGTAAGGGATAAATAGAATAGATAGGTGGGATATGCGGGTTAGGGAGCATATGCTATGTATGGTATAAGGGACGGATTGTAGGGGAGGTGTGATCAGGATGGTTAGGGAGAATAGTCGGTTAGGGATGGATAAGTGGTAAGGGATAGATAGGATAGATAGTTGAGATAGGTGAGTCAGGAAGCATATGCTATGTAGGGCAGGAGAGGCGGATTGTAGGGAGGGAGGATCAGGGTTGTTAGGGAGGATAGTCGGATAGGGATGGATAGGTGGTAAGGGATAGATAGGATAGATAGGTGGGATAGGCGGGTTAGGAAGCATACGTTATGTAGGGTATGAGGGACGGATTGTAGGGGAGGTGGGTTCAGGATGGTTAGGGATGATAGTCGGTTAGAGATGGATAGGTGGTAAGGGATAGATAGGATAGATAGGTGAGAGAGGCGGGTTAGGAAGCATATATGCTATGTAGGGTAGGGGAGGCGGATTGTAGGGGAGGGCGGATCAGGATGGTTAGGGAGGATAGTCGGTTACGGATGGATAGGTGGTAAGGGATAGATGGGATAGACGTGATAGACGGGTTAGGAAGCATATGCTCTGTAGGGCAGGAGAGGCGGATTGTAGGGCAGGGAGGATCAGGATGGTTAGGGAGGATAGTCGGTTAGGGATGGATAGGTGGTAAGGGATAGATAGGATAGATAGGTGGGATAGGCGGGTTAGGAAGCATATGCTATGTAAGGTAGGGGATGCGGATTGTAGGGGAGGGAGGATCATGATGGTTAGGGAGGATAGTCGGTTAGGGATGGATAGGTGGTAAGGGATAGGTAGGATAGATAGGTGGGATAGGCGGGTTAGGAAGCATATGCTATGTAGGGTATGAGGGGCGGATTGTAGGGGAGGAGGGTTCCGGATGGTTAGGGAGGATAGTCGGTTAGGGATGGATAGGTGGTAAGGGATATATAGGATAGATAGTTGGGATAGGCGGGTTAGGAAGCATATGCTATGTAGGGCAAGAGAGGCGGATTATAGTGGAGGGAGGATCAGGATGGTTAGGGAGGATAGTCGGTTAGGGATTGATAGGTGGTAAGGAATGTAGGGTAGGGGAGGCGGACTGTAGGGGAGGGCGGATCAGGATGGTTAGGGAGGATAGGCGGTTAGCATGGTTAGTGATAGATAGGTGGTAAGGGATAGATATATATGATAGATAGGTTGGATAGTCGAGTCGGGTTAGGAAACATATGCTATGTAGGGCAAGAGAGGCGGATTGTAGTGGAGGGAGGATCAGGATGGTTAGGGAGGATAGTCGGTTACGGATGGATAGGTGGTAAGGGATAGATAAGATAGATAAGTGGGATAGGCGGGTTAGGAAGCATATGCTATGTAGAGTATGAAGGACGGATTGTAGGGGAGGTGGGATCAGGATGGTTAGGGAGGATAGTCGGTTAGGGATGGATAAGTGGTAAGGGATAGATAGGATAGATAGGTGGGATAGGCGAGTCAGGAAGCATAGTCATGCTACTGGATAGATAGGTGGGATAGACGGGTTAGGAAGCATATGCTATGTAGGGCAGGAGAGGCGGGTTGTAGGGGAGGGAGGATCAGGATGGTTAGGGAGGATAGTCGGTTAAGGATGGATAGGTGGTAAGGGATAGGTAGGATAGATAGGTGGGATAGGCGAGTCAGGAAGCATATGCTATGTAGGGCAAGAGAGGCGGATTGTAGTGGAGGGAGGATCATGATGGTTAGGGAGGATAGTCGGTTAAGGATGGATAGGTGGTCAGGGATAGATAGGATTTATAGGTATGATAGGCGGGTTAGGAAGCATGTGCTATGTAGGGTAGGGGAGGCACATTGTAGGGGAGGGAGGATTATTAGAATGGTTAGGGAGGATAGTCGGTTAAGGATGGATAGGTGGTCAGGGATAGATTGGATAGATAGGTGGGATAAGCGGGTTAGGAAGCATATGCTATGTAGGGTAGGGGAGGCAAATTGTAGAGGAGGGCGGATCAGGATGGTTAGGGAGGATAGTCGGTTAGGGATGGATAGGTGGTAAGGGATAGATATGATAGATAGGTGGGATAGGCGGGTTATGAAGCATATACTATAGGGTAGGGGAGGCGGATTGTAGGGGAGGGAGGATCAGGATGGTTAGGGAGGATAGTCGGTTACGGATGGATAGGTGGTAAGGGATAGATAGGATAGATAGGTGGGATAGACGAGTCAGGAAGCATATGCTATGTAGGGCAGGAGAGGCGGATTGTAGGGAGGGAGGATCAGGGTGGTTAGGGAGGATAGTCGGTTAGGGATGGATAGGTGGTAAGGGATAAATAGAATAGATAGGTGGGATATGCGGGTTAGGGAGCATATGCTATGTATGGTATAAGGGACGGATTGTAGGGGAGGTGTGATCAGGATGGTTAGGGAGAATAGTCGGTTAGGGAAGGATAAGTGGTAAGGGATAGATAGGATAGATAGTTGGGATAGGTGAGTCAGGAAGCATATGCTATGTAGGGCAGGAGAGGCGGATTGTAGGGAGGGAGGATCAGGGTTGTTAGGGAGGATAGTCGGATAGGGATGGATAGGTGGTAAGGGATAGATAGGATAGATAGGTGGGATAGGCGGGTTAGGAAGCATACGTTATGTAGGGTATGAGGGACGGATTGTAGGGGAGGTGGGTTCAGGATGGTTAGGGATGATAGTCGGTTAGAGATGGATAGGTGGTAAGGGATAGATAGGATAGATAGGTGAGAGAGGCGGGTTAGGAAGCATATATGCTATGTAGGGTAGGGGAGGCGGATTGTAGGGGAGGGCGGATCAGGATGGTTAGGGAGGATAGTCGGTTACGGATGGATAGGTGGTAAGGGATAGATGGGATAGACGTGATAGACGGGTTAGGAAGCATATGCTCTGTAGGGCAGGAGAGGCGGATTGTAGGGCAGGGAGGATCAGGATGGTTAGGGAGGATAGTCGGTTAGGGATGGATAGGTGGTAAGGGATAGATAGGATAGATAGGTGGGATAGGCGGGTTAGGAAGCATATGCTATGTAAGGTAGGGGATGCGGATTGTAGGGGAGGGAGGATCATGATGGTTAGGGAGGATAGTCGGTTAGGGATGGATAGGTGGTAAGGGATAGGTAGGATAGATAGGTGGGATAGGCGGGTTAGGAAGCATATGCTATGTAGGGTATGAGGGGCGGATTGTAGGGGAGGAGGGTTCCGGATGGTTAGGGAGGATAGTCGGTTAGGGATGGATAGGTGGTAAGGGATATATAGGATAGATAGTTGGGATAGGCGGGTTAGGAAGCATATGCTATGTAGGGCAAGAGAGGCGGATTATAGTGGAGGGAGGATCAGGATGGTTAGGGAGGATAGTCGGTTAGGGATTGATAGGTGGTAAGGAATGTAGGGTAGGGGAGGCGGACTGTAGGGGAGGGCGGATCAGGATGGTTAGGGAGGATAGGCGGTTAGTGATGGATAGGTGGTAAGGGATAGATATATATGATAGATAGGTTGGATAGTCGAGTCGGGTTAGGAAACATATGCTATGTAGGGCAAGAGAGGCGGATTGTAGTGGAGGGAGGATCAGGATGGTTAGGGAGGATAGTCGGTTACGGATGGATAGGTGGTAAGGGATAGATAAGATAGATAAGTGGGATAGGCGGGTTAGGAAGCATATGCTATGTAGAGTATGAGGGACGGATTGTAGGGGAGGTGGGATCAGGATGGTTAGGGAGGATAGTCGGTTAGGGATGGATAAGTGGTAAGGGATAGATAGGATAGATAGGTGGGATAGGCGAGTCAGGAAGCATAGTCATGCTACTGGATAGATAGGTGGGATAGACGGGTTAGGAAGCATATGCTATGTAGGGCAGGAGAGGCGGGTTGTAGGGGAGGGAGGATCAGGATGGTTAGGGAGGATAGTCGGTTAAGGATGGATAGGTGGTAAGGGATAGGTAGGATAGATAGGTGGGATAGGCGAGTCAGGAAGCATATGCTATGTAGGGCAAGAGAGGCGGATTGTAGTGGAGGGAGGATCATGATGGTTAGGGAGGATAGTCGGTTAAGGATGGATAGGTGGTCAGGGATAGATAGGATTTATAGGTATGATAGGCGGGTTAGGAAGCATGTGCTATGTAGGGTAGGGGAGGCACATTGTAGGGGAGGGAGGATTATTAGAATGGTTAGAGAGGATAGTCGGTTAAGGATGGATAGGTGGTCAGGGATAGATTGGATAGATAGGTGGGATAAGCGGGTTAGGAAGCATATGCTATGTAGGGTAGGGGAGGCAAATTGTAGAGGAGGGCGGATCAGGATGGTTAGGGAGGATAGTCGGTTAGGGATGGATAGGTGGTAAGGGATAGATATGATAGATAGGTGGGATAGGCGGGTTATGAAGCATATACTATAGGGTAGGGGAGGCGGATTGTAGGGGAGGGAGGATCAGGATGGTTAGGGAGGATAGTCGGTTACGGATGGATAGGTGGTAAGGGATAGATAGGATAGATAGGTGGGATAGACGAGTCAGGAAGCATATGCTATGTAGGGCAGGAGAGGCGGATTGTAGGGAGGGAGGATCAGGGTGGTTAGGGAGGATAGTCGGTTAGGGATGGATAGGTGGTAAGGGATAAATAGAATAGATAGGTGGGATATGCGGGTTAGGGAGCATATGCTATGTATGGTATAAGGGACGGATTGTAGGGGAGGTGTGATCAGGATGGTTAGGGAGAATAGTCGGTTAGGGATGGATAAGTGGTAAGGGATAGATAGGATAGATAGTTGGGATAGGTGAGTCAGGAAGCATATGCTATGTAGGGCAGGAGAGGCGGATTGTAGGGAGGGAGGATCAGGGTGGTTAGGGAGGATAGTCGGATAGGGATGGATAGGTGGTAAGGGATAGATAGGATAGATAGGTGGGATAGGCGGGTTAGGAAGCATATGCCATGTAGGGTAGGGGATGCGTATTGTAGGGGAGGGAGGATCATGATGGTTAAGAAGGATAGTCGGTTAGGGATGGATAGGTGGTAAGGGATAGATATGATAAATAGGTGGGGTAGGCGGGTTAGGAAGCATATGCTATGTAGGGTATGAGGGGCCGATTGTAGGGGAGGTGGGATCAGGATGGTTAGGGAGGATAGTCGGTTAGGGATGGATAGGTGGTAAGGGATAGATAGGATAGATAGGTGGGATAGGCGGGTTAGGAAGCATAATTATGCTATGTAGGGTAGGGGAGGCGGATTGTAGTTGAGGGAGGATCATGATGGTTAGGGAGGGTAGACGGTTATGGTTTGAAAAGGTGGTAAAGGATAGATATGATACATAAGTGGGATAGGCGGGTTAGGAAGCATGCTATGTAGGGTATGAGGGACGGATTGTAGGAGAGGTGGGTTCAGGATGGTTAGGGAGGATAGTCGGTTAGGGATGGATAGGTGGTAAGGGGTAGATAGGATAGATAGGTGCGATAGGCGGGTTAGGAAGCATATATGCTATGTAGGGTAGGGGAGGCGGATTGTAGGGGAGGGCGGATCAGGATGGTTAGGGAGGATAGTCGGTTACGGATGGATAGGTGGTAAGGGATAGATAGGATAGATAGGTGGGATAGACGGGTTAGGAAGTATATCCTATGTAGGGCAGCAGATGCGGATTGTAGGGGAGGGAGAATCAGGATGGTTAGGGAGGATAGTCGGTTAGGGATGGATAGGTAGGATAGATAGGTGGGATAGGCGGGTTAGGGAGCATATGTTATGTATGGTATAAGGGACGGATTGTAGGAGAGGTGGGTTCAGGATGGTTAGGGAGGATAGTCGGTTAGGGATGGATAGGTGGTAAGGGATAGATAGGATAGATAGGTGGGATAGGCGGGTTAGGAAACATATATGCTATGTAGGGTAGGGGAGGCGGATTGTAGGGGAGAGCGGATCAGGATGGTTAGGGAGGATAGTCGGTTACGGATGGATAGATGGAAAGGGATAGATAGGATAAATAGGTGGGATAGGCGGGTTAGGAAGCATATGCTATGTAGGGTATGAGGGGCCGATTGTAGGGGAGGTGGGATCAGGATGGTTAGGGAGGATAGTCGGTTAGGGATGGATAGGTGGTAAGGGATAGATAGGATAGATAGGTGGGATAGGCGGGTTAGGAAGCATAATTATGCTATGTAGGGAAGGGGAGGCGGATTGTAGTTGAGGGAGGATCATGATGGTTAGGGAGGATAGACGGTTAGGGATGGATAGGTGGTAAGGGATAGATATGATACATAAGTAGGATAGGCGGGTTAGGAAGCATATGCTATGTAGGGTATGAGGGACGGATTGTAGGAGAGGTGGGTTCAGGATGGTTAGGGAGGATAGTCGGTTAGGGATGGATAGGTGGTAAGGGGTAGATAGGATAGATATGTGGGATAAGCGGGTTAGGAAGCAAATGATATGTAGGGTAGGGGAGGCAAATTGTAGAGGAGGGCGGATCAGGGTGGTTAGGGAGGATAGTCGGTTAGGGATGGATAGGTGGTAAGGGATAGATAGGATAGATAGGTGGGATAGGCGGGTTATGAAGCATATACTATAGGGTAGGGGAGGTGGATTGTAGGGGAGGGAGGATCAGGATGGTTAGGGAGGATAGTCGATTAAGGATGGATAGGTGGTCAGGGATAGATAGGATAGATAGGTGGGATAGGCGAGTCAGGAAGCATATGCTATGTAGGGCAGGAGAGGCGGATTGTAGGGAGGGAAGATCAGGGTGGTTAGGGAGGATAGTTGGATAGGGATGGATAGGTGGTAAGGGATAGATATGATAGATAGGTGGGATAGGCGGGTTAGGAAGCATATGCTATGTAGGGTAGGGGATGCGGATTGTAGGGGAGGGAGAATCATGATGGTTAGGGAGGATAGTCGGTTAGGGATGGATAGGTGGTAAGGGATAGATATGATACATAAGTGGGATAGGCGGGTTAGGAAGCATATGCTATGTAGGGTATGAGGGACGGATTGTAAGAGAGGTGGGTTCAGGATGGTTAGGGAGGATAGTCGGTTAGGGATGGATAGGTGGTAAGGGATAGATAGGATAGGTAGGTGGGATAGGCGGGTTATGAAGCATATGCTATGTAGGGCAGGAGAGGTGGATTGTAGGGGAGGGAGGATCAGGATGGTTAGGGAAGATAGTCGATTATGGATGGATAGGTGGTAAGGGGTAGATAGGATAGATAGGTGGGATAGGCGGGTTAGGAAGCATATATGCTATGTAGGTTAGGGGAGGCGGATTGTAGGGGAGGGCGGATCAGGATGGTTAGGGAGGATAGTCGGTTACGGATAGATAGGTGGTAAGGGATAGATAGGATAGATAGGTGGGATAGACGGGTTAGGAAGTATATCCTATGTAGGGCAGCAGATGCGGATTGTAGGGGAGGGAGGATAGTCGGTTAGGGATGGATAGGTAGGATAGATAGGTGGGATAGGCGGGTTAGGAAGCATATGCTAGGTAGGGTAGGGGATGCGGATTGTAGGGGAGGGAGAATCATGATGGTTAGGGAGGATAGTCGGTTAGAGATGGATAGGTGGTAAGGAATAGATAGGATAAATAGGTTCGATAGGCGGGTTATGAAGCATATGCTATGTAGGGTATGAGGGACCGATTGTAGGGGAGGTGGGCTCAGGATGGTTAGGGAGGATAGTCGGTTAGGGATGGATAGGTGGTAAGGGATAGATAGGATAGATAGGTGGGATAGGCGGGTTAGGAAGCATAATTATGCTATGTAGGGTAGGGGAGGCGGATTGTAGGGGAGGGAGGATCATGATGGTTAGGGAGGATAGACGGTTAGGGATGGATAGGTGGTAAGGGATAGATATGATATATAAGTGAGATAGGCGGGTTAGGAAGCATATGCTATGTAGGGTATGAGGGACGGATTGTAGGAGAGGTGGGTTCAGGATGGTTAGGGAGGATAGTCGGTTAGGGATGGATAGGTGGTAAGGGATAGATAGGATAGATAGGTGGGATAGGCGGGTTAGGAAGCATATATGCTATGTAGGATAGGGGAGGCGGATTGTAGGGGAGGGCGGATCAGGATGGTTAGGGAGGATAGTCGGTTACGGATAGATAGGTGGTAAGGGATAGATAGGATAGATAGTTGGGATAGACGGGTTAGGAAGTATATCCTATGTAGGGCAGCAGATGCGGATTGTAGGGGAGGGAGGATCAGGATGGTTAGGGAGGATAGTCGGTTAGGGATGGATAGGTGGTAAAGGATAGGTAGGATAGATAGGTGGGATAGTCGGGTTAGGGAGCATATGTTATGTATGGTATATTAGGGACGGATTGTAGGGGAGTTGGGATCAGGATGGTTAGGGAGGATAGTCGGTTAGGGATGGATAGGTGGTAAGGGATATATAGGATAGACAGGTGGGATAGGCGGGTTATGAAGCATATGCTATGTAGGGCAGGAGAGGTGGATTGTAGGGGAGGGTGGATCAGGATGGTTAGGGAAGATAGTCGGTTATGGATGAATAGGTGGTAAGGGATAGATAGGATAGATAGGTGGGATAGGCGGGTTAGGAAGCATACTTATGCTATGTAGGGTAGGGGAGGCGGATTGTAGGGGAGGGAGGATCATGATGGTTAGGGAGGATAGACTGTTAGGGATGGATAGGTGGTAAGGGATATATATGATACATAGGTGGGATAGGCGGGTTAGGAATCATATGCTATGTAGGGTATGAGGGACGGATTGTAGGGGACGTGGGTTCGGGATGGTTAGGGAGGATAGTCGGTTAGGGATGGATAAGTGGCAAGGGATAGATAGGTGGGATAGGCGAGTCAGGAAGCATATGCTATGTAGGGCAGGAGAGGCGGATTGTAGTGGAGGGAGGATCAGGATGGTTAGGGAGAATAGTCGGTTAGGGAAGGATAGATGGTAAAGGATAGATAGGATAGATAGGTGGGATAGGCGGGTTAGGAAGCATACTTATGCTATGTAGGGTAGGGGAGGCGGACTGTAAGGGAGGGAGGATCATGATGGTTAGGGAGGATAGACTGTTAGGGATGGATAGGTGGTAAGGGATATATATGATACATAGGTGGGATAGGCGGGTTAGGAATCATATGCTATGTAGGGTATGAGGGACGGATTGTAGGGGACGTGGGTTTAGGATGGTTAGGGAGGATAGTCGGTTAGGGA
Organism: Ophiura sarsii; assembly: GCA_035610835.1. Classification (NCBI taxonomy): domain Eukaryota; kingdom Metazoa; phylum Echinodermata; class Ophiuroidea; order Amphilepidida; family Ophiuridae; genus Ophiura; species Ophiura sarsii. The sequence continues at coordinate 19,989,970 of CM069452.1, read as the reverse complement.
TGGATAGGTGGTAAGGGATAGATAGGATAGGTAGGTTGGATTGGCGGGTTATGAAGCATATGCTATGTAGGGCAGGAGAGGTGGATTGTAGGGGAGGGAGGATCAGGATGGTTAGGGAAGATAGTCGGTTATGGATGAATAGGTGGTAAGGGATAGATAGGATAGATAGGTGGGATAGGCGGGTTAGGAAGCATACTTATGCTATGTAGGGTAGGGGAGGCGGATTGTAGGGGAGGGAGGATCATGATGGTTAGGGAGGATAGACTGTTAGGGATGGATAGGTGGTAAGGGATATATATGATACATAGGTGGGATAGGCGGGTTAGGAATCATATGCTATGTAGGGTATGAGGGACGGATTGTAGGGGACGTGGGTTCGGGATGGTTAGGGAGGATAGTCGGTTAGGGATGGATAAGTGGCAAGGGATAGATAGGTGGGATAGGCGAGTCAGGAAGCATATGCTATGTAGGGCAGGAGAGGCGGATTGTAGTGGAGGGAGGATCAGGATGGTTAGGGAGAATAGTCGGTTAGGGATGGATAGATGGTAAAGGATAGATAGGATAGATAGGTGGGATAGGCGGGTTAGGAAGCATACTTATGCTATGTAGGGTAGGGGAGGCGGACTGTAAGGGAGGGAGGATCATGATGGTTAGGGAGGATAGACTGTTAGGGATGGATAGGTGGTAAGGGATATATATGATACATAGGTGGGATAGGCGGGTTAGGAATCATATGCTATGTAGGGTATGAGGGACGGATTGTAGGGGACGTGGGTTTAGGATGGTTAGGGAGGATAGTCGGTTAGGGATGGATAGGTGGTAAGGGATAGATAGGATAGGTAGGTGGGATAGGCGGGTTATGAAGCATATGCTATGTAGGGCAGGAGAGGTGGATTGTAGGGGAGGGAGGATCAGGATGGTTAGGGAAGATAGTCGGTTATGGATGGATAGGTGGTAAGGGATAGATAGGATAGATAGTTGGGATAGGCGGGTTACGAAGCATATGCTATGTATGGTATAAGGGACGGATTGGAGGGGAGGTGGGATCAGGATGGTTAGGGAGGATAGTCGGTTAGGGATGGATAGGTGGTAAGGGATAGATAGGATAGATAGGTGGGATAGGCGGGTTAGGAAGCATAATGCTATGTAGGGTAGGGGAGGCGGATTGTAGGGGAGGGCGGATCAGGATGGTTAGGGAGGATAGTCGGTTACGGATGGATAGGTGGTAAGGGATAGATAGGATAGATAGGTGGGATAGACGGGTTAGGAAGCATATGCTATGAAGGGCAGGAGAGGCGGATTGTAGGGGAGGGAGGATCAGGATGGTTAGGGAGGATAGTCGGTTAGGGATGGATAAGTGGTAAGGGATAGATAGGATATATAGGTGGGATAGGCGGGTTAGGAAGCATATGCTATATAGGGTAGGGGAGGCACATTGTAGGGGAGGGAGGATTATTAGGATGGTTAGGGAGGATAGTCGGTTAGGGATGGATAGGTGGTAAGGGATAGGTAGGATAGATAGGTGGGATATGCGGGTTAGGGAGCATACGCTTTGTATGGTATAAGGGACGGATTGTAGGGGAGGTGGGATCAGGATGGTTAGGGAGGATAGTCGGTTAGGGATGGATAAGTGGTAAGGGATAGATAGGATAGATAGGTGGGATAGGCGAGTCAGGAAGCATATGCTATGTAGGGCAGGAGAGGCGGATTGTAGGGAGGGAGGATCAGAGTGGTTAGGGAGGATAGTCGGTTAGGGATGGATAGATGGTAAAGGATAGATAAGATAGATAGGTGGGATAGGCGGGTTAGGATGCATAGGCCCTATGCTATGTAGGGTAGGGGATGCGGATTGTAGGGGAGGGAGGATCATGATGGTTAGGGAGGATAGTCGGTTAGGGATGGATAGGTGGTCAGGGATAGATAGGATAAATAGGTGGGATAGGCGGGTTAGGAAGCATATGCTATGTAGGGTATGAGGGACCGATTGTAGGGGAGGTGGGATCAGAATGGTTAGGGAGGATAGTCGGTTAGGGATGGATAGGTGGTAAGGGATAGATAGGATAGATAGTTGGGATAGGCGGGTTAGGAAGCATATGCTATGTAGGGTATAAGGGACGGATTGGAGGGGAGGTGGGATCAGGATCGTTAGGGAGGACAGTCGGTTAGGGATGGATAAGTGGTAAGGGATAGATAGGATAGATAGGTGGGATAGGCGAGTCAGGAAGCATATGCTATGTAGGGTATGAGGGACGGATTGTAGGGGAGGAGGGTTCCGGATGGTTAGGGAGGATAGTCGGTTAGGGATGGATAGGTGGTAAGGGATAGATAGGATAGATAGGTGGGATGGGCGGGTTAGGAAGCATATGCTATGTAGGGTAGGGGAGGCGGATAGTAGGGCAGGGCGGATCAGGATGTTAGGGAGGATAGTCGGTTACGGATGGATAGGTGGTAAGGGATAGATAGGATAGATAGGTGAGATAGACGGGTTAGGAAGCATATGCTATGTAGGGCAGGAGAGGCGGATTGTAGGGGAGGGAGGATCAGGATGGTTAGGAGGATAGTCGGTTAGGGGATGGATAAGTGGTAAGGGATAGATAGGATAGATAGGTGGGATATGCGGGTTAGGAAGCATAATGCTATGTAGGGTAGGGGATGCGGATTGTAGAAATGTATTGGAGTTATGGATTATTATGACAAATTGTGGTATGTTTTAAAACATTTTGGCATAAAATGTATTATGTCACAGGCGTGTTTGAATAATGTTTCATCTCGACAAAGTGCTACGTCATTTGTTGGGGCAAGTGGTCCGAAGGGGTATGAGGCAACTGGTCCGCCTGCAAAAACTTAATCAAAATATTCATTTTGAAATTAGTTGTTAGTTTCAATAAAACAGGACTCGGTATTGAAATGTGAATAGAATATGAAATAATTCACATTCTTTCTAGTTCTTGAACATTTTGGGGGGCATTTCGGGTCTAATAACACTATTTCTGCTATTGAAGGATTACAATATGACATGAAATTGTTTTAGAATGGTTTAAAACCTTGGTGTTATGAATTACATCTTTATTTATTTTGAATATTCTGAATATTCTGAAGCCCTTCTCCTCCCAATGAAATCAATCGGTGTGGTGTGGAATGGAGCCCCCCATTAGGATCCCCCCCCCCCCCCCCGTTTCAAGTCACTGCCCCTTCTTGCCCCCCCCCCCCCCCCCCCAATGAAAATTAAAGCAAACAGTCAAAAACTGTAATACTTTGTTCAATTTTTATAAATATATATATACTAGAATTCGCGGTTCGTGGGTTGGTCGGTTCTCGGGTTGGGGTGGGGAGGGGGGGGGGGGGGGGGGGGGGGGGGGTCACGGGATGTGTACATCCAGTTCAGTTATCACAGGTGCCCTTAATATTCAGATGACCCATAATACAGGCACCCCAGGTGCCCTTAAATCCAGTATGCCCTATATATAGGCTACCACATCACATCCATGGACATACTATATATCCATGTAATTCAGTACATAAGCATAGGGTCGGGGTTTTATAGTGGGGTTTTAGTTCAGAGTTGGTCTTTGAGTTTATAGTTGGCATTATAATACATGTACCTGCAATCACTATTTTACATGTTTAATACGGTTTAAGCTCCCAGTTTCTTAAACCTAATCCGCCAAAAACAC